>CM075735.1:72200820-72699897 GCA_037974335.1 Prionace glauca | reverse complement strand
CACGTGCTCACTGTGTGTCGCTGACGGAGGGTCTGGAGTGTGACACGGTGTCGGTGACGGAGGGACTGGAGTGTGAGGGTGTGTCGGTGACGGAGCGACTGGAGTGTGAGGGTGTGTCGGTGACGGAGGGACTGGAGTGTGAGGGTGTGTCAGTGACGGAGGGACTGGAGTGTGAGGGTGTGTCGGTGACGGAGGGTCTCGAGTGTGAGGGTGTGTCGGTGACGGAGGGTCTGGAGTGTGTGGGTGTGTCGGTGACGGAGGGACTGGAGTGTGAGGGTGTGTCGGTGACGGAGGGACTGGAGTGTGAGACGGTGTCGGTAACGGAGGACTGGAGTGTGAGGGTGTGTCGGTGACGGAGGGACTGGAGTGTGAGGGTGTGTCGGTGACGGAGGGACTGGAGTGTGAGGCGGTGTCGGTGACGGAGGGGAGTGGAGTGTGAGACGGTGTCGGTGACGGAGGGACTGGAGTGTGAGGATGTGTCGGTGACGGAGGGACTGGACTGTGAGGGTGTGTCGGTGACGGAGGGACTGGAGTGTGAGGGTGAGTCGGTGACGGAGGGACTGGAGTGTGAGACGGTGTCGGTGACGGAGGGACTGGAGTGTGAGGGTGTGTCGGTGACGGAGGTACTGGAGTGTGAGTGTGTGTCGGTGACGGAGGGACTGGAGTGTGAGGGTGTGTCGGTGACGGAGGGACTGGAGTGTGAGACGTTGTCGGTGACGGAGGGACTGGAGTGTGAGGGTGTGTCGGTGACGGAGGGACTGGAGTGTGAGGGTGTGGCGGTGACGGAGGGACTGGAGTGTGAGGGTGTGTCGGTGACGGAGGGACTGGAGTGTGAGACGGTGTCGGTGACGGAGGTCTGGAGTGTGAGGGTGTGTCGGTGACGGAGGGACTGGAGTGTGAGGGTGTGTCGGTGATGGAGGGACTGGAGTGTGAGGCGGTGTCGGTGATGGAGGGACTGGAGTGTGAGACGGTGTCGGTGACGGAGGGACTGGAATGTGAGACGGTGTCGGTGACGAAGGGACTGGAGTGTGAGGGTGTGTCGGTCATGGAGGGACTGGAGTGTGAGGGTGTGTCGCTGACGGAGGGACTGGAGTGTGAGGGTGTGTCGGTGACGGAGGGACTGGAGTGTGAGGGTGTGTCGGTGACGGAGGGACTGGAGTGTGAGGCGGTGTCGGTGACAGAGGGACTGGAGTGTGAGGGTGTGTCGGTGATGGAGGGACTGGAGTGTGAGGCGGTGTCGGTGACGGAGGGAATGTAGTGTGAGGGTGTGTCGGTGACGGAGGGACTGGAGTGTGAGGGTGTGTCGGTGACGGAGGGACTGGAGTGTGAGACGGTGACGGTGACGGAGGGACTGCAGTGTGAGACGGTGTCGGTGACGGAGGGACTGGAGTGTGAGGGTGTGTCGGTGACGGAGCGACTGGAGTGTGAGACGGTGTCGGTGTCGGAGGGACTAGAGTGTGAGGGTGTGTCGGTGACGGAGGGACTGGAGTGTGAGGGTGTCTCGGTGACAGAGTGACTGGAGTGTGAGGGTGTGTCAGTGACGGAGGGACTGGAGTGTGAGGCGGTGTCGGTGACGGAGGACTGGAGTGTGAGGGTCTGTCTGTGACGGAGGGACTGGAGTGTGAGGGTGTTTCGCTGACGGAGGGTCTGGAGTGTGAGACGGTGTCGGTGACGGAGGGACTGGAGTGTGAGACGATGTCGGTGACGGAGTGACTGGAGTGTGAGGATGTGTCGGTGACGGAGTGACTGGAGTGTGAGGGTGTGTCGCTGACGGAGGGTCTGGAGTGTGAGACGGTGTCGGTGACGGAGGGACTGGAGTGTGAGGGTGTGTCGGTGACGGAGTGACTGGAGTGTGAGGGTGTGTCAGTGACGGAGGGATTGGAGTGTGAGGGTGTGTCGGTGACAGAGTGACTGGAGTATGAGGCTGTGTCAGTGACGGAGGGACTGGAGTGTGAGGGTGTTTCGGTAACGGGGTGACAGGAGCGTGAGGCGGTGTCGGTGACCGAGGGACTGGAGTGTGAGACGGTGTCGGTGACAGAGGGACTGGAGTGTGAGGGTGTGTCGGAGACGGAGGGACTGGAGTGTGAGACAGTGTCGGTGACGGAGGGACTGGAGTGTGAGACGGTGTCGGTGACGGAGGGACTGGAGTGTGAGACGGTGTCGGTGACGGAGGGACTGGAGTGTGAGGGTGTGTCGGAGACGGAGGGACTGGAGTGTGAGACGGTGTCAGTGATGGAGGGACTGGAGTGTGAGACGGTGTCGGTGACGGAGGGACTAGAGTGTGAGACGGTGTCGGTGACGGAGGGACTGTAGTGTGAGACGGTGTCGGCGACGGAGGGACTGGAGTGTGAGACGGTGTCGGTGATGGAAGGACTGGAGTGTGAGACGGTGTCGGTGACGGAGGGACTGGAGTGTGAGGGTGTGTCGCTGACGGAGGGTCTGGAGTGTGACACGGTGTCGGTGACGGAGGGACTGGAGTGTGAGGGTGTGTCGGTGACGGAGCGACTGGAGTGTGAGGGTGTGTCGGTGACGGAGGGACTGGAGTGTGAGGGTGTGTCAGTGACGGAGGGACTGGAGTGTGAGGGTGTGTCGGTGACGGAGGGTCTCGAGTGTGAGGGTGTGTCGGTGACGGAGGGTCTGGAGTGTGTGGGTGTGTCGGTGACGGAGGGACTGGAGTGTGAGGGTGTGTCGGTGACGGAGGGACTGGAGTGTGAGACGGTGTCGGTAACGGAGGACTGGAGTGTGAGGGTGTGTCGGTGACGGAGGGACTGGAGTGTGAGGGTGTGTCGGTGACGGAGGGACTGGAGTGTGAGGCGGTGTCGGTGACGGAGGGAGTGGAGTGTGAGACGGTGTCGGTGACGGAGGGACTGGAGTGTGAGGATGTGTCGGTGACGGAGGGACTGGACTGTGAGGGTGTGTCGGTGACGGAGGGACTGGAGTGTGAGGGTGAGTCGGTGACGGAGGGACTGGAGTGTGAGACGGTGTCGGTGACGGAGGGACTGGAGTGTGAGGGTGTGTCGGTGACGGAGGTACTGGAGTGTGAGTGTGTGTCGGTGACGGAGGGACTGGAGTGTGAGGGTGTGTCGGTGACGGAGGGACTGGAGTGTGAGACGTTGTCGGTGACGGAGGGACTGGAGTGTGAGGGTGTGTCGGTGACGGAGGGACTGGAGTGTGAGGGTGTGGCGGTGACGGAGGGACTGGAGTGTGAGGGTGTGTCGGTGACGGAGGGACTGGAGTGTGAGACGGTGTCGGTGACGGAGGTCTGGAGTGTGAGGGTGTGTCGGTGACGGAGGGACTGGAGTGTGAGGGTGTGTCGGTGATGGAGGGACTGGAGTGTGAGGCGGTGTCGGTGATGGAGGGACTGGAGTGTGAGACGGTGTCGGTGACGGAGGGACTGGAATGTGAGACGGTGTCGGTGACGAAGGGACTGGAGTGTGAGGGTGT
The DNA here is from genome assembly GCA_037974335.1 of Prionace glauca. Classification (NCBI taxonomy): domain Eukaryota; kingdom Metazoa; phylum Chordata; class Chondrichthyes; order Carcharhiniformes; family Carcharhinidae; genus Prionace; species Prionace glauca. The sequence goes on along the minus strand of CM075735.1, from coordinate 72,696,453 downwards.
GTCGGTCATGGAGGGACTGGAGTGTGAGGGTGTGTCGCTGACGGAGGGACTGGAGTGTGAGGGTGTGTCGGTGACGGAGGGACTGGAGTGTGAGGGTGTGTCGGTGACGGAGGGACTGGAGTGTGAGGCGGTGTCGGTGACAGAGGGACTGGAGTGTGAGGGTGTGTCGGTGATGGAGGGACTGGAGTGTGAGGCGGTGTCGGTGACGGAGGGAATGTAGTGTGAGGGTGTGTCGGTGACGGAGGGACTGGAGTGTGAGGGTGTGTCGGTGACGGAGGGACTGGAGTGTGAGACGGTGACGGTGACGGAGGGACTGCAGTGTGAGACGGTGTCGGTGACGGAGGGACTGGAGTGTGAGGGTGTGTCGGTGACGGAGCGACTGGAGTGTGAGACGGTGTCGGTGTCGGAGGGACTAGAGTGTGAGGGTGTGTCGGTGACGGAGGGACTGGAGTGTGAGGGTGTGTCGGTGACGGAGTGACTGGAGTGTGAGGGTGTGTCGCTGACGGAGGGTCTGGAGTGTGAGACGCTGTCGGTGTCGGACGGACTGGAGTGTGAGGGTGTGTCGGTGACGGAGGGACTGGAGTGTGAGGGTGTGTCGGTGACGGAAGGTCTGGAGTGTGAGGGTGTGTCGGTGACGGAGGGACTGGAGTGTGAGGGTGTGTCTGACGGAGGGACTGGAGTGTGAGACGGTGTCGGTGAGGGAGGGACTGGAGTGTGAGTCGGTGTCGGTGACGGAGGGACTGGAGTGTGAGACGGTGTCGGTGACGGAGGGACTGGAGTGTGAGACGGTGTCGGTGACGGAGGGACTGGAGTGTGAGGGTGTGTCGGTGACGGAGGGACTGGAGTGTGAGGGTGTGTCGGTGACGGAGGGACTGGACTGTGAGGGTGTGTCGGTGACGGAGGGACTGGAGTGTGAGGGTGTGTCGGTGACGGAGGGACTGGAGTGTGAGACGGTGTCGGTGACGGAGGGACTGGAGTGTGAGGGTGTGTCGGTGACGGAGGGACTGGAGTGTGAGGGTGTGTCGGTGACGGAGGGACTGGAGTGTGGGGGTGTGTCGGTGACGGAGGGACTGGAGTGTGAGACGGTGTCGGTGACGGAGGGACTGGAGTGTGAGGGTGTGTCGGTGACGGAGGGTCTGGAGTGTGAGGGTGTGTCGGTGACGGAGGGACTGGAGTGTGAGGGTGTGTCGGTGACAGAGGGACTGGAGTGTGAGGGTGTGTCGGTCATGGAGGGACTGAAGTGTGAGGGTGTGAAGGTGACGGAGGGACTGGAGTGTGAGGGTGTGTCGGTGACGGAGGGACTGGAGTGTGAGGCGGTGTCGGTGACGGAGGGACTGGAGTTTGAGGGTGTGTCGGTGACGGAGCGACTGGAGTGTGAGGGTGTGTCGGTGACGGAGGGACTGGAGTGTGAGACGGTGACGGTGACGGAGGGACTGGAGTGTGAGACGGTGTCGGTGACGGAGGGACTGGAGTGTATGGGTGTGTCGGTGACGGAAGGACTGGAGTGTGAGACGGTGTCGGTGACGGAGGGACTGGAGTGTGAGGGTGTGTCGGTGACGGAGGGACTGGAGTGTGAGGGTCTGTCTGACGGAGGGACTGGAATGTGAGGGTGTGTCGCTGACGGAGGGACTGGAGTGTGAGGGTGTGTCGGTGACGGAGGGACTGGAGTGTGAGGGTGTGTCGGTGACGGAGGGACTGGAGTGTGAGACGGTGTCGGAGACGGAGGACTGGAGTGTGAGGGTGTGTCGGTGACGGAGGGACTGGACTGTGAGGGTGTGTCGGTGATGGAGGGACTGGAGTGTGAGGCGGTGTCGGTGATGGAGGGACTGGAGTGTGATGGTGTGTCGGTGACGGAGGGACTGGACTGTGAGGGTGTGTCGGTGACGGAGGGACTGGAGTGTGAGGGTGAGTCGGTGACGGAGGGACTGCAGTGTGAGACGGTGTCGGTGACGGAGGGACTGGAGTGTGAGGGTGTGTCGGTGACGGAGGGACTGGAGTGTGAGTCGGTGTCGGTGACGGAGGGACTAGAGTGTGAGACGGTGTCGGTGACGGAGGGACTGGCGTGTGAGACGGTGTCGTTGACGGAGGGACTGGAGTGTGAGACGGTATTGGTGACGGAGGGACTGGAGTGTGAGGGTGTGTCGGTGACGGAGTGACTGGAGTGTGAGACGGTGTGTCGGTGACGGAGGGACTGGAGTGTGAGGGTGTGTCGGTGACGGAGGGACTGGAGTGTGGGGGTGTGTCGGTGACGGACGGACTGGAGTGTGAGACGGTGTCGGTGACGGAGGGACTGGAGTGTGAGGGTGTGTCGGTGACGGAGGGTCTGGAGTGTGAGGGTGTGTCGGTGACGGAGGGACTGGAGTGTGAGGCGGTGTCGGTGACGAAGGGACTGGAGTGTGAGGGTGTGTCGGTCATGGAGGGACTGGAGTGTGAGGGTGTGTCGGTGACAGAGGGACTGGAGTGTGAGGGTGTGTCGGTCATGGAGGGACTGGAGTGTGAGGGTGTGTCGGTGACGGAGGGACTGGAGTTTGAGGGTGTGTCGGTGACGGAGCGACTGGAGTGTGAGGGTGTGTCGGTGACGTAGGGACTGGAGTGTGAGACGGTGACGGTGACGGAGGGACTGGAGTGTGAGACGGTGTCGGTGACGGAGGGACTGGAGTGCATGGGTGTGTCGGTGACGGAGGGACTGGAGTGTGAGACGGTGTCGGTGACGGAGGGACTGGAGTGTGAGGGTGTGTCGGTGACGGAGGGACTGGAGAGTGAGGGTCTGTCTGAGGGAGGGACTGGAATGTGAGGGTGTGTCGCTGACGGAGGGACTGGAGTGTGAGGGTGTGTCGGTGACGGAGGGACTGGAGTGTGAGGGTGTGTCGGTGATGGAGGGACTGGAGTGTGAGACGGTGTCGGTGACGGAGGACTGGAGTGTGAGGGTGTGTCGGTGACGGAGGGACTGGACTGTGAGGGTGTGTCGGTGATGGAGGGACTGGAGTGTGAGGCGGTGTCGGTGATGGAGTGACTGGAGTGTGAGGGTGTGTCGGTGACGGAGGGACTGGACTGTGAGGGTGTGTCGGTGACGGAGGGACTGGAGTGTGAGGGTGAGTCGGTGACGGAGGGACTGGAGTGTGAGACGGTGTCGGTGACGGAGGGACTGGAGTGTGAGGGTGTGTCGGTGACGGAGGTACTGGAGTGTGAGTGTGTGTCGGTGACGGAGGGACTGGAGTGTGAGGGTGTGTCGGTGACGGAGGAACTGGAGTGTGAGACGGTGTCGGTGACGGAGGGACTGGAGTGTGAGGGTGTGTCGGTGACGGAGGGACTGGAGTGTGAGGGTGTGTCGGTGACGGAGGGACTGGAGTGTGAGGGTGTGTCGGTGACGGAGGGACTGGAGTGTGAGACGGTGTCGGTGACGGAGGACTGGAGTGTGAGGGTGTGTCGGTGACGGAGGGACTGGAGTATGAGGGTGTGTCGGTGACGGAGGGACTGGAATGTGAGACGGTGTCGGTGACGAAGGGACTGGAGTGTGAGGGAGTGTCGGTCATGGAGGGACTGGAGTGTGAGGGTGTGTCGGTGACGGAGGGACTGGAGTGTGAGGGTGTGTCGGTGACGGAGGGACTGGAGTATGAGGGTGTGTCGGTGACGGAGGGACTGGAGTGTGAGGCGGTGTCGGTGACAGAGGGACTGGAGTGTGAGGGTGTGTCGGTGATGGAGGGACTGGAGTGTGAGGCGGTGTCGGTGACGGAGGGAATGTAGTGTGAGGGTGTGTCGGTGACGGAGGGACTGGAGTGTGAGGGTGTGTCGGTGACGGAGGGACTGGAGTGTGAGACGGTGACGGTGACGGAGGGACTGGAGTGTGAGACGGTGTCGGTGACGGAGGGACTGGAGTGTGAGGGTGTGTCGGTGACGGAGCGACTGGAGTGTGAGACGGTGTCGGTGACGGAGGGACTAGAGTGTGAGGGTGTGTCGGTGACGGAGGGACTGGAGTGTGAGGGTGTGTCGGTGACAGAGTGACTGGAGTGTGAGGGTGTGTCAGTGACGGAGGGACTGGAGTGTGAGGCGGTGTCGGTGACGGAGGGACTGGAGTGTGTGGGTCTGTCTGATGGAGGGACTGGAGTGTGAGGGTGTGTCGCTGACGGAGGGACTGGAGTGTGAGGCGGTGTCGGTGACGGAGGGTCTGGAGTGTGAGACGATGTCGGTGACGGAGTGACTGGAGTGTGAGGGTGTGTCGGTGACGGAGTGACTGGAGTGTGAGGGTGTGTCGGTGACGGAGGGACTGGAGTGTGAGGGTGTGTCAGTGACGGAGGGACTGGAGTGTGAGGGTGTTTCGGTAACGGAGTGACAGGAGCGTGAGGCGGTGTCGGTGACGGAGGGACTGGAGTGTGAGACGGTGTTGGTGACGGAGGGTCTGGAGTGTGAGGGTGTGTCGGTGACGGAGGGACTGGAGTGTGAGGGTGTGTCGGTGACGGAGGGACTGGAGTGTGAGACGGTGTCGGTGAGGGAGGGACTGGAGTGTGAGTCGGTGTCGGTGACGGAGGGACTGGAGTGTGAGACGGTGTCGGTGACGGAGGGACTGGAGTGTGAGACGGTGTCGGTGACGGAGGGACTGGAGTGTGAGACGGTATTGGTGACGGAGGGACTGGAGTGTGAGGGTGTGTCGGTGACGGAGGGACTGGAGTGTGAGACGTTGTCGGTGACGGAGGGACTGGAGTGTGAGGGTGTGTCGGTGACGGAGGGACTGGAGTGTGAGACGGTGTCGGTGACGGAGGGACTGGAGTGTGAGGGTGTGTCGGTGACGGAGGGACTGGAGTGTGAGGGTGTGTCGGTGATGGAGGGACTGGAGTGTGAGGGTGTGTCGGTGACGGAGGGACTGGAGTGTGAGACGGTGTCGGTGACGGAGGGACTGGAGTGTGAGGGTGTGTCGGTGACGGAGGGACTGGAGTGTGAGGCGGTGTCGGTGACGAAGGGACTGGAGTGTGAGGGTGTGTCGGTCATGGAGGGACTGGAGTGTGAGGGTGTGTCGGTGACAGAGGGACTGGAGTGTGAGGGTGTGTCGGTCATGGAGGGACTGGAGTGTGAGGGTGTGTCGGTGACGGAGGGACTGGAGTGTGAGGGTGTGTCGGTGACGGAGGGACTGGAGTGTGAGGCCGTGTCGGTGACGGAGGGACTGGAGTTTGAGGGTGTGTCGGTGACGGTGCGACTGGAGTGTGAGGGTGTGTCGGTGACGGAGCGACTGGAGTGTGAGACGGTGACGGTGACGGAGGGACTGGAGTGTGAGACGGTGACGGTGACGGAGGGACTGGAGTGTATGGGTGTGTCGGTGACGGAGGGACTGGAGTGTGAGGGTGTGTCGGTGACGGAGGGACTGGAGTGTGAGACGGTGACGGTGACGGAGGGACTGGAGTGTGAGACGGTGTCGGTGACGGAGGGACTGGAGTGTGAGATGGTGTCGGTGACGGAGGGACTGGAGTGTGAGGGTCTGTCTGACGGAGGGACTGGAGTGTGAGGGTGTGTCGCTGACGGAGGGACTGGAGTGTGAGAGTGTGTCGGTGACGGAGGGACTGGAGTGTGAGGGTGTGTCGGTGACGGAGGGACTGGAGTGTGAGACGGTGTCGGTGACGGAGGACTGGAGTGTGAGGGTGTGTCGGTGACGGAGGGACTGGACTGTGAGGGTGTGTCGGTGATGGAGGGACTGGAGTGTGAGACGGTGTCGGTGACGGAGGGACTGGAGTGTGAGGGTGTGTCGGTGACGGAGGGACTGAAGTGTGAGGGTGTGTCGGTGACGGAGTGACTGGAGTTTGAGGGTGTGTCGGTGACGGTGTGACTGGAGTGTGAGGGTGTGTCGGTGACGGAGTGACTGGAGTGTGAGTGTGTGTCGGTGACGGAGTGACTGGAGTGTGAGGGTGTTTCGGTGACCGAGGGACTGGAGTGTGAGACAGTGTCGGTGACGGAGGGACTGGAGTGTGAGACGGTGTCGGTGACGGAGGGACTGGAGTGTGAGACGGTGTCGGTGACGGAGGGACTGGAGTGGGAGACGGTGTCGGTGACGGAGGGACTGGAGTGTTAGGCGGTGTCGGTGACAGAGGGACTGGAGTGTGAGGCGGTGTCGGTGACGGAGGGACTGGAGTGTGAAGGTGTGTCGGTGACGGAGGGACTGGAGTGTGAGACGGTGTCGGTGACAGAGGGACTGGAGTGTGAGGCGGTGTCGGTGACGGAGGGACTGGAGTGTGAAGGTGTGTCGGTGACGGAGGGACTGGAGTGTGAAGGTGTGTCGGTGTCGGAGGGACTGTAGTGTGAGACGGTGTCGGTGACGGAGGGACTGGAGTGTGAAGGTGTGTCGGTGACGGAGGGACTGGAGTGTGAGGGTGTGTCGGTGACGGAGGGTCTGGAGTGTGTGACGGTGTCGGTGACGGAGGGACTGGAGTGTGAGACGGAGGGACTGGAGTGTGAGGTTGTGTCGGTGACGGAGGGTCTGGAGTGTGTGACGGTGTCGGTGTCGGAGGGACTGGAGTGTGAGACGGTGTCGGTGACGGAGGGACTGGAGTGGGAGACGGTGTCGGTGACGAAGGGACTGGAGTGTGAGACGGTGTCGGTGATGGATGGACTGGAGTGTGAGACGGTGTCGGTGATGGAGTTACTGGAGTGTGAGACGATGTCGGAGGGACTGGAGTGTGAGACGGTGTCGGTGACGGAGGGACTGGAGTGTGAGACGGTGTCGGTGACGGAGGGACTGGAGTGGGAGACGGTGTCGGTGACGGAGGGACTGTAGTGTGAGACGGTGTCGGTGACAGAGGGACTGGAGTGTGAGGCGGTGTCGGTGACGGAGGGACTGGAGTGTGAAGGTGTGTCGGTGACGGAGGGACTGGAGTGTGAGGGTGTGTCGGTGACGGAGGGTCTGGAGTGTGTGACGGTGTCGGTGACGGAGGGACTGGAGTGTGAAACGGTGTCGGTGACGGAGGGACTGGAGTGTGAGGTTGTGTCGGTGACGAAGGGACTGGAGTGTGAGACGGTGTCGTTGATGGATGGACTGGAGTGTGAGACGGTGTCGGTGATGGAGTTACTGGAGTGTGAGACGATGTCGGAGGGACTGGAGTGTGAGGGTGTGTCGGTGACGGAGGGACTGGAGTGTGAGACGGTGTCGGTGACGGAGGGACTGGAGTGTGAGACGGTGTCGGTGACGGAGGGACTGAAGTGTGAGACGGTGTCGGTGACGGAGTGACTGGAGTGTGAGGGTGTGTCGGTGACGGAGGGACTGGAGTGTGAGGGTGTGTCGGTGACGGAGGGACTGGAGTGTGAGACGGTGTCGGTGACGGAGGGACTGGAGTGTGAGTGTGTGTCGGTGACGGAGGGACTGGAGTGTGAGGGTGTGTCGGTGACGGAGGGACTGGAGTGTGAGGGTGTGTCGGTGACGGAGGGACTGGAGTGTGAGACGGTGTCGGTGACGGAGGGACTGGAGTGTGAGGGTGTGTCGGTGACGGAGGGACTGGAGTGTGAGGGTGTGTCGGTGACGGAGGGACTGGAGTGTGAGGGTGTGTCGGTGACGGAGGGACTGGAGTGTGAGGGTGTGTCGGTGACGGAGGGACTGGAGTGTGAGGCGGTGCCGGTGACGGAGGGACTGGAGTGTGAGGGTGTGTCGGTGATGGAGGGACTGGAGTGTGAGACGGTGACGGGGACGGAGGGACTGGAGTGTCAGACGGTGTCGGTGACGGAGGGACTGGAGTGTGAGGGTGTGTCGGTGACGGAGGGAGTGGAGTGTGAGACGGTGTCGGTGACGGAGGACTGGAGTGTGAGGGTCTGTCGGTGATGGAGGGACTGGAGTGTGAGGCGGTGTTGGTGATGGAGGGACTGGAGTGTGAGACGGTGTCGGTGACCGAGGGACTGGAATGTGAGACGGTGTCGGTGACGAAGGGACTGGAGTGTGAGGGTGTGTCGGTCATGGAGGGACTGGAGTGTGAGTGTGTGTCGGTGACGGAGGGACTGGAGTGTGAGGGTGTGTCGGTGACGGAGGGACTGGAGTGTGAGGCGGTGTCGGTGACGGAGGGACTGGAGTTTGAGGGTGTGTCGGTGACCGAGGGACTGGAGTGTGAGACGGTGACGGTGACGGAGGGACTGGAGTGTGAGACGGTGTCGGTGACGGAGGGACTGGAGTGTGAGGGTGTGTCGGTGACGGAGGGACTGGAGTGTGAGGGTCTGTCTGACGGAGGGACTGGAGTGTGAGGGTGTGTCGCTGACGGAGGGACTGGAGTGTGAGGGTGTGTCGGTGACGGAGGGACTGGAGTGTGAGGGTGTGTCGGTGACGGAGGGACTGGAGTGTGAGACGGTGTCGGTGACGGAGGACTGGAGTGTGAGGGTGTGTCGGTGACGGAGGGACTGGACTGTGAGGGTGTGTCGGTGATGGAGGGACTGGAGTGTGAGACGGTGTCGGTGACGGAGGACTGGAGTGTGAGGGTGTGTCGGTGACGGAGGGACTGGAGTGTGAGGGTGTGTCGGTGACGGAGGGACTGGAATGTGAGACGGTGTCGGTGACGAAGGGACTGGATTGTGAGGGTGTGTCGGTGACGGAGGGACTGGAGTGTGAGGGTGTGTCGGTGATGGAGGGACTGGACTGTGAGGGTGAGTCGGTGATGGAGGGACTGGAGTGTGAGACGGTGTCGGTGACGGAGGGACTGGAATGTGAGACGGTGTCGGTGACGAAGGGACTGGAGTGTGAGACGGTGTCGGTGACGGAGGACTGGAGTGTGAGGGTGTGTCGGTGATGGAGGGACTGGACTGTGAGGGTGAGTCGGTGATGGAGGGACTGGAGTGTGAGACGGTGTCGGTGACGGAGGGACTGAAGTGCGAGGGTGTGTCGGTGACGGAGGGACTGGAATGTGAGACGGTGTCGGTGACGGAGGGACTGGAGTGTGAGGGTGTGTCGGTGACGGAGGGACTGGAGTGTGAGGGTGTGTCGGTGACGGAGGGACTGAAGTGCGAGGGTGTGTCGGTGACGGAGGGACTGGAATGTGAGACGGTGTCGGTGACGGAGGGACTGAAGTGCGAGGGTGTGTCGGTGACGGAGGGACTGGAGTGTGAGGGTGTGTCGGTGACGGAGGGACTGGAATGTGAGACGGTGTCGGTGACGGAGGGACTGGAGTGTGAGGGTGTGTCGGTGATGGAAGGACTGGACTGTGAGGGTGAGTCGGTGATGGAGGGACTGGAGTGTGAGACGGTGTCGGTGACGAAGGGACTGGATTGTGAGGGTGTGTCGGTGACGGAGGGACTGGACTGTGAGGGTGAGTCGGTGACTGAGGGACTGGAATGTGAGACGGTGTCGGTGACGAAGGGACTGGATTGTGAGGGTGTGTCGGTGACGGAGGGACTGAAGTGCGAGGGTGTGTCGGTGACGGAGGGACTGGATTGTGAGACGGTGTCGGTGACGGAGGGACTGGAGTGTGAGGGTGTGTCGGTGACGGAGGGACTGGAATGTGAGACGGTGTCGGTGACGGAGGACTGGAGTGTGAGGGTGTGTCGGTGACGGAGGGACTGGAGTGTGAGACGGTGTCGGTGACGGAGGACTGGAGTGTGAGGGTGTGTCGGTGACGGAGGGACTGGACTGTGAGGGTGTGTCGGTGATGGAGGGACTGGAGTGTGAGACGGTGTCGGTGACGGAGGGACTGGAATGTGAGACGGTGTCGGTGACGAAGGGACTGGAGTGTGAGACGGTGTCGGTGACGGAGTGACTGGAGTGTGAGGGTGTGTCGGTGACGGTGTGACTGGAGTGTGAGGGTGTGTCGCTGACGGAGGGTCTGGAGTGTGAGACGTTGTCGGTGACGGAGGGACTGGAGTGTGAGGGTGTGTCGGTGACGGAGTGACTGGAGTGTGAGGGTGTGTCGGTGACGGAGTGACTGGAGTGTGAGGGTGTTTCGGTAACGGAGTGACAGGAGCGTGAGGCGGTGTCGGTGACCGAGGGACTGGTGTGTGAGACGGTGTCCGTGACGGACGGACTGGAGTGGGAGACGGTGTCGGTGACGGAGGGACTGGAGTGGGAGACGGTGTCGGTGACGGAGGGACTGGAGTGTGAGGCGGTGTCGGTGACGGAGGGACTGGAGTGTGAAGGTGTGTCGGTGACGGAGGGACTGGAGTGTGAGGGTGTGTCGATGACGGAGGGTCTGGAGTGTGAGACGGTGTCGGTGACGGAGGGACTGGAGTGTGAGACGGTGTCGGTGACGGAGGGACTGGAGTGTGAGGGTGTGTCGGTGACGGAGGGACTGGAGTGTGAGACGGTGTCGGTGATGAAGGGACTGGAGTGTGAGACGGTGTCGGTGATGGAGTGACTGGAGTGTGAGACGGTGTCGGAGGGACTGGAGTGTGAGACGGTGTCGGTGACGGAGGGACTGGAGTGTGAGACGGTGTCGGTGACGGAGGGACGGGAGTGTGAGGGTGTGTCTGTGACGGAGGGACTGGAGTGTGAGGAGGTGTCGGTGACGGAGGGACTGGAGTGTGAGACGGTGTCGGTGACGGAGGGACTGCAGTGTGAGGGTGTGTCGGTGATGGAGGGACTGGAGTGTGAGACGGTGTCGGTGACGGAGGGACTGGAGTGTGAGACGGTGTCGGTGACGGAGGGACTGGAGTGTGAGACGGTGTCGGTGACGGAGGGACTGAAGTGTGAGACGGTGTCGGAGGGACTGGAGTGTGAGACGGTGTCGGTGACGGAGGGACTGGAGTGTGAGGCGGTGTCGGTGACGGAGGGACTGGAGTGTGAGACGGTGTCGGTGTCGGAGGGACTGGAGTGTGAGACGGTGTCGGTGACGGAGGGACTGGAGTGTGAGACGGTGTCGGTGATGGAGGGACTGGAGTGTGAGGCGGTCTCGGTGACGGAAGGACTGGAGTGTGAGACGGTGTCGGTGACGGAGGGACTGGAGTGTGAGACGGTGTCGGTGACGGAGGGACTGGAGTGTGAGACGGTGTCGGTGACGGAGGGACTGGAGTGTGAGGCGGTGTCGGTGACGGAGGGACTGGAGTGTGAGACGGTGTCGGTGACGGAGGGACTGGAGTGTGAGACGGTGTCGGTGATGGAGGGACTGGAGTGTGAGGGTGTGTCGGTGACGGAGGGAGTGGAGTGTGAGACGGTGTCGGTGACGGAGGGACTGGACTGTGAGGGTGTGTCGGTGACGGAGGGACTGGAGTGTGAGGTTGTGTCGGTGACGGAGGGACTGGAGTGTGAGGGTGTGTCGGTGACGGAGGGACTGGAGTGTGAGGGTGTGTCGGTGACGGAGGGACTGGAGTGTGAGGCGGTGTCGGTGACAGAGGGACTGGAGTGTGAGGGTGTGTCGGTGACGGAGGGACTGGAGTGTGAGGCGGTGCCGGTGACGGAGGGACTGGAGTGTGAGGGTGTGTCGGTGACGGAGGGACTGGAGTGTGAGGGTGTGTCGGTGACGGAGGGACTGGAGTGTGAGACGGTGATGGTGACAGAGGGACTGGAGTGTGAGACGGTGTCGGTGACGGAGGGACTGGAGTGTGAGGGTGTGTCGGTGACGGAGGGACTGGAGTGTGAGGCGGTGTCGGTGACGGAGGGACTGGAGTGTGAGGCTCTGTCTGTGACGGAGGGACTGGAGTGTGAGGGTGTGTCGCTGACGGAGGGACTGGAGTGTGAGGCGGTGTTGGTGACGGTGGGTCTGGAGTGTGAGACGATGTCGGTGACGGAGTGACTGTAGTGTGAGGGTGTGTCGGTGACGGAGTGACTGGAGTGTGAGGGTGTGTCGCTGACGGAGGGTCTGGAGTGTGAGACGGTGTCGGTGACGGAGGGACTGGAGTGTGAGGGTGTGTCGGTGACGGAGTGACTGGAGTGTGAGGGTGTGTCGGTGACGGAGTGACTGGAGTGTGAGGCGGTGTCGGTGATGGAGGGACTGGAGTGTGAGACGGTGTCGGTGACGGAGGGACTGTAGTGTGAGACTGTGTCGGTGACAGAGGGACTGGAGTGTGAGGCGGTGTCGGTGATGGAGGGACTGGAGTGTGAAGGTGTGTCGGTGACGGAGGGACTGGAGTGTGAGGGTGTGTCCGTGACGGAGGGTCTGGAGTGTGAGGGTGTGTCGGTGACGGAGGGACTGGAGTGTGAGACGGTGTCGGTGACGGAGGGACTGGAGTGTGAGATGGTGTCGGTGACGGAGGGACTGGAGTGTGAGACGGTGTCGGTGACGGAGGGACTGGAGTGTGAGACGGTGTCGGTGACGGAGGGACTGGAGTGTGAGGGTGTGTCGGTGATGGAGGGACTGCAGTGTGAGACGGTGTCGGTGATGGAGGGACTGGAGTGTGAGACGGTGTCGGTGATGGAGGGACTGGAGTGTGAGACGGTGTCGGAGGGACTGGAGTGTGAGACGGTGTCGGTGACGGAGGGACGGGAGTGTGAGACGGTGTCGGTGACGGAGGGACTGGAGTGTGAGACGGTGTCGGTGACGGAGGGACTGGAGTGTGAGACGGTGTCGGTGATGGAGGGACTGGAGTGTGAGGGTGTGTCGGTGACGGAGGGACTGGAGTGTGAGGGTGTGTCGGTGACGGAGGGACTGGAGTGTGAGGGTGTGTCGGTGACGGAGGGACTGGAGTGTGAGGGTGTGTCGGTGACGGAGGGACTGGAGTGTGAGACGGTGTCGGTGACGGAGGGACTGGAGTGTGAGGGTGTGTCGGTGACGGAGGGACTGGAGTGTGAGGGTGTGTCGGTGACGGAGGGACTGGAGTGTGAGGGTGTGTCGGTGACGGAGGGACTGGAGTGTGAGGGTGTGTCGGTGACGGAGGGACTGGAGTGTGAGGCGGTGTCGGTGACAGAGGGACTGGAGTGTGAGGGTGTGTCGGTGACGGTGTGACTGGAGTGTGAGGCGTTGCCGGTGACGGAGGGACTGGAGTGTGAGGGTGTGTCGGTGACGGAGGGACTGGAGTGTGAGGATGTGTCGGTGACGGAGGGACTGGAGTGTGAGGCGGTGTCAGTGACGGAGGGACTGGAGTGTGTGGGTGTGTCGGTGACGGAGGGACTGGAGTGTGAGGGTGTGTCGGTGACGGAGGGACTGGAGTGTGAGGATGTGTCGGTGACGGTGGGACTGGTGTGTGAGACGATGTCGGTGACGGAGGGACTGGAGTGTGTGGGTGTGTCGGTGACGGAGGGACTGGCGTGTGAGACGGTGACGATGACAGAGGGACTGGAGTGTCAGACGGTGTCGGTGACGGAGGGACTGGAGTGTGTGGGTGTGTCGGTGACGGAGGGACTGGAGTGTGAGACGGTGACGGTGACAGAGGGACTGGAGTGTGAGACGGTGTCGGTGACGGAGGGACTGGAGTGTGTGGGTGTGTCGGTGACGGAGGGACTGGAGTGTGAGACGGTGTCGGTGACGGAGGGACTGGAGTGTGAGGGTGTGTCGGTGACGGAGGGACTGGAGTGTGAGGGTGTGTCGGTGACAGAGTGACTGGAGTGTGAGGGTGTGTCGGTGACGGAGTGTTTGGAGTGTGAGGGTGTGTCGCTGACGGAGGGTCTGGAGTGTGAGAGGGTGTCGGTGACGGAGGGACTGGAGTGTGAGGGTGTGTCGGTGATGGAGTGACTGGAGTGTGAGAGTGTTTCGGTAACGGAGTGACAGGAGCGTGAGACGGTGTCGGTGACGGAGGGACTGGAGTGTGAGATGGTGTCGGTGACGGAGGGACTGGAGTGTGAGACGGTGTCGGTGACGGAGGGACTGGAGTGTGAGACGGTGTCGGTGACGGAGGGACTGGAGTGTGAGGGTGTGTCGGTGATGGAGGGACTGGAGTGTGAGACGGTGTCGGTGATGGAGGGACTGGAGTGTGAGACGGTGTCGGTGATGGAGGGACTAGAGTGTGAGACGGTGTCGGAGGGACTGGAGTGTGAGACGGTGTCGGTGACGGAGGGACTGGAGTGTGAGACGGTGTCGGTGACGGAGGGACTGGAGTGTGAGACGGTGTCGGTGACGGAGGGACGGGAGTGTGAGGGTGTGTCTGTGACGGAGAGACTGGAGTGTGAGGAGGTGTCGGTGACGGAGGGACTGGAGTGTGAGACGGTGTCGGTGACGGAGGGACTGGAGTGTGAGACGGTGTCGGTGACGGAGGGACTGGAGAGTGAGACGGTGTCGGTGACGGAGGGACTGGAGTGTGAGACGGTGTCGGTGACGGAGGGACTGGAGTGTGAGGCGGTGTCGGTGACGGAGGGACTGGAGTGTGAGACGGTGTCGGTGACGGAGGGACTGGAGTGTGAGACGGTGTCGGTGACGGAGGGACTGGAGTGTGAGACGGTGTCGGTGACGGAGGGACTGGAGTGTGAGACGGTGTCGGTGACGGAGGGACTGGAGTGTGAGACGGTGTCGGTGACGGAGGGACTGAAGTGTGAGGCTGTCTCGGTGACGGAGGGACTGGAGTGTGAGACGGTGTCGGTGACGGAGGGACTGGAGTGTGAGACGGTGTTGGTGACGGAGGGACTGGAGTGTGAGACGGTGTCGGTGACGGAGGGACTGGAGTGTGAGGCGGTGTCGGTGACGGAGGGACTGGAGTGTGAGACGGTGTCGGTGACGGAGGGACTGGAGTGTGAGGGTGTGTCGGTGACGGAGGGACTAGAGTGTGAGGGTGTGTCGGTGACGGAGGGACTGGAGTGTGAGGGTGTGTCGGTGACGGAGGGACTGGAATGTGAGACGGTGTCGGTGGCGTAGGGACTGGAGTGTGAGGGTGTGTCGGTGACGGAGGGACTGGAGTGTGAGGGTGTGTCGGTGACGGAGGGACTGGAGTGTGAGGGTGTGCCGGTGACGGAGGGACTGGAGTGTGAGACGGTGTCGGTGACGGAGGACTGGAGTGTAAGGGTGTGTCGGTGACGGAGGGACTGGAGTGTGAGGGTGTGTCGGTGACGGAGGGACTAGAGTGTGAGGCGGTGTCGGTGATGGACGGACTGGAGTGTGAAACGGTGTCGGTGACGGAGGGACTGGAGTGTGAGGGTGTGTCGGTGACGGAGGGACTAGAGTGTGAGGCGGTGTCGGTGATGGACGGACTGGAGTGTGAAACGGTGTTGGTGACGGAGGGACTGGAGTGTGAGGGTGTGTCGGTGACGGAGGGACTGTAATGTGAGACGGTGTCGGTGATGAAGGGACTGGAGTGTGAGGGTGTGTCGGTCATGGAGGGACTGGAGTGTGAGACGGTGTCGGTGACGCAGGGACTGGAGTGTGAGGGTGTGTCGGTGACGGAGGGACTGGAGTGTGAGGGTGTGTCGGTGACGGAGGGACTGGAGTGTGAGGCGGTGTCGGTGACAGAGGGACTGGAGTGTGAGGGTGTGTCGGTGATGGAGGGACTGGAGTGTGAGGCGGTGTCGGTGACGGAGGGAATGGAGTGTGAGGGTGTGTCGGTGACGGAGGGACTGGAGTGTGAGGGTGTGTCGGTGACGGAGGGACTGGAGTGGGAGACGGTGACGGTGACGGAGGGACTGGAGTGTGAGACGGTGTCGGTGACGGAGGGACTGGAGTGTGAGAGTGTGTCGGTGATGGAGGGACTGGAGTGTGAGACGGTGTCGGTGACGGAGAAACTGGAGTGTGAGGGTGTGTCGGTGACGGAGGGACTGGAGTGTGAGGGTGTGTCGGTGACAGAGTGACTGGAGTGTGAGGGTGTGTCAGTGACGGAGGGACTGGAGTGTGAGGCGGTGTCGGTGACGGAGGGACTGGAGTGTGAGGGTCTGTCTGTGACGGAGGGACTGGAGTGTGAGGGTGTGTCGCTGACGGAGGGACTGGAGTGTGAGGCGGTGTCGGTGACGGAGGGTCTGGAATGTGAGACGATGTCGGTGACGGAGTGACTGGAGTGTGAGGGTGTGTCGGTGACGGAGTGACTGGAGTGTGAGGGTGTGTCGCTGACGGAGGGTCTGGAGTGTGAGACGGTGTCGGTGACGGAGGGACTGGAGTGTGAGGGTGTGTCGGTGACGGAGTGACCGGAGTGTGAGGGTGTGTCGGTGACAGAGTGACTGGAGTGTGTGGGTGTGTCAGTGACGGAGGGACTGGAGTGTGAGGGTGTGTCGGTGACGGAGGGACTGGAGTGTGAGGGTGTGTCGGTGACAGAGTGACTGGAGTGTGAGGGTGTGTCGGTGACGGAGTGATTGGAGTGTGAGGGTGTGTCGCTGACGGAGGGTCTGGAGTGTGAGACGGTGTCGGTGACGGAGGGACTGGAGTGTGAGAGTGTTTCGGTAACGGAGTGACAGGAGCGTGAGGCGGTGTCGGTGACCGAGGGACTGGAGTGTGAGACGGTGTCGGTGACGGAGGGACTGGAGTGTGAGACGGTGTCGGTGACGGAGGGACTGGAGTGTGAGACGGTGTCGGTGACGGAGGGACTGGAGTGTGAGACGGTGTCGGTGACGGAGGGACTGTAGTGTGAGACTCTGTCGGTGACAGAGGGACTGGAGTGTGAGGTTGTGTCGGTGACGGAGGGACTGGAGTGTGAAGGTGTGTCGGTGACGGAGGGACTGGAGTGTGAGGGCGTGTCGGTGACGGAGGGTCTGGAGTTTGAGGGTGTGTCGGTGACGGAGGGACTGGAGTGTGAGACGGTGTCGGTGACGGAGGGACTGGAGTGTGAGATGGTGTCGGTGACGGAGGGACTGGAGTGTGAGACGGTGTCGGTGACGGAGGGACTGGAGTGTGAGACGGTGTCGGTGACGGAGGGACTGGAGTGTGAGGGTGTGTCGGTGATGGAGGGACTGGAGTGTGAGACGGTGTCGGTGATGGAGGGACTGGAGTGTGAGACGGTGTCGGTGATGGAGGGACTGGAGTGTGAGACGGTGTCGGTGACGGAGGGACTGGAGTGTGAGACGGTGTCGGTGACGGAGGGACTGGAGTGTGAGACGGTGTCGGTGACGGAGGGACGGGAGTGTGAGGGTGTGTCTGTGACGGAGAGACTGGAGTGTGAGGAGGTGTCGGTGACGGAGGGACTGGAGTGTGAGACGGTGTCGGTGACGGAGGGACTGGAGTGTGAGACGGTGTCGGTGACGGAGGGACTGGAGAGTGAGACGGTGTCGGTGACGGAGGGACTGGAGTGTGAGGCGGTGTCAGTGACGGAGGGACTGGAGTGTGAGACGGTGTCGGTGACGGAGGGACTGGAGTGTGAGTGTGTGTCGGTGACGGAGGGACTGGAGTGTGAGACGGTGTCGGTGACGGAGGGACTGGAGTGTGAGACGGTGTCGGTGACGGAGGGACTGGAGTGTGAGGGTGTGTCGGTGACAGAGTGACTGGAGTGTGAGGGTGTGTCAGTGACGGAGGGACTGGAGTGTGAGGCGGTGTCGGTGACGGAGGGACTGGAGTGTGAGGGTCTGTCTGTGACGGAGGGACTGGAGTGTGAGGGTGTGTCGCTGACGGAGGGACTGGAGTGTGAGGCGGTGTCGGTGACGGAAGGTCTGGAGTGTGAGACGGTGTCGGTGACGGAGGGACGGGAGTGTGAGGGTGTGTCTGTGACGGAGAGACTGGAGTGTGAGGAGGTGTCGGTGACGGAGGGACTGGAGTGTGAGACGGTGTCGGTGACGGAGGGACTGGAGTGTGAGACGGTGTCGGTAACGGAGGGACTGGAGAGTGAGACGGTGTCGGTGACGGAGGGACTGGAGTGTGAGGCGGTGTCAGTGACGGAGGGACTGGAGTGTGAGACGGTGTCGGTGACGGAGGGACTGGAGTGTGAGTGTGTGTCGGTGACGGAGGGACTGGAGTGTGAGACGGTGTCGGTGACGGAGGGACTGGAGTGTGAGACGGTGTCGGTGACGGAGGGACTGGAGTGTGAGGGTGTGTCGGTGACGGAGGGACTGGAGTGTGAGACGGTGTCGGTGACGGAGGGACTGGAGTGTGAGACGGTGTCGGTGACGGAGGGACTGGAGTGTGAGACGGTGTCGGTGACGGAGGGACTGGAGTGTGAGAGGGTGTCGGTGACGGAGGGACTGGAGTGTGAGGCTGTCTCGGTGACGGAGGGACTGGAGTGTGAGACGGTGTCGGTGACGGAGGGACTGGAGTGTGAGACGGTGTTGGTGACGGAGGGACTGGAGTGTGAGACGGTGTCGGTGACGGAGGGACTGGAGTGTGAGGCGGTGTCGGTGACGGAGGGACTGGAGTGTGAGACGGTGTCGGTGACGGAGGGACTGGAGTGTGAGGGTGTGTCGGTGACGGAGGGACTAGAGTGTGAGGGTGTGTCGGTGACGGAGGGACTGGAGTGTGAGGGTGTGTCGGTGACGGAGGGACTGGAGTGTGAGACGGTGTCGGTGGCGTAGGGACTGGAGTGTGAGGGTGTGTCGGTGACGGAGGGACTGGAGTGTGAGGGTGTGTCGGTGACGGAGGGACTGGAGTGTGAGGGTGTGCCGGTGACGGAGGGACTGGAGTGTGAGACGGTGTCGGTGACGGAGGACTGGAGTGTAAGGGTGTGTCGGTGACGGAGGGACTGGAGTGTGAGGGTGTGTCGGTGACAGAGGGACTAGAGTGTGAGGCGGTGTCGGTGATGGACGGACTGGAGTGTGAAACGGTGTTGGTGACGGAGGGACTGTAATGTGAGACGGTGTCGGTGATGAAGGGACTGGAGTGTGAGGGTGTGTCGCTCATGGAGGGACTGGAGTGTGAGGGTGTGTCGGTGACGGAGGGACTGGAGTGTGAGGGTGTGTCGGTGACGGAGGGACTGGAGTGTGAGGGTGTGTCGGTGACGGAGGGACTGGAGTGTGAGGCGGTGTCGGTGACAGAGGGACTGGAGTGTGAGGGTGTGTCGGTGATGGAGGGACTGGAGTGTGAGGCGGTGTCGGTGACGGAGGGAATGGAGTGTGAGGGTGTGTCGGTGACGGAGGGACTGGAGTGTGAGGGTGTGTCGGTGACGGAGGGACTGGAGTGGGAGACGGTGACGGTGACGGAGGGACTGGAGTGTGAGACGGTGTCGGTGACGGAGGGACTGGAGTGTGAGAGTGTGTCGGTGATGGAGGGACTGGAGTGTGAGACGGTGTCGGTGACGGAGAAACTGGAGTGTGAGGGTGTGTCGGTGACGGAGGGACTGGAGTGTGAGGGTGTGTCGGTGACAGAGTGACTGGAGTGTGAGGGTGTGTCAGTGACGGAGGGACTGGAGTGTGAGGCGGTGTCGGTGACGGAGGGACTGGAGTGTGAGGGTCTGTCTGTGACGGAGGGACTGGAGTGTGAGGGTCTGTCGCTGACGGAGGGACTGGAGTGTGAGGCTGTGTCGGTGACGGAGGGTCTGGAATGTGAGACGATGTCGGTGACGGAGTGACTGGAGTGTGAGGGTGTGTCGGTGACGGAGTGACTGGAGTGTGAGGGTGTGTCGCTGACGGAGGGTCTGGAGTGTGAGACGGTGTCGGTGACGGAGGGACTGGAGTGTGAGGGTGTGTCGGTGACGGAGTGACCGGAGTGTGAGGGTGTGTTGGTGACGGAGTGACTGGAGTGTGAGGGTGTGTCAGTGACGGAGGGACTGGAGTGTGAGGGTGTGTCGGTGACAGAGTGACTGGAGTGTGTGGGTGTGTCAGTGACGGAGGGACTGGAGTGTGAGGGTGTGTCGGTGACGGAGGGACTGGAGTGTGAGACGGTGTCCGTGATGGAAGGACTGGAGTGTGAGGGTGTGTCGGTGACGGAGTGACTGGAGTGTGAGGGTGTGTCGCTGACGGAGGGTCTGGAGTGTGAGACGGTATCGGTGACGGAGGGACTGGAGTGTGAGGGTGTGTCAGTGACGGAGGGACTGGAGTGTGAGGGTGTGTCGGTGACGGAGTGACTGGAGTGTGTGGGTGTGTCAGTGACGGAGGGACTGGAGTGTGAGGGTGTGTCGGTGACGGAGGGACTGGAGTGTGAGACGGTGTCCGTGATGGAGGGACTGGAGTGTGAGACGGTGTCGGTGACGGAGGGACTGGAGTGTGAGGCGGTGTCGGTGACGGAGGGACTGGAGTGTGAGACAGTGTCGGTGACGGAGGGACTGGAGTGTGAGACAGTGTCGGTGAAGGAGGGACTGGAGAGTGAGGCGGTGTCGGTGACGGAGGGACTGGAGTGTGAGACAGTGTCGGTGACGGAGGGACTGGAGTGTGAGGCGGTGTCGGTGACGGAGGGACTGGAGTGTGAGACCGTGTCGGTGACGGAGGGACTGGAGTGTGAGGGTGTGTCGGTGACGGAGGGACTGGAGTGTGAGACGGTGTCAATGATGGAGGGACTGGAGTGTGAGACGGTGTCGGTGACGGAGGGACTGGAGTGTGAGGCGGTGTCGGTGACGGAGGGACTGGAGTGTGAGACGGTGTCGGTGACGGAGGGACTGGAGTGTGAGACGGTGTCGGTGACGGAGGGACTGTAGTGTGAGACGGTGTCGGTGACAGAGGGACTGGAGTGTGAGGCGGTGTCGGTGACGGAGGGACTGGAGTGTGAGGGTGTGTCGGTGACGGAGGGACTGGAGTGTGAGACGGTGTCGGTGACGGAGGGACTGGAGTGTGAGACAGTGTCGGTGACGGAGGGACTGGAGTGTGAGGGTGTATAGGTGACGGTGGGACTGGAGTGTGAGGGTGTGTCAGTGACGCAGGGACTGGAGTGTGTGGCGGTGTCGGTGACTGAGGGACTGGAGTGTGAGACGGTGTCGGTTACGGAGGGACTGGCGTGTGAGGCGGTGTCGGTGACGGAGGGACTGGAGTGTGAGACGGTGTCGGAGGGATTGGAGTGTGAGACGGTGTCGGTGTCGGAGGGACTGGAGTGTGAGACGGTGTCGGTGACGGAGGGACTGGAGTGTGAGACGGTGTCGGTGACAGAGGGACTGGAGTGTGAGACGGTGTCGGTGACGGAGGGACGGGAGTGTGAGACGGTGTCGGTGACGGAGGGACTGGATGGTGAGACGGTGTCGGTGACGAAGGGACTGGAGTGTGAGACGGTGTCGGTGACGGAGGGACTGGAGTGTGAGGGTGTGTCGGTGACGGAGGGACTGGAGTGTGAGACGGTGTCAGTGATGGAGGGACTGGAGTGTGAGACGGTGTCGGTGACGGAGTGACTGGAGTGTGTGGGTGTGTCGGTGACGGAGGGACTGGAGTGTGAGACGGTGACGGTGACAGAGGGACTGGAGTGTGAGACGGTGTCGGTGACGGAGGGACTGGAGTGTGTGGGTGTGTCGGTGACGGAGGGACTGGAGTGTGAGACGGTGTCGGTGACGGAGGGACTGGAGTGTGAGGGTGTGTCGGTGACGGAGGGACTGGAGTGTGAGGGTGTGTCGGTGACAGAGTGACTGGAGTGTGAGGGTGTGTCGGTGACGGAGTGATTGGAGTGTGAGGGTGTGTCGCTGACGGAGGGTCTGGAGTGTGAGAGGGTGTCGGTGACGGAGGGACTGGAGTGTGAGGGTGTGTCGGTGATGGAGTGACTGGAGTGTGAGAGTGTTTCGGTAACGGAGTGACAGGAGCGTGAGACGGTGTCGGTGACGGAGGGACTGGAGTGTGAGATGGTGTCGGTGACGGAGGGACTGGAGTGTGAGACGGTGTCGGTGACGGAGGGACTGGAGTGTGAGACGGTGTCGGTGACGGAGGGACTGGAGTGTGAGGGTGTGTCGGTGATGGAGGGACTGGAGTGTGGGACGGTGTCGGTGATGGAGGGACTGGAGTGTGAGACGGTGTCGGTGATGGAGGGACTAGAGTGTGAGACGGTGTCGGAGGGACTGGAGTGTGAGACGGTGTCGGTGACGGAGGGACTGGAGTGTGAGACGGTGTCGGTGACGGAGGGACGGGAGTGTGAGGGTGTGTCTGTGACGGAGAGACTGGAGTGTGAGGAGGTGTCGGTGACGGAGGGACTGGAGTGTGAGACGGTGTCGGTGACGGAGGGACTGGAGTGTGAGACGGTGTCGGTGACGGAGGGACTGGAGAGTGAGACGGTGTCGGTGACGGAGGGACTGGAGTGTGAGACGGTGTCGGTGACGGAGGGACTGGAGTGTGAGGCGGTGTCGGTGACGGAGGGACTGGAGTGTGAGACGGTGTCGGTGACGGAGGGACTGGAGTGTGAGACGGTGTCGGTGACGGAGGGACTGGAGTGTGAGACGGTGTCGGTGACGGAGGGACTGGAGTGTGAGACGGTGTCGGTGACGGAGGGACTGGAGTGTGAGACGGTGTCGGTGACGGAGGGACTGGAGTGTGAGGCTGTCTCGGTGACGGAGGGACTGGAGTGTGAGACGGTGTCGGTGACGGAGGGACTGGAGTGTGAGACGGTGTTGGTGACGGAGGGACTGGAGTGTGAGACGGTGTCGGTGACGGAGGGACTGGAGTGTGAGGCGGTGTCGGTGACGGAGGGACTGGAGTGTGAGACGGTGTCGGTGACGGAGGGACTGGAGTGTGAGGGTGTGTCGGTGACGGAGGGACTAGAGTGTGAGGGTGTGTCGGTGACGGAGGGACTGGAGTGTGAGGGTGTGTCGGTGACGGAGGGACTGGAATGTGAGACGGTGTCGGTGGCGTAGGGACTGGAGTGTGAGGGTGTGTCGGTGACGGAGGGACTGGAGTGTGAGGGTGTGTCGGTGACGGAGGGACTGGAGTGTGAGGGTGTGCCGGTGACGGAGGGACTGGAGTGTGAGACGGTGTCGGTGACGGAGGACTGGAGTGTAAGGGTGTGTCGGTGACGGAGGGACTGGAGTGTGAGGGTGTGTCGGTGACGGAGGGACTAGAGTGTGAGGCGGTGTCGGTGATGGACGGACTGGAGTGTGAAACGGTGTCGGTGACGGAGGGACTGGAGTGTGAGGGTGTGTCGGTGACGGAGGGACTAGAGTGTGAGGCGGTGTCGGTGATGGACGGACTGGAGTGTGAAACGGTGTTGGTGACGGAGGGACTGGAGTGTGAGGGTGTGTCGGTGACGGAGGGACTGTAATGTGAGACGGTGTCGGTGATGAAGGGACTGGAGTGTGAGGGTGTGTCGGTCATGGAGGGACTGGAGTGTGAGACGGTGTCGGTGACGCAGGGACTGGAGTGTGAGGGTGTGTCGGTGACGGAGGGACTGGAGTGTGAGGGTGTGTCGGTGACGGAGGGACTGGAGTGTGAGGCGGTGTCGGTGACAGAGGGACTGGAGTGTGAGGGTGTGTCGGTGATGGAGGGACTGGAGTGTGAGGCGGTGTCGGTGACGGAGGGAATGGAGTGTGAGGGTGTGTCGGTGACGGAGGGACTGGAGTGTGAGGGTGTGTCGGTGACGGAGGGACTGGAGTGGGAGACGGTGACGGTGACGGAGGGACTGGAGTGTGAGACGGTGTCGGTGACGGAGGGACTGGAGTGTGAGAGTGTGTCGGTGATGGAGGGACTGGAGTGTGAGACGGTGTCGGTGACGGAGAAACTGGAGTGTGAGGGTGTGTCGGTGACGGAGGGACTGGAGTGTGAGGGTGTGTCGGTGACAGAGTGACTGGAGTGTGAGGGTGTGTCAGTGACGGAGGGACTGGAGTGTGAGGCGGTGTCGGTGACGGAGGGACTGGAGTGTGAGGGTCTGTCTGTGACGGAGGGACTGGAGTGTGAGGGTGTGTCGCTGACGGAGGGACTGGAGTGTGAGGCGGTGTCGGTGACGGAGGGTCTGGAATGTGAGACGATGTCGGTGACGGAGTGACTGGAGTGTGAGGGTGTGTCGGTGACGGAGTGACTGGAGTGTGAGGGTGTGTCGCTGACGGAGGGTCTGGAGTGTGAGACGGTGTCGGTGACGGAGGGACTGGAGTGTGAGGGTGTGTCGGTGACGGAGTGACCGGAGTGTGAGGGTGTGTCGGTGACAGAGTGACTGGAGTGTGAGGGTGTGTCGGTGACGGAGGGACTGGAGTGTGAGGGTGTGTCGGTGACGGAGTGATTGGAGTGTGAGGGTGTGTCGGTGACGGAGGGACTGGAGTGTGAGGGTGTGTCGGTGACAGAGTGACTGGAGTGTGAGGGTGTGTCGGTGACGGAGTGATTGGAGTGTGAGGGTGTGTCGCTGACGGAGGGTCTGGAGTGTGAGACGGTGTCGGTGACGGAGGGACTGGAGTGTGAGAGTGTTTCGGTAACGGAGTGACAGGAGCGTGAGGCGGTGTCGGTGACCGAGGGACTGGAGTGTGAGACGGTGTCGGTGACGGAGGGACTGGAGTGTGAGACGGTGTCGGTGACGGAGGGACTGGAGTGTGAGACGGTGTCGGTGACGGAGGGACTGGAGTGTGAGACGGTGTCGGTGACGGAGGGACTGTAGTGTGAGACTCTGTCGGTGACAGAGGGACTGGAGTGTGAGGTGGTGTCGGTGACGGAGGGACTGGAGTGTGAAGGTGTGTCGGTGACGGAGGGACTGGAGTGTGAGGGCGTGTCGGTGACGGAGGGTCTGGAGTTTGAGGGTGTGTCGGTGACGGAGGGACTGGAGTGTGAGACGGTGTCGGTGACGGAGGGACTGGAGTGTGAGATGGTGTCGGTGACGGAGGGACTGGAGTGTGAGACGGTGTCGGTGACGGAGGGACTGGAGTGTGAGACGGTGTCGGTGACGGAGGGACTGGAGTGTGAGGGTGTGTCGGTGATGGAGGGACTGGAGTGTGAGACGGTGTCGGTGATGGAGGGACTGGAGTGTGAGACGGTGTCGGTGATGGAGGGACTGGAGTGTGAGACGGTGTCGGTGACGGAGGGACTGGAGTGTGAGACGGTGTCGGTGACGGAGGGACTGGAGTGTGAGACGGTGTCGGTGACGGAGGGACGGGAGTGTGAGGGTGTGTCTGTGACGGAGAGACTGGAGTGTGAGGAGGTGTCGGTGACGGAGGGACTGGAGTGTGAGACGGTGTCGGTGACGGAGGGACTGGAGTGTGAGACGGTGTCGGTGACGGAGGGACTGGAGAGTGAGACGGTGTCGGTGACGGAGGGACTGGAGTGTGAGGCGGTGTCAGTGACGGAGGGACTGGAGTGTGAGACGGTGTCGGTGACGGAGGGACTGGAGTGTGAGTGTGTGTCGGTGACGGAGGGACTGGAGTGTGAGACGGTGTCGGTGACGGAGGGACTGGAGTGTGAGACGGTGTCGGTGACGGAGGGACTGGAGTGTGAGGGTGTGTCGGTGACAGAGTGACTGGAGTGTGAGGGTGTGTCAGTGACGGAGGGACTGGAGTGTGAGGCGGTGTCGGTGACGGAGGGACTGGAGTGTGAGGGTCTGTCTGTGACGGAGGGACTGGAGTGTGAGGGTGTGTCGCTGACGGAGGGACTGGAGTGTGAGGCGGTGTCGGTGACGGAAGGTCTGGAGTGTGAGACGGTGTCGGTGACGGAGGGACGGGAGTGTGAGGGTGTGTCTGTGACGGAGAGACTGGAGTGTGAGGAGGTGTCGGTGACGGAGGGACTGGAGTGTGAGACGGTGTCGGTGACGGAGGGACTGGAGTGTGAGACGGTGTCGGTAACGGAGGGACTGGAGAGTGAGACGGTGTCGGTGACGGAGGGACTGGAGTGTGAGGCGGTGTCAGTGACGGAGGGACTGGAGTGTGAGACGGTGTCGGTGACGGAGGGACTGGAGTGTGAGTGTGTGTCGGTGACGGAGGGACTGGAGTGTGAGACGGTGTCGGTGACGGAGGGACTGGAGTGTGAGACGGTGTCGGTGACGGAGGGACTGGAGTGTGAGGGTGTGTCGGTGACGGAGGGACTGGAGTGTGAGACGGTGTCGGTGACGGAGGGACTGGAGTGTGAGACGGTGTCGGTGACGGAGGGACTGGAGTGTGAGACGGTGTCGGTGACGGAGGGACTGGAGTGTGAGAGGGTGTCGGTGACGGAGGGACTGGAGTGTGAGGCTGTCTCGGTGACGGAGGGACTGGAGTGTGAGACGGTGTCGGTGACGGAGGGACTGGAGTGTGAGACGGTGTTGGTGACGGAGGGACTGGAGTGTGAGACGGTGTCGGTGACGGAGGGACTGGAGTGTGAGGCGGTGTCGGTGACGGAGGGACTGGAGTGTGAGACGGTGTCGGTGACGGAGGGACTGGAGTGTGAGGGTGTGTCGGTGACGGAGGGACTAGAGTGTGAGGGTGTGTCGGTGACGGAGGGACTGGAGTGTGAGGGTGTGTCGGTGACGGAGGGACTGGAGTGTGAGACGGTGTCGGTGGCGTAGGGACTGGAGTGTGAGGGTGTGTCGGTGACGGAGGGACTGGAGTGTGAGGGTGTGTCGGTGACGGAGGGACTGGAGTGTGAGGGTGTGCCGGTGACGGAGGGACTGGAGTGTGAGACGGTGTCGGTGACGGAGGACTGGAGTGTAAGGGTGTGTCGGTGACGGAGGGACTGGAGTGTGAGGGTGTGTCGGTGACAGAGGGACTAGAGTGTGAGGCGGTGTCGGTGATGGACGGACTGGAGTGTGAAACGGTGTTGGTGACGGAGGGACTGTAATGTGAGACGGTGTCGGTGATGAAGGGACTGGAGTGTGAGGGTGTGTCGGTCATGGAGGGACTGGAGTGTGAGGGTGTGTCGGTGACGGAGGGACTGGAGTGTGAGGGTGTGTCGGTGACGGAGGGACTGGAGTGTGAGGGTGTGTCGGTGACGGAGGGACTGGAGTGTGAGGCGGTGTCGGTGACAGAGGGACTGGAGTGTGAGGGTGTGTCGGTGATGGAGGGACTGGAGTGTGAGGCGGTGTCGGTGACGGAGGGAATGGAGTGTGAGGGTGTGTCGGTGACGGAGGGACTGGAGTGTGAGGGTGTGTCGGTGACGGAGGGACTGGAGTGGGAGACGGTGACGGTGACGGAGGGACTGGAGTGTGAGACGGTGTCGGTGACGGAGGGACTGGAGTGTGAGAGTGTGTCGGTGATGGAGGGACTGGAGTGTGAGACGGTGTCGGTGACGGAGAAACTGGAGTGTGAGGGTGTGTCGGTGACGGAGGGACTGGAGTGTGAGGGTGTGTCGGTGACAGAGTGACTGGAGTGTGAGGGTGTGTCAGTGACGGAGGGACTGGAGTGTGAGGCGGTGTCGGTGACGGAGGGACTGGAGTGTGAGGGTCTGTCTGTGACGGAGGGACTGGAGTGTGAGGGTCTGTCGCTGACGGAGGGACTGGAGTGTGAGGCTGTGTCGGTGACGGAGGGTCTGGAATGTGAGACGATGTCGGTGACGGAGTGACTGGAGTGTGAGGGTGTGTCGGTGACGGAGTGACTGGAGTGTGAGGGTGTGTCGCTGACGGAGGGTCTGGAGTGTGAGACGGTGTCGGTGACGGAGGGACTGGAGTGTGAGGGTGTGTCGGTGACGGAGTGACCGGAGTGTGAGGGTGTGTCGGTGACGGAGTGACTGGAGTGTGAGGGTGTGTCAGTGACGGAGGGACTGGAGTGTGAGGGTGTGTCGGTGACAGAGTGACTGGAGTGTGTGGGTGTGTCAGTGACGGAGGGACTGGAGTGTGAGGGTGTGTCGGTGACGGAGGGACTGGAGTGTGAGACGGTGTCCGTGATGGAAGGACTGGAGTGTGAGGGTGTGTCGGTGACGGAGTGACTGGAGTGTGAGGGTGTGTCGCTGACGGAGGGTCTGGAGTGTGAGACGGTATCGGTGACGGAGGGACTGGAGTGTGAGGGTGTGTCAGTGACGGAGGGACTGGAGTGTGAGGGTGTGTCGGTGACGGAGTGACTGGAGTGTGTGGGTGTGTCAGTGACGGAGGGACTGGAGTGTGAGGGTGTGTCGGTGACGGAGGGACTGGAGTGTGAGACGGTGTCCGTGATGGAGGGACTGGAGTGTGAGACGGTGTCGGTGACGGAGGGACTGGAGTGTGAGGCGGTGTCGGTGACGGAGGGACTGGAGTGTGAGACAGTGTCGGTGACGGAGGGACTGGAGTGTGAGACAGTGTCGGTGAAGGAGGGACTGGAGAGTGAGGCGGTGTCGGTGACGGAGGGACTGGAGTGTGAGACAGTGTCGGTGACGGAGGGACTGGAGTGTGAGGCGGTGTCGGTGACGGAGGGACTGGAGTGTGAGACCGTGTCGGTGACGGAGGGACTGGAGTGTGAGGGTGTGTCGGTGACGGAGGGACTGGAGTGTGAGACGGTGTCAATGATGGAGGGACTGGAGTGTGAGACGGTGTCAGTGACGGAGGGACTGGAGTGTGAGGCGGTGTCGGTGACGGAGGGACTGGAGTGTGAGACGGTGTCGGTGACGGAGGGACTGGAGTGTGAGACGGTGTCGGTGACGGAGGGACTGTAGTGTGAGACGGTGTCGGTGACAGAGGGACTGGAGTGTGAGGCGGTGTCGGTGACGGAGGGACTGGAGTGTGAGGGTGTGTCGGTGACGGAGGGACTGGAGTGTGAGACGGTGTCGGTGACGGAGGGACTGGAGTGTGAGACAGTGTCGGTGACGGAGGGACTGGAGTGTGAGGGTGTATAGGTGACGGTGGGACTGGAGTGTGAGGGTGTGTCAGTGACGCAGGGACTGGAGTGTGTGGCGGTGTCGGTGACTGAGGGACTGGAGTGTGAGACGGTGTCGGTTACGGAGGGACTGGCGTGTGAGGCGGTGTCGGTGACGGAGGGACTGGAGTGTGAGACGGTGTCGGAGGGATTGGAGTGTGAGACGGTGTCGGTGTCGGAGGGACTGGAGTGTGAGACGGTGTCGGTGACGGAGGGACTGGAGTGTGAGACGGTGTCGGTGACAGAGGGACTGGAGTGTGAGACGGTGTCGGTGACGGAGGGACGGGAGTGTGAGACGGTGTCGGTGACGGAGGGACTGGATGGTGAGACGGTGTCGGTGACGGAGGGACTGGAGTGTGAGACGGTGTCGGTGACGGAGGGACTGGAGTGTGAGGGTGTGTCGGTGACGGAGGGACTGGAGTGTGAGACGGTGTCAGTGATGGAGGGACTGGAGTGTGAGACGGTGTCGGTGACGGAGGTACTGGAGTGTGAGGGTCTGTCGGTGACGGAGGGACTGGAGTGTGAGACGGTGTCGGTGACGGAGGGACTGGAGTGTGAGGGTGTGTCGGTGTCGGAGGGACTGGAGTGTGAGGGTGTGTCGGTGTCGGAGGGACTGGAGTGTGAGGCGGTGTCGGTGACGGAGGGACTGGAGTGTGAGACGGTGTCGGTGACGGAGGGACTGGAGTGTGAGGCGGTGTCGGTGACGGAGGGACTGGAGTGTGAGACGGTGTCGGTGACGGAGGGACTGGAGTGTGAGGCGATGTCGGTGACGGAGGGACTGGAGTGTGAGACGGTCTCGGTGACGGAGGCACTGGAGTGTGAGACGGTGTCAGTGACGGAGGGACTGGAGTGTGAGGCGGTGTCGGTGTCGGAGGGACTGGAGTGTGAGGCGGTGTCGGTGACGGAGGGACTGGAGTGTGAGGCGGTGTCGGTGACGGAGGGACTGGAGTGTGAGGCGGTGTCGGTGACGGAGGGACTGGAGTGTGAGACGGTGTCGGTGACGGAGGGACTGGAGTGTGAGGGTGTGTCGGTGATGGAGGGACTGGAGTGTGAGGGTGTGTCGGTGACGGAGGGACTGGAGTGTGAGACTGTGTCGGTGACGGAGGGACTGGAGTGTGAGACTGTGTCGGTGACGGAGGGACTGGAGTGTGAGGGTGTGTCGGTGACGGAGTGACTGGAGTGTGAGGGTGTGTCGGTGACGGAGGGACTGGAGTGTGAGACGGTGTCGGTGACGGAGGGACTGGAGTGGGAGATGGTTTCGGTGACGGAGGGACTGGAATGTGAGGGTGTGTCGGTGACGGAGGGACTGGACTGTGAGGGTGTGTCGGTGACGGAGGGACTGGAGTGTGAGACGGTGTCGGTGACGGAGGGACTGGAATGTGAGTGTGTGTCGGTGATGGAGGGACTGGAGTGTGAGATGGTGTCGGTGACGGAGGTACTGGAGTGTGAGACGGTTTCGGTGACGGAGGGACTGGAGTGTGAGGGTGTGTCGGTGATGGAGGGACTGGAGTGTGAGATGGTGTCGGTGACGGAGGTACTGGAGTGTGAGACGGTTTCGGTGACGGAGGGACTGGAGTGTGAGGCGGTGTCGGTGACGGAGGGACTGGAGTGTGTGACGGTGTCGGTGACGGAGGGACTGGAGTGTGAGATGGTGTCGGTGACGGAGGGACTGGAGTGTGAGGGTGTGTCGGTGACGGAGGGACTGGACTGTGAGACGGTGTCGGTGACGGAGGGACTGGAGTGTGAGGGTGTGTCTGTGACGGAGGGACGGAAGTGTGAGGGGGTGTCGATGACGGAGGGACTGGAGTGTGAGGGTGTGTCGGTGACGGAGGGACTGGAGTGTGAGACGGTGTCGGTGACGGAGGGACTGGAGTGTGAGACGGTGTCGGTGATGGAGGGACTGGAGTGTGAGACGGTGTCGGAGGGACTGGAGTGTGAGACGGTGTCGGTGACGGAGGGACTGGAGTGTGAGATGGTGTCGGTGACGGAGGGACTGGAGTGTGAGACGGTGTCGGTGACGGAGGGACTGGAGTGTGAGGGTGTGTCTGTGACGGAGGGACTGAAGTGTGAGGGGGTGTCGGTGACGGAGGGACTGGAGTGTGAGGGTGTGTCGGTGACGGAGGGACTGGAGTGTGAGACGGTGTCGGTGACGGAGGGACTGGAGTGTGAGACGGTATCGGTGACGGAGGGACTGGAGTGTGAGGCGGTGTCGGTGACGGAGGGACTGGAGTGTGAGACGGTGTCGGTGACGGAGGGACTGGAGTGTGAGGCGGTGTCGGTGTCGGAGGGACTGGAGTGTGAGGCGGTGTCGGTGACGGAGGGACTGGAGTGTGAGGCGGTGTCGGTGACGGAGGGACTGGAGTGTGAGGCGGTGTCGGTGACGGAGGGACTGGAGTGTGAGACGGTGTCGGTGACGGAGGGACTGGAGTGTGAGGGTGTGTCGGTGATGGAGGGACTGGAGTGTGAGGGTGTGTCGGTGACGGAGGGACTGGAGTGTGAGACTGTGTCGGTGACGGAGGGACTGGAGTGTGAGACTGTGTCGGTGACGGAGGGACTGGAGTGTGAGGGTGTGTCGGTGACGGAGTGACTGGAGTGTGAGGGTGTGTCGGTGACGGAGGGACTGGAGTGTGAGACGGTGTCGGTGACGGAGGGACTGGAGTGGGAGATGGTTTCGGTGACGGAGGGACTGGAGTGTGAGGGTGTGTCGGTGACGGAGGGACTGGACTGTGAGGGTGTGTCGGTGACGGAGGGACTGGAGTGTGAGACGGTGTCGGTGACGGAGGGACTGGAGTGTGAGACTCTGTCGGTGACGGAGGGACTGGAGTGTGAGGGTGTGTCGGTGATGGAGGGACTGGAGTGTGAGATGGTGTCGGTGACGGAGGTACTGGAGTGTGAGACGGTTTCGGTGACGGAGGGACTGGAGTGTGAGGCGGTGTCGGTGACGGAGGGACTGGAGTGTGTGACGGTGTCGGTGACGGAGGGACTGGAGTGTGAGATGGTGTCGGTGACGGAGGGACTGGAGTGTGAGGGTGTGTCGGTGACGGAGGGACTGGACTGTGAGGGTGGGTCGGTGACGGAGGGACTGGAGTGTGAGTCGGTGTCGGTGACGGAGGGACTGGAGTGTGAGGGTGTGTCGGTGACGGAGGGACTGCAGTGTGAGGGTGTGTCGGTGACGGAGGGACTGGAGTGTGAGGGTGTGTCGGTGACGGAGGGACTGGAGTGTGAGACGGTGTCGGTGATGGAGGGACTGGAGTGTGAGACGGTGTCGGTGATGGAGTGACTGGAGTGTGAGACGGTGTCGGTGATGGAGGGACTGGAGTGTGAGACGGTGTCGGAGGGACTGGAGTGTGAGACGGTGTCGGTGACGGAGGGACTGGAGTGTGAGATGGTGTCGGTGACCGAGGGACTGGAGTGTGAGACGGTGTCGGTGACGGAGGGACTGGAGTGTGAGGGTGAGTCTGTGACGGAGGGACTGAAGTGTGAGGGGGTGTCGGTGACGGAGGGACTGGAGTGTGAGGGTGTGTCGGTGACGGAGGGACTGGAGTGTGAGACGGTGTCGGTGACGGAGGGACTGGAGTGTGAGACGGTATCGGTGACGGAGGGACTGGAGTGTGAGACGGTGTCGGTGTCGGAGGGACTGGAGTGTGAGACGGTGTCGGTGACGGAGGGACTGGAGTGTGAGACGGTGTCGGTGACGGAGGGACTGGAGTGTGAGGCGGTGTCGGTGACGGAGGGACTGGAGTGTGAGATGGTGTCGGTGACGGAGGGACTGGAGTGTGAGACGGTGTCGGTGACGGAGGGACTGTAGTGTGAGGGTGTGTCGGTGGCGGAGGGACTGGACTGTGAGGGTGTGTCGGTGACGGAGGGACTGGAGTGTGTGGGTGTGTCGGTGACGGAGGGACTGGAGTGTGAGACGGTGTCGGTGACGGATGGACTGGAGTGTGAGGGTGTGTCGGTGACGGAGGGACTGGAGTGTGAGGGTGTGTCGGTGACGGAGGGACTGGAGTGTGAGGGTGTGTCGGTGACGGAGGGACTGGAGTGTGAGGGTGTGTCTGTGACGGAGGGACTGGAGTGTGAGGGGGTGTCGGTGACGGAGGGACTGGAGTGTGAGGGTGTGTCGGTGACGGAGGGACTGGAGTGTGAGACGGTGTCGGTTACGGAGGGACTGGAGTGTGAGACGGTGTCGGTGACGGAGGGACTGTAGTGTGAGACGGTGTCGGTGTCGGACGGACTGGAGTGTGAGACGGTGTCGGTGACGGAGGGACTGGAGTGTGAGACGGTGTCGGTGACGGAGGGACTGGAGTGTGAGACGGTGTCGGTGACGGAGGCACTGGAGTGTGAGACGGTGTCGGTGACGGAGGGACTGGAGTGTGAGGCGGTGTCGGTGACCGAGGGACTGGAGTGTGAGACGGTGTCGGTGACGGAGGGACTGGAGTGTGAGACGGTGTCGGTGACGGAGGGACTGGAGTGTGAGACGGTGTCGGTGACGGAGGGACTGGAGTGTGAGATGGTGTCGGTGACGGAGGGACTGGAGTGTGAGACGGAGTCGGTGACGGAGGGACTGTAGTGTGAGGGTGTGTCGGTGACGGAGGGACTGGACTGTGAGGGTGTGTCGGTGACGGAGGGACTGGAGTGTGAGGGTGTGTCGGTGACGGAGGGACTGGAGTGTGAGACGGTGTCGGTGACGGATGGACTGGAGTGTGAGGGTGTGTCGGTGACGGAGGGACTGGAGTGTGAGGGTGTGTCGGTGACGGAGGGACTGGAGTGTGAGGGTGTGTCGGTGACGGAGTGACTGGAGTGTGCGACGGTGTCGGTGACGGAGGGACTGGAGTGTGAGGGTGTGTCGGTGACGGCGGGACTGGAGTGTGAGACGGTGTCGGTGACGGAGGAACTGGAGTGTGAGACGGTGTCGGTGTCGGAGGGACTGGAGTGTGAGACGGTGTCGGTGACGGAGGGACTGGAGTGTGAGACGGTGTCGGTGACGGAGGGACTGGAGTGTGAGGCGGTGTCGGTGACGGAGGGACTGCAGTGTGAGATGGTGTCGGTGACGGAGGGACTGGAGTGTGAGACGGTGTCGGTGACGCAGGGACTGTAGTGTGAGGGTGTGTCGGTGACGGAGGGACTGGACTGTGAGGGTGTGTCGGTGACGGAGGGACTGGAGTGTGAGGGTGTGTCGGTGACGGAGGGACTGGAGTGTGAGACGGTGTCGGTGACGGATGGACTGGAGTGTGAGGGTGTGTCGGTGACGGAGGGACTGGAGTGTGAGGGTGTGTCGGTGACGGAGGGACTGGAGTGTGAGGGTGTGTCGGTGACGGAGGGACTGGAGTGTGCGACGGTGTCGGTGACGGAGGGACTGGAGTGTGAGGGTGTGTCGGTGACGGAGGGACTGGAGTGTGAGGGTGTGTCTGTGACGGAGGGACTGGAGTGTGAGGGGGTGTCGGTGACGGAGGGACTGGAGTGTGAGGGTGTGTCGGTGACGGAGGGACTGGAATGTGAGACGGTGTCGGTGACGGAGGGACTGGAGCGTGAGACGGTGTCGGTTACGGAGGGACTGGAGTGTGAGACGGAGGTACTGGAGTGTGAGGGTCTGTCGGTGACGGAGGGACTGGAGTGTGAGACGGTGTCGGTGACGGAGGGACTGGAGTGTGAGGGTGTGTCGGTGTCGGAGGGACTGGAGTGTGAGGGTGTGTCGGTGTCGGAGGGACTGGAGTGTGAGGCGGTGTCGGTGACGGAGGGACTGGAGTGTGAGACGGTGTCGGTGACGGAGGGACTGGAGTGTGAGGCGGTGTCGGTGACGGAGGGACTGGAGTGTGAGACGGTGTCGGTGACGGAGGGACTGGAGTGTGAGGCGATGTCGGTGACGGAGGGACTGGAGTGTGAGACGGTCTCGGTGACGGAGGCACTGGAGTGTGAGACGGTGTCAGTGACGGAGGGACTGGAGTGTGAGGCGGTGTCGGTGTCGGAGGGACTGGAGTGTGAGGCGGTGTCGGTGACGGAGGGACTGGAGTGTGAGGCGGTGTCGGTGACGGAGGGACTGGAGTGTGAGGCGGTGTCGGTGACGGAGGGACTGGAGTGTGAGACGGTGTCGGTGACGGAGGGACTGGAGTGTGAGGGTGTGTCGGTGATGGAGGGACTGGAGTGTGAGGGTGTGTCGGTGACGGAGTGACTGGAGTGTGAGGGTGTGTCGGTGACGGAGGGACTGGAGTGTGAGACGGTGTCGGTGACGGAGGGACTGGAGTGGGAGATGGTTTCGGTGACGGAGGGACTGGAATGTGAGGGTGTGTCGGTGACGGAGGGACTGGACTGTGAGGGTGTGTCGGTGACGGAGGGACTGGAGTGTGAGACGGTGTCGGTGACGGAGGGACTGGAGTGTGAGACTCTGTCGGTGACGGAGGGACTGGAGTGTGAGGGTGTGTCGGTGATGGAGGGACTGGAGTGTGAGATGGTGTCGGTGACGGAGGTACTGGAGTGTGAGACGGTTTCGGTGACGGAGGGACTGGAGTGTGAGGCGGTGTCGGTGACGGAGGGACTGGAGTGTGAGATGGTGTCGGTGACGGAGGGACTGGAGTGTGAGGGTGTGTCGGTGACGGAGGGACTGGACTGTGAGACGGTGTCGGTGACGGAGGGACTGGAGTGTGAGGGTGTGTCTGTGACGGAGGGACTGAAGTGTGAGGGGGTGTCGATGACGGAGGGACTGGAGTGTGAGGGTGTGTCGGTGACGGAGGGACTGGAGTGTGAGACGGTGTCGGTGACGGAGGGACTGGAGTGTGAGACGGTGTCGGTGATGGAGGGACTGGAGTGTGAGACGGTGTCGGAGGGACTGGAGTGTGAGACGGTGTCGGTGACGGAGGGACTGGAGTGTGAGATGGTGTCGGTGACGGAGGGACTGGAGTGTGAGACGGTGTCGGTGACGGAGGGACTGGAGTGTGAGACGGTGTCGGTGACGGAGGGACTGGAGTGTGAGATGGTGTCGGTGACGGAGGGACTGGAGTGTAAGACGGTGTCGGTGACGGAGGGACTGTAGTGTGAGGGTGTGTCGGTGACGGAGGGACTGGACTGTGAGGGTGTGTCGGTGACGGAGGGACTGGAGTGTGAGACGGTGTCGGTGACGGATGGACTGGAGTGTGAGGGTGTGTCGGTGACGGAGGGACTGGAGTGTGAGGGTGTGTCGGTGACGGAGGGACTGGAGTGTGAGGGTGTGTCGGTGACGGAGGGACTGGAGTGTGCGACGGTGTCGGTGACGGAGGGACTGGAGTGTGAGGGTGTGTCGGTGACGGAGGGACTGGAGTGTGAGGGTGTGTCTGTGACGGAGGGACTGGAGTGTGAGGGGGTGTCGGTGACGGAGGGACTGGAGTGTGAGGGTGTGTCGGTGACGGAGGGACTGGAGTGTGAGGGTGTGTCGGTGACGGAGGGACTGGAGTGTGAGACGGTGTCGGTTACGGAGGGACTGGAGTGTGAGACGGTGTCGGTGACGGAGGGACTGGAGTGTGAGACGGTGCCGGTGTCGGAGGGTCTGGAGTGTGAGACGGTGTCGGTGACGGAGGGACTGGAGTGTGAGACGGTGTCGGTGACGGAGGGACTGGAGTGTGAGACGGTGTCGGTGACGGAGGCACTGGAGTGTGAGACGGTGTCGGTGACGGAGGGACTGGAGTGTGAGGCGGTGTCGGTGACGGAGGGACTGGAGTGTGAGACGGTGTCGGTGACGGAGGGACTGGAGTGTGAGGCGGTGTCGGTGACGGAGGGACTGGAGTGTGAGATGGTGTGAGTGACGGAGTGACTGGAGTGTGAGACGTTGTCGGAGGGACTGGAGTGTGAGGCGGTGTCGGTGACGGAGGGACTGGAGTGTGAGACGGTGTCGGTGACGGAGGGACTGGAGTGTGAGGGTGCGTCGGTGACGGAGTGACTGGACTGTGAGGGTGTGTCGGTGACGGAGGGACTGGAGTGTGAGGGTGTGTCGGTGACGGAGGGACTGGAGTGTGAGACGGTGTCGGTGACGGAGGGACTGGAGTGTGAGGGTGTGTCGGTGACGGAGGGACTGGAGTGTGAGGGTGTGTCGGTGACGGAGGGACTGGAGTGTGAGGGTGTGTCGGTGACGGAGGGACTGGAGTGTGAGACAGTGTCGGTGACGGAGGGACTGGACTGTGAGGGTGTGTCGGTGACGGAGGGACTGGAGTGTGAGGGTGTGTCGGTGACGGAGGGACTGGAGTGTGAGGGTGTGTCGGTGACGGACGGACTGGAGTGTGAGACGGTGTCGGTGACGGAAGACTGGAGTGTGAGGGTGTGTCGGTGACGGAGGAACTGGAGTGTGAGGGTGTG
This sequence comes from Prionace glauca, assembly GCA_037974335.1. Taxonomy (NCBI): domain Eukaryota; kingdom Metazoa; phylum Chordata; class Chondrichthyes; order Carcharhiniformes; family Carcharhinidae; genus Prionace; species Prionace glauca. Next base: position 72,659,883 of record CM075735.1, on the reverse strand, counting down.
TCGGTGATGGAGGGACTGGAGTGTGAGACGGTGTCGGTGACGGAGGGACTGGAATGTGAGGGTGAGTCGGTCATGGAGGGACTAGAGTGTGAGGGTGAGTCGGTCATGGAGGGACTGGAGTGTGAGGGTGTGTCGGTGACGGAGGGACTGGAGTGTGAGGGTGTGTCGGTGACGGAGGGACTGGAGTGTGAGGCGGTGTCGGTGACGGAGGGACTGGAGTGTGAGGGTGTGTCGGTGATGGAGGGACTGGAGTGTGAGGCGGTGTCGGTGACGGAGGGACTGGAGTGTGAGGGTGTGTCGGTGACGGAGGGACTGGAGTGTGAGACGGTGTCGGTGACGGAGGGACTGGAGTGTGAGGGTCTGTCTGTGACGGAGGGACTGGAGTGTGAGGGTGTGTCGCTGACGGAGGGACTGGAGTGTGAGGCGGTGTCGGTGACGGAGGGTCTGGAATGTGAGACTATGTCGGTGACGGAGTGACTGGAGTGTGAGGGTGTGTCGGTGACGGAGTGACTGGAGTGTGAGGGTGTGTCGCTGACGGAGGGTCTGGAGTGTGAGACGGTGTCCGTGATGGAGGGACTGGAGTGTGAGGGTGTGTCGGTGACGGAGTGACTGGAGTGTGAGGGTGTGTCGCTGACGGAGGGTCTGGAGTGTGAGACAGTGTCGGTGACGGAGGGACTGGAGTGTGAGGGTGTGTCAGTGACGGAGGGACTGGAGTGTGAGGGTGTGTCGGTGACAGAGTGACTGGAGTGTGTGGGTGTGTCAGTGACGGAGGGACTGGAGTGTGAGGGTGTGTCGGTGACGGAGGGACTGGAGTGTGAGACGGTGTCCGTGACGGAGGGACTGGAGTGTGAGGGTGTGTCGGTGACAGAGGGACTGGAGTGTGAGACAGTGTCGGTGACGGAGGGACTGGAGTGTGAGGCGGTGTCGGTGACGGAGGGACTGGAGTGTGAGACAGTGTCGGTGACGGAGGGACTGGAGTGTGAGGCGGTGTCGGTGACGGAGGGACTGGAGTGTGAGACGGTGTCGGTGACGGAGGGACTGGAGTGTGAGGCTGTGTCGGTGACGGAGGGACTGGAGTGTGAGGGTGTGTCGGTGACGGAGGGACTGGAGTCTGAGACGGTGTCAGTGATGGAGGGACTGGAGTGTGAGACGGTGTCGGTGACGGAGGGACTGGAGTGTGAGGCGGTGTCGGTGACGGAGGGACTGTAGTGTGAGATGGTGTCGGTGACGGAGGGACTGTAGTGTGAGGGTGTGTCGGTGACGGAGGGACTGGAGTGTGAGACTGTGTCGGTGACGGAGGGACTGGAGTGTGAGACTGTGTCGGTGACGGAGGGACTGGAGTGTGAGGGTGTGTCGGTGACGGAGTGACTGGAGTGTGAGGGTGTGTCGGTGACGGAGGGACTGGAGTGTGAGACGGTGTCGGTGACGGAGGGATTGGAGTGGGAGATGGTTTCGGTGACGGAGAGACTGGAGTGTGAGACGGTGTCGGTGACGGAGGGACTGGAGTGTGAGACTGTGTCGGTGACGCAGGGACTGGAGTGTATGGGTGTGTCAGTGACGGAGGGACTGGAGTGTGTGGCGGTGTCGGTGACTGAGGGACTGGAGTGTGAGACGGTGTCGGTTACGGAGGGACTGGCGTGTGAGGCGGTGTCGGTGACGGAGGGACTGGAGTGTGAGACGGTGTCGGAGGGATTGGAGTGTGAGACGGTGTCGGTGTCGGAGGGACTGGAGTGTGAGACGGTGTCGGTGACGGAGGGACTGGAGTGTGAGACGGTGTCGGTGACGGAGGGACTGGAGTGTGAGACGGTGTCGGTGACAGAGGGACTGGAGTGTGAGACGGTGTCGGTGACGGAGGGACTGGAGTGTGAGACGGTGTCGGTGACGGAGGGACTGGATGGTGAGACGGTGTCGGTGACGGAGGAACTGGAGTGTGAGACGGTGTCGGTGATGGAGGGACTGGAGTGTGAGACGGTGTCGGTGACGGAGGGACTGGAGTGTGAGGATGTGTCGGTGACGGAGGGACTGGAGTGTGAGACGGTGTCGGTGACGGAGGGACTGGAGTGTGAGGGTGTGTTTGTGACGGAGAGACTGGAGTGTGAGGGGGTGTCGGTGACGGAGGGACTGGAGTGTGAGGGTGTGTCGGTGTCGGAGGGACTGGAGTGTGAGGGTGTGTCGGTGACGGAGGGACTGGAGTGTGAGACGGTGTCGGTGACGGAGGGACTGGAGTGTGAGACGGTGTCGGTGACGGAGGCACTGGAGTGTGAGACGGTGTCGGTGACGGAGGGACTGGAGTGTGAGACGGTGTCGGTGACGGAGGGACTGGAGTGTGAGGCGGTGTCGGTGACGGAGGGACTGGAGTGTGAGACGGTGTCGGTGACGGAGGGACTGGAGTGTGAGGCGATGTGGGTGACGGAGGGACTGGAGTGTGAGACGGTGTCGGTGACGGAGGGACTGGAGTGTGAGACGGTGTCGGTGACGGAGGGACTGGAGTGTGAGGCGGTGTCGGTGACGGAGGGACTGGAGTGTGAGACGGTGTCGGTGACGGAGGGACTGGAGTGTGAGACGGTGTCGGTGACGGAGGGACTGGAGTGTGAGGGTGTGTCGGTGACGGAGGGACTGGAGTGTGAGGGTGTGTCGGTGACGGAGGGACTGGAGTGTGAGACTGTGTCGGTGACGGAGGGACTGGAGTGTGAGACTGTGTCGGTGACGGAGGGACTGGAGTGTGAGGGTGTGTCGGTGACGGAGTGACTGGAGTGTGAGGGTGTGTCGGTGACGGAGGGACTGGAGTGTGAGACGGTGTCGGTGACGTAGGGACTGGAGTGTGAGGGTGTGTCGGTGACGGAGGGACTGGACTGTGAGGGCGTGTCGGTGACGGAGGGACTGGAGTGTGAGACGGTGTCGGTGACGGAGGGACTGGAGTGTGAGACTGTGTCGGTGACGGAGGGACTGGAGTGTGAGGGTGTGTCGGTGACGGAGGGACTGGAGTGTGAGATGGTGTCGGTGACGGAGGGACTGGAGTGTGAGACGGTTTCGGTGACGGAGGGACTGGAGTGTGAGGCGGTGTCGGTGACGGAGGGACTGGAGTGTGAGACGGTGTCGGTGACGGAGGGACTGGAGTGTGAGATGGTGTCGGTGACGGAGGGACTGGAGTGTGAGGGTGTGTCGGTGACGGAGGGACTGGACTGTGAGGGTGTGTCGGTGACGGAGGGACTGGAGTGTGAGTCGGTGTCGGTGACGGAGGGACTGGAGTGTGAGGGTGTGTCGGTGACGGAGGGACTGGAGTGTGAGGGTGTGTCGGTGACGGAGGGACTGGAGTGTGAGGGTGTGTCGGTGACGTAGGGACTGGAGTGTGAGGGTGTGTCGGTGACGGAGGGACTGGAGTGTGAGGGTGTGTCGGTGACGGAGGGACTGGAATGTGAGGGTGTGTCGGTGATGGAGGGACTGGAGTGTGAGACGGTGTCGGTGACGGAGGGACTGGAGTGTGAGACGGTGTCGGTGACGGAGGGACTGGAGTGTGAGACTGTGTCGGTGACGGAGGGACTGGAGTGTGAGGGTGTGTCAGTGATGGAGGGAGTGGAGTGTGAGACGGTGTCGGTGACGGAGGGACTGGAGTGTGAGACGGTGTCGGTGACGGAGGGACTGGAGTGTGAGGCGGTGTCGGTGACGGAGGGACTGGAGTGTGAGACGGTGTCGGTGACGGAGGGACTGGAGTGTGAGACGGTGTCGGTGACGGAGGGACTGGAGTGTGAGGGTGTGTCGGTGACGGAGGGACTGGACTGTGGGGGTGTGTCGGTGACGGAGGGACTGGAGTGTGAGGGTGTGTCGGTGACGGAGGGACTGGAGTGTGAGACGGTGTCGGTGACGGAGGGACTGGAGTGTGAGGGTGTGTTGGTGACGGAGGGACTGGAGTGTGAGGGTGTGTCGGTGACGGAGGGACTGGAGTGTGAGGGTATGTCGGTGACGGAGGGACTGGAGTGTGAGACGGTGTCCGTGACGGAGGGACTGGAGTGTCAGACGGTGTCGGTGACAGAGGGACTGGAGTGTGAGACAGTGTCGGTGACGGAGGGACTGGAGTGTGAGGCGGTGTCGGTGACGGAGGGACTGGAGTGTGAGACAGTGTCGGTGACGGAGGGACTGGAGTGTGAGGCGGTGTCGGTGACGGAGGGACTGGAGTGTGAGACGGTGTCGGTGACGGAGGGACTGGAGTGTGAGGGTGTGTCGGTGACGGAGGGACTGGAGTCTGAGACGGTGTCAGTGATGGAGGGACTGGAGTGTGAGACGGTGTCGGTGACGGATGGACTGGAGTGTGAGGCGGTGTCGGTGACGGAGGGACTGTAGTGTGAGACGGTGTCGGTGACGGAGGGACTGTAGTGTGAGACGGTGTCGGTGACAGAGGGACTGGAGTGTGAGGCGGTGTCGGTGATGGAGGGACTGGAGTGTGAGGGTGTGTCGGTGACGGAGGGACTGGAGTGTGAGACTGTGTCGGTGACGGAGGGACTGGAGTGTGAGACTGTGTCGGTGACGGAGGGACTGGAGTGTGAGGGTGTGTCGGTGACGGAGTGACTGGAGTGTGAGGGTGTGTCGGTGACGGAGGGACTGGAGTGTGAGACGGTGTCGGTGACGGAGGGACTGGAGTGTGAGACGGTGTCGGTGACGGAGGGACTGGAGTGGGAGATGGTTTCGGTGACGGAGAGACTGGAGTGTGAGGGTGTGTCGGTGACGGAGGGACTGGACTGTGAGGGTGTGTCGGTGACGGAGGGACTGGAGTGTGAGACTGTGTCGGTGACGCAGGGACTGGAGTGTGAGGGTGTGTCGGTGACTGAGGGACTGGAGTGTGAGACGGTGTCGGTTACGGAGGGACTGGAGTGTGAGACTGTGTCGGTGACGCAGGGACTGGAGTGTGTGGCGGTGTCGGTGACTGAGGGACTGGAGTGTGAGACGGTGTCGGTTACGGAGGGACTGGCGTGTGAGGCGGTGTCGGTGACGGAGGGACTGGAGTGTGAGACGGTGTCGGAGGGATTGGAGTGTGAGACGGTGTCGGTGTCGGAGGGACTGGATGGTGAGACGGTGTCGGTGACGGAGGGACTGGAGTGTGAGACGGTGTCGGTGACGGAGGGACTGGAGTGTGAGGGTGTGTCGGTGACGGAGGGACTGGAGTGTGAGACGGTGTCGGTGACGGAGGGACTGGAGTGTGAGGGTGTGTTTGTGACGGAGAGACTGGAGTGTGAGGGGGTGTCGGTGACGGAGGGACTGGAGTGTGAGGGTGTGTCGGTGTCGGAGGGACTGGAGTGTGAGGGTGTGTCGGTGACGGAGGGACTGGAGTGTGAGACGGTGTCGGTGACGGAGGGACTGGAGTGTGAGACGGTGTCGGTGACGGAGGCACTGGAGTGTGAGACGGTGTCGGTGACGGAGGGAGTGGAGTGTGAGGCGGTGTCGGTGACGGAGGGACTGGAGTGTGAGACGGTGTCGGTGACGGAGGGACTGGAGTGTGAGTCGGTGTCGGTGACGGAGGGACTGGAGTGTGAGGGTGTGTCGGTGACGGAGGGACTGCAGTGTGAGGGTGTGTCGGTGACGGAGGGACTGGAGTGTGAGGGTGTGTCGGTGACGGAGGGACTGGAGTGTGAGACGGTGTCGGTGATGGAGGGACTGGAGTGTGAGACGGTGTCGGTGATGGAGTGACTGGAGTGTGAGACGGTGTCGGTGATGGAGGGACTGGAGTGTGAGACGGTGTCGGAGGGACTGGAGTGTGAGACGGTGTCGGTGACGGAGGGACTGGAGTGTGAGATGGTGTCGGTGACCGAGGGACTGGAGTGTGAGACGGTGTCGGTGACGGAGGGACTGGAGTGTGAGGGTGTGTCTGTGACGGAGGGACTGAAGTGTGAGGGGGTGTCGGTGACGGAGGGACTGGAGTGTGAGGGTGTGTCGGTGACGGAGGGACTGGAGTGTGAGACGGTGTCGGTGACGGAGGGACTGGAGTGTGAGGGTGTGTCGGTGACGGAGGGACTGGAGTGTGAGACGGTGTCGGTGTCGGAGGGACTGGAGTGTGAGACGGTGTCGGTGACGGAGGGACTGGAGTGTGAGACGGTGTCGGTGACGGAGGGACTGGAGTGTGAGGGTGTGTCGGTGACGGAGGGACTGGAGTGTGAGGGTGTGTCGGTGACGGAGGGACTGGAGTGTGAGACTGTGTCGGTGACGGAGGGACTGGAGTGTGAGACTGTGTCGGTGACGGAGGGACTGGAGTGTGAGGGTGTGTCGGTGACGGAGTGACTGGAGTGTGAGGGTGTGTCGGTGACGGAGGGACTGGAGTGTGAGACGGTGTCGGTGACGTAGGGACTGGAGTGGGAGATGGTTTCGGTGACGGAGAGACTGGAGTGTGAGGGTGTGTCGGTGACGGAGGGACTGGACTGTGAGGGTGTGTCGGTGACGGAGGGACTGGAGTGTGAGACGGTGTCGGTGACGGAGGGACTGGAGTGTGAGACTGTGTCGGTGACGGAGGGACTGGAGTGTGAGGGTGTGTCGGTGACGGAGGGACTGGAGTGTGAGATGGTGTCGGTGACGGAGGGACTGGAGTGTGAGACGGTTTCGGTGACGGAGGGACTGGAGTGTGAGGCGGTGTCGGTGACGGAGGGACTGGAGTGTGAGACGGTGTCGGTGACGGAGGGACTGGAGTGTGAGATGGTGTCGGTGACGGAGGGACTGGAGTGTGAGGGTGTGTCGGTGACGGAGGGACTGGACTGTGAGGGTGTGTCGGTGACGGAGGGACTGGAGTGTGAGTCGGTGTCGGTGACGGAGGGACTGGAGTGTGAGGGTGTGTCGGTGACGGAGGGACTGGAGTGTGAGGGTGTGTCGGTGACGGAGGGACTGGAGTGTGAGGGTGTGTCGGTGACGTAGGGACTGGAGTGTGAGGGTGTGTCGGTGACGGAGGGACTGGAGTGTGAGGGTGTGTCGGTGACGGAGGGACTGGAATGTGAGGGTGTGTCGGTGATGGAGGGACTGGAGTGTGAGACGGTGTCGGTGACGGAGGGACTGGAGTGTGAGACGGTGTCGGTGACGGAGGGACTGGAGTGTGAGACTGTGTCGGTGACGGAGGGAGTGGAGTGTGAGGGTGTGTCAGTGATGGAGGGAGTAGAGTGTGAGACGGTGTCGGTGACGGAGGGACTGGAGTGTGAGACGGTGTCGGTGACGGAGGGACTGGAGTGTGAGGCGGTGTCGGTGACGGAGGGACTGGAGTGTGAGACGGTGTCGGTGACGGAGGGACTGGAGTGTGAGACGGTGTCGGTGACGGAGGGACTGGAGTGTGAGGGTGTGTCGGTGACGGAGGGACTGGACTGTGAGGGTGTGTCGGTGACGGAGGGACTGGAGTGTGAGGGTGTGTCGGTGACGGAGGGACTGGAGTGTGAGACGGTGTCGGTGACGGAGGGACTGGAGTGTGAGGGTGTGTTGGTGACGGAGGGACTGGAGTGTGAGGGTGTGTCGGTGACGGAGGGACTGGAGTGTGAGGGTATGTCGGTGACGGAGGGACTGGAGTGTGAGACGGTGTCCGTGACGGAGGGACTGGAGTGTCAGACGGTGTCGGTGACAGAGGGACTGGAGTGTGAGACAGTGTCGGTGACGGAGGGACTGGAGTGTGAGGCGGTGTCGGTGACGGAGGGACTGGAGTGTGAGACAGTGTCGTTGACGGAGGGACTGGAGTGTGAGGCGGTGTCGGTGACGGAGGGACTGGAGTGTGAGACGGTGTCGGTGACGGAGGGACTGGAGTGTGAGGGTGTGTCGGTGACGGAGGGACTGGAGTCTGAGACGGTGTCAGTGATGGAGGGACTGGAGTGTGAGACGGTGTCGGTGACGGATGGACTGGAGTGTGAGGCGGTGTCGGTGACGGAGGGACTGTAGTGTGAGACGGTGTCGGTGACGGAGGGACTGTAGTGTGAGACGGTGTCGGTGACAGAGGGACTGGAGTGTGAGGCGGTGTCGGTGATGGAGGGACTGGAGTGTGAGGGTGTGTCGGTGACGGAGGGACTGGAGTGTGAGACTGTGTCGGTGACGGAGGGACTGGAGTGTGAGGGTGTGTTGGTGACGGAGAGACTGGAGTGTGAGGGTGTGTCGGTGACGGAGGGACTGGACTGTGAGGGTGTGTCGGTGACGGAGGGACTGGAGTGTGAGACTGTGTCGGTGACGCAGGGACTGGAGTGTGAGGGTGTGTCGGTGACTGAGGGACTGGAGTGTGAGACGGTGTCGGTTACGGAGGGACTGGAGTGTGAGACTGTGTCGGTGACGCAGGGACTGGAGTGTGTGGCGGTGTCGGTGACTGAGGGACTGGAGTGTGAGACGGTGTCGGTTACGGAGGGACTGGCGTGTGAGGCGGTGTCGGTGACGGAGGGACTGGAGTGTGAGACGGTGTCGGAGGGATTGGAGTGTGAGACGGTGTCGGTGTCGGAGGGACTGGATGGTGAGACGGTGTCGGTGACGGAGGGACTGGAGTGTGAGACGGTGTCGGTGACGGAGGGACTGGAGTGTGAGGGTGTGTCGGTGACGGAGGGACTGGAGTGTGAGACGGTGTCGGTGACGGAGGGACTGGAGTGTGAGGGTGTGTTTGTGACGGAGAGACTGGAGTGTGAGGGGGTGTCGGTGACGGAGGGACTGGAGTGTGAGGGTGTGTCGGTGTCGGAGGGACTGGAGTGTGAGGGTGTGTCGGTGACGGAGGGACTGGAGTGTGAGACGGTGTCGGTGACGGAGGGACTGGAGTGTGAGACGGTGTCGGTGACGGAGGCACTGGAGTGTGAGACGGTGTCGGTGACGGAGGGAGTGGAGTGTGAGGCGGTGTCGGTGACGGAGGGACTGGAGTGTGAGACGGTGTCGGTGACGGAGGGACTGGAGTGTGAGTCGGTGTCGGTGACGGAGGGACTGGAGTGTGAGGGTGTGTCGGTGACGGAGGGACTGCAGTGTGAGGGTGTGTCGGTGACGGAGGGACTGGAGTGTGAGGGTGTGTCGGTGACGGAGGGACTGGAGTGTGAGACGGTGTCGGTGATGGAGGGACTGGAGTGTGAGACGGTGTCGGTGATGGAGTGACTGGAGTGTGAGACGGTGTCGGTGATGGAGGGACTGGAGTGTGAGACGGTGTCGGAGGGACTGGAGTGTGAGACGGTGTCGGTGACGGAGGGACTGGAGTGTGAGATGGTGTCGGTGACCGAGGGACTGGAGTGTGAGACGGTGTCGGTGACGGAGGGACTGGAGTGTGAGGGTGTGTCTGTGACGGAGGGACTGAAGTGTGAGGGGGTGTCGGTGACGGAGGGACTGGAGTGTGAGGGTGTGTCGGTGACGGAGGGACTGGAGTGTGAGACGGTGTCGGTGACGGAGGGACTGGAGTGTGAGGGTGTGTCGGTGACGGAGGGACTGGAGTGTGAGACGGTGTCGGTGTCGGAGGGACTGGAGTGTGAGACGGTGTCGGTGACGGAGGGACTGGAGTGTGAGGGTGTGTCGGTGACGGAGGGACTGGAGTGTGAGGCGGTGTCGGTGACGGAGGGACTGGAGTGTGAGATGGTGTCGGTGACGGAGGGACTGGAGTGTGAGACGGTGTCGGTGACGGAGGGACTGTAGTGTGAGACGGTGTCGGTGACGGAGGGACTGGAGTGTGAGGGTCTGTCTGTGACGGAGTGACTGGAGTGTGAGGGTGTGTCGCTGACGGAGGGACTGGAGTGTGAGGCGGTGTCGGTGACGGAGGGTCTGGAATGTGAGACTATGTCGGTGACGGAGTGACTGGAGTGTGAGGGTGTGTCGGTGACGGAGTGACTGGAGTGTGAGGGTGTGTCGCTGACGGAGGGTCTGGAGTGTGAGACGGTGTCCGTGATGGAGGGACTGGAGTGTGAGGGTGTGTCGGTGACGGAGTGACTGGAGTGTGAGGGTGTGTCGCTGACGGAGGGTCTGGAGTGTGAGACAGTGTCGGTGACGGAGGGACTGGAGTGTGAGGGTGTGTCAGTGACGGAGGGACTGGAGTGTGAGGGTGTGTCGGTGACAGAGTGACTGGAGTGTGTGGGTGTGTCAGTGACGGAGGGACTGGAGTGTGAGGGTGTGTCGGTGACGGAGGGACTGGAGTGTGAGACGGTGTCCGTGACGGAGGGACTGGAGTGTGAGGGTGTGTCGGTGACAGAGGGACTGGAGTGTGAGACAGTGTCGGTGACGGAGGGACTGGAGTGTGAGGCGGTGTCGGTGACGGAGGGACTGGAGTGTGAGACAGTGTCGGTGACGGAGGGACTGGAGTGTGAGGCGGTGTCGGTGACGGAGGGACTGGAGTGTGAGACGGTGTCGGTGACGGAGGGACTGGAGTGTGAGGGTGTGTCGGTGACGGAGGGACTGGAGTCTGAGACGGTGTCAGTGATGGAGGGACTGGAGTGTGAGACGGTGTCGGTGACGGAGGGACTGGAGTGTGAGGCGGTGTCGGTGACGGAGGGACTGTAGTGTGAGATGGTGTCGGTGACGGAGGGACTGTAGTGTGAGGGTGTGTCGGTGACGGAGGGACTGGAGTGTGAGACTGTGTCGGTGACGGAGGGACTGGAGTGTGAGACTGTGTCGGTGACGGAGGGACTGGAGTGTGAGGGTGTGTCGGTGACGGAGTGACTGGAGTGTGAGCGTGTGTCGGTGACGGAGGGACTGGAGTGTGAGACGGTGTCGGTGACGGAGGGATTGGAGTGGGAGATGGTTTCGGTGACGGAGAGACTGGAGTGTGAGATGGTGTCGGTGACGGAGGGACTGGAGTGTGAGACGGTGTCGGTTACGGAGGGACTGGCGTGTGAGGCGGTGTCGGTGACGGAGGGACTGGAGTGTGAGACGGTGTCGGAGGGATTGGAGTGTGAGACGGTGTCGGTGTCGGAGGGACTGGAGTGTGAGACGGTGTCGGTGACGGAGGGACTGGAGTTGGAGACGGTGTCGGTGACGGAGGGACTGGAGTGTGAGACGGTGTCGGTGACAGAGGGACTGGAGTGTGAGACGGTGTCGGTGACGGAGGGACTGGAGTGTGAGACGGTGTCGGTGACGGAGGGACTGGATGGTGAGACGGTGTCGGTGACGGAGGGACTGGAGTGTGAGACGGTGTCGGTGATGGAGGGACTGGAGTGTGAGACGGTGTCGGTGACGGAGGGACTGGAGTGTGAGGGTGTGTCGGTGACGGAGGGACTGGAGTGTGAGACGGTGTCGGTGACGGAGGGACTGGAGTGTGAGGGTGTGTTTGTGACGGAGAGACTGGAGTGTGAGGGGGTGTCGGTGACGGAGGGACTGGAGTGTGAGGGTGTGTCGGTGTCGGACGGACTGGAGTGTGAGGGTGTGTCGGTGACGGAGGGACTGGAGTGTGAGACGGTGTCGGTGACGGAGGGACTGGAGTGTGAGACGGTGTCGGTGACGGAGGCACTGGAGTGTGAGACGGTGTCGGTGACGGAGGGAGTGGAGTGTGAGGCGGTGTCGGTGACGGAGGGACTGGAGTGTGAGACGGTGTCGGTGACGGAGGGACTGGAGTGTGAGGCGGTGTCGGTGACGGAGGGACTGGAGTGTGAGACGGTGTCGGTGACGGAGGGACTGGAGTGTGAGGCGATGTGGGTGACGGAGGGACTGGAGTGTGAGACGGTGTCGGTGACGGAGGGACTGGAGTGTGAGACGGTGTCGGTGACGGAGGGACTGGAGTGTGAGGCGGTGTCGGTGACGGAGGGACTGGAGTGTGAGACGGTGTCGGTGACGGAGGGACTGGAGTGTGAGACGGTGTCGGTGACGGAGGGACTGGAGTGTGAGGGTGTGTCGGTGACGGAGGGACTGGAGTGTGAGGGTGTGTCGGTGACGGAGGGACTGGAGTGTGAGACTGTGTCGGTGACGGAGGGACTGGAGTGTGAGACTGTGTCGGTGACGGAGGGACTGGAGTGTGAGGGTGTGTCGGTGACGGAGTGACTGGAGTGTGAGGGTGTGTCGGTGACGGAGGGACTGGAGTGTGAGACGGTGTCGGTGACGGAGGGACTGGAGTGTGAGACGGTTTCGGTGACGGAGGGACTGGAGTGTGAGGCGGTGTCGGTGACGGAGGGACTGGAGTGTGAGACGGTGTCGGTGACGGAGGGACTGGAGTGTGAGATGGTGTCGGTGACGGAGGGACTGGAGTGTGAGGGTGTGTCGGTGACGGAGGGACTGGACTGTGAGGGTGTGTCGGTGACGGAGGGACTGGAGTGTGAGTCGGTGTCGGTGACGGAGGGACTGGAGTGTGAGGGTGTGTCGGTGACGGAGGGACTGGAGTGTGAGGGTGTGTCGGTGACGGAGGGACTGGAGTGTGAGGGTGTGTCGGTGACGTAGGGACTGGAGTGTGAGGGTGTGTCGGTGACGGAGGGACTGGAGTGTGAGACGGTGTCGGTGACGGAGGGACTGGAGTGTGAGGGTGTGTCGGTGACGGAGGGACTGGAGTGTGAGACGGTGTCGGTGTCGGAGGGACTGGAGTGTGAGACGGTGTCGGTGACGGAGGGACTGGAGTGTGAGACGGTGTCGGTGACGGAGGGACTGGAGTGTGAGGGTGTGTCGGTGACGGAGGGACTGGAGTGTGAGGGTGTGTCGGTGACGGAGGGACTGGAGTCTGAGACGGTGTCAGTGATGGAGGGACTGGAGTGTGAGACGGTGTCGGTGACGGATGGACTGGAGTGTGAGGCGGTGTCGGTGACGGAGGGACTGTAGTGTGAGACGGTGTCGGTGACGGAGGGACTGTAGTGTGAGACGGTGTCGGTGACAGAGGGACTGGAGTGTGAGGCGGTGTCGGTGATGGAGGGACTGGAGTGTGAGGGTGTGTCGGTGACGGAGGGACTGGAGTGTGAGACTGTGTCGGTGACGGAGGGACTGGAGTGTGAGACTGTGTCGGTGACGGAGGGACTGGAGTGTGAGGGTGTGTCGGTGACGGAGTGACTGGAGTGTGAGGGTGTGTCGGTGGCGGAGGGACTGGAGTGTGAGACGGTGTCGGTGACGGAGGGACTGGAGTGTGAGACGGTGTCGGTGACGGAGGGACTGGAGTGGGAGATGGTTTCGGTGACGGAGAGACTGGAGTGTGAGGGTGTGTCGGTGACGGAGGGACTGCACTGTGAGGGTGTGTCGGTGACGGAGGGACTGGAGTGTGAGACTGTGTCGGTGACGCAGGGACTGGAGTGTGAGGGTGTGTCGGTGACTGAGGGACTGGAGTGTGAGACGGTGTCGGTTACGGAGGGACTGGAGTGTGAGACTGTGTCGGTGACGCAGGGACTGGAGTGTGTGGCGGTGTCGGTGACTGAGGGACTGGAGTGTGAGACGGTGTCGGTTACGGAGGGACTGGCGTGTGAGGCGGTGTCGGAGGGATTGGAGTGTGAGACGGTGTCGGTGTCGGAGGGACTGGATGGTGAGACGGTGTCGGTGACGGAGGGACTGGAGTGTGAGACGGTGTCGGTGACGGAGGGACTGGAGTGTGAGGGTGTGTCGGTGACGGAGGGACTGGAGTGTGAGACGGTGTCGGTGACGGAGGGACTGGAGTGTGAGGGTGTGTCGGTGACGGAGGGACTGGAGTGTGAGGGTATGTCGGTGACGGAGGGACTGGAGTGTGAGACGGTGTCCGTGACGGAGGGACTGGAGTGTCAGACGGTGTCGGTGACAGAGGGACTGGAGTGTGAGACAGTGTCGGTGACGGAGGGACTGGAGTGTGAGGCGGTGTCGGTGACGGAGGGACTGGAGTGTGAGACAGTGTCGTTGACGGAGGGACTGGAGTGTGAGGCGGTGTCGGTGACGGAGGGACTGGAGTGTGAGACGGTGTCGGTGACGGAGGGACTGGAGTGTGAGGGTGTGTCGGTGACGGAGGGACTGGAGTCTGAGACGGTGTCAGTGATGGAGGGACTGGAGTGTGAGACGGTGTCGGTGACGGATGGACTGGAGTGTGAGGCGGTGTCGGTGACGGAGGGACTGTAGTGTGAGACGGTGTCGGTGACGGAGGGACTGTAGTGTGAGACGGTGTCGGTGACAGAGGGACTGGAGTGTGAGGCGGTGTCGGTGATGGAGGGACTGGAGTGTGAGGGTGTGTCGGTGACGGAGGGACTGGAGTGTGAGACTGTGTCGGTGACGGAGGGACTGGAGTGTGAGACTGTGTCGGTGACGGAGGGACTGGAGTGTGAGGGTGTGTCGGTGACGGAGTGACTGGAGTGTGAGGGTGTGTCGGTGACGGAGGGACTGGAGTGTGAGACGGTGTCGGTGACGGAGGGACTGGAGTGTGAGACGGTGTCGGTGACGGAGGGACTGGAGTGGGAGATGGTTTCGGTGACGGAGAGACTGGAGTGTGAGGGTGTGTCGGTGACGGAGGGACTGGACTGTGAGGGTGTGTCGGTGACGGAGGGACTGGAGTGTGAGACTGTGTCGGTGACGCAGGGACTGGAGTGTGAGGGTGTGTCGGTGACTGAGGGACTGGAGTGTGAGACGGTGTCGGTTACGGAGGGACTGGAGTGTGAGACTGTGTCGGTGACGCAGGGACTGGAGTGTGTGGCGGTGTCGGTGACTGAGGGACTGGAGTGTGAGACGGTGTCGGTTACGGAGGGACTGGCGTGTGAGGCGGTGTCGGTGACGGAGGGACTGGAGTGTGAGACGGTGTCGGAGGGATTGGAGTGTGAGACGGTGTCGGTGTCGGAGGGACTGGATGGTGAGACGGTGTCGGTGACGGAGGGACTGGAGTGTGAGACGGTGTCGGTGACGGAGGGACTGGAGTGTGAGGGTGTGTCGGTGACGGAGGGACTGGAGTGTGAGACGGTGTCGGTGACGGAGGGACTGGAGTGTGAGGGTGTGTTTGTGACGGAGAGACTGGAGTGTGAGGGGGTGTCGGTGACGGAGGGACTGGAGTGTGAGGGTGTGTCGGTGTCGGAGGGACTGGAGTGTGAGGGTGTGTCGGTGACGGAGGGACTGGAGTGTGAGACGGTGTCGGTGACGGAGGGACTGGAGTGTGAGACGGTGTCGGTGACGGAGGCACTGGAGTGTGAGACGGTGTCGGTGACGGAGGGAGTGGAGTGTGAGGCGGTGTCGGTGACGGAGGGACTGGAGTGTGAGACGGTGTCGGTGACGGAGGGACTGGAGTGTGAGTCGGTGTCGGTGACGGAGGGACTGGAGTGTGAGGGTGTGTCGGTGACGGAGGGACTGCAGTGTGAGGGTGTGTCGGTGACGGAGGGACTGGAGTGTGAGGGTGTGTCGGTGACGGAGGGACTGGAGTGTGAGACGGTGTCGGTGATGGAGGGACTGGAGTGTGAGACGGTGTCGGTGATGGAGTGACTGGAGTGTGAGACGGTGTCGGTGATGGAGGGACTGGAGTGTGAGACGGTGTCGGAGGGACTGGAGTGTGAGACGGTGTCGGTGACGGAGGGACTGGAGTGTGAGATGGTGTCGGTGACCGAGGGACTGGAGTGTGAGACGGTGTCGGTGACGGAGGGACTGGAGTGTGAGGGTGTGTCTGTGACGGAGGGACTGAAGTGTGAGGGGGTGTCGGTGACGGAGGGACTGGAGTGTGAGGGTGTGTCGGTGACGGAGGGACTGGAGTGTGAGACGGTGTCGGTGACGGAGGGACTGGAGTGTGAGGGTGTGTCGGTGACGGAGGGACTGGAGTGTGAGACGGTGTCGGTGTCGGAGGGACTGGAGTGTGAGACGGTGTCGGTGACGGAGGGACTGGAGTGTGAGGGTGTGTCGGTGACGGAGGGACTGGAGTGTGAGGCGGTGTCGGTGACGGAGGGACTGGAGTGTGAGATGGTGTCGGTGACGGAGGGACTGGAGTGTGAGACGGTGTCGGTGACGGAGGGACTGTAGTGTGAGACGGTGTCGGTGACGGAGGGACTGGAGTGTGAGGGTCTGTCTGTGACGGAGTGACTGGAGTGTGAGGGTGTGTCGCTGACGGAGGGACTGGAGTGTGAGGCGGTGTCGGTGACGGAGGGTCTGGAATGTGAGACTATGTCGGTGACGGAGTGACTGGAGTGTGAGGGTGTGTCGGTGACGGAGTGACTGGAGTGTGAGGGTGTGTCGCTGACGGAGGGTCTGGAGTGTGAGACGGTGTCCGTGATGGAGGGACTGGAGTGTGAGGGTGTGTCGGTGACGGAGTGACTGGAGTGTGAGGGTGTGTCGCTGACGGAGGGTCTGGAGTGTGAGACAGTGTCGGTGACGGAGGGACTGGAGTGTGAGGGTGTGTCAGTGACGGAGGGACTGGAGTGTGAGGGTGTGTCGGTGACAGAGTGACTGGAGTGTGTGGGTGTGTCAGTGACGGAGGGACTGGAGTGTGAGGGTGTGTCGGTGACGGAGGGACTGGAGTGTGAGACGGTGTCCGTGACGGAGGGACTGGAGTGTGAGGGTGTGTCGGTGACAGAGGGACTGGAGTGTGAGACAGTGTCGGTGACGGAGGGACTGGAGTGTGAGGCGGTGTCGGTGACGGAGGGACTGGAGTGTGAGACAGTGTCGGTGACGGAGGGACTGGAGTGTGAGGCGGTGTCGGTGACGGAGGGACTGGAGTGTGAGACGGTGTCGGTGACGGAGGGACTGGAGTGTGAGGGTGTGTCGGTGACGGAGGGACTGGAGTCTGAGACGGTGTCAGTGATGGAGGGACTGGAGTGTGAGACGGTGTCGGTGACGGAGGGACTGGAGTGTGAGGCGGTGTCGGTGACGGAGGGACTGTAGTGTGAGATGGTGTCGGTGACGGAGGGACTGTAGTGTGAGGGGTGTGTCGGTGACGGAGGGACTGGAGTGTGAGACTGTGTCGGTGACGGAGGGACTGGAGTGTGAGACTGTGTCGGTGACGGAGGGACTGGAGTGTGAGGGTGTGTCGGTGACGGAGTGACTGGAGTGTGAGCGTGTGTCGGTGACGGAGGGACTGGAGTGTGAGACGGTGTCGGTGACGGAGGGATTGGAGTGGGAGATGGTTTCGGTGACGGAGAGACTGGAGTGTGAGATGGTGTCGGTGACGGAGGGACTGGAGTGTGAGACGGTGTCGGTTACGGAGGGACTGGCGTGTGAGGCGGTGTCGGTGACGGAGGGACTGGAGTGTGAGACGGTGTCGGAGGGATTGGAGTGTGAGACGGTGTCGGTGTCGGAGGGACTGGAGTGTGAGACGGTGTCGGTGACGGAGGGACTGGAGTTGGAGACGGTGTCGGTGACGGAGGGACTGGAGTGTGAGACGGTGTCGGTGACAGAGGGACTGGAGTGTGAGACGGTGTCGGTGACGGAGGGACTGGAGTGTGAGACGGTGTCGGTGACGGAGGGACTGGATGGTGAGACGGTGTCGGTGACGGAGGGACTGGAGTGTGAGACGGTGTCGGTGATGGAGGGACTGGAGTGTGAGACGGTGTCGGTGACGGAGGGACTGGAGTGTGAGGGTGTGTCGGTGACGGAGGGACTGGAGTGTGAGACGGTGTCGGTGACGGAGGGACTGGAGTGTGAGGGTGTGTTTGTGACGGAGAGACTGGAGTGTGAGGGGGTGTCGGTGACGGAGGGACTGGAGTGTGAGGGTGTGTCGGTGTCGGAGGGACTGGAGTGTGAGGGTGTGTCGGTGACGGAGGGACTGGAGTGTGAGACGGTGTCGGTGACGGAGGGACTGGAGTGTGAGACGGTGTCGGTGACGGAGGCACTGGAGTGTGAGACGGTGTCGGTGACGGAGGGAGTGGAGTGTGAGGCGGTGTCGGTGACGGAGGGACTGGAGTGTGAGACGGTGTCGGTGACGGAGGGACTGGAGTGTGAGGCGGTGTCGGTGACGGAGGGACTGGAGTGTGAGACGGTGTCGGTGACGGAGGGACTGGAGTGTGAGGCGATGTGGGTGACGGAGGGACTGGAGTGTGAGACGGTGTCGGTGACGGAGGGACTGGAGTGTGAGACGGTGTCGGTGACGGAGGGACTGGAGTGTGAGGCGGTGTCGGTGACGGAGGGACTGGAGTGTGAGACGGTGTCGGTGACGGAGGGACTGGAGTGTGAGACGGTGTCGGTGACGGAGGGACTGGAGTGTGAGGGTGTGTCGGTGACGGAGGGACTGGAGTGTGAGGGTGTGTCGGTGACGGAGGGACTGGAGTGTGAGACTGTGTCGGTGACGGAGGGACTGGAGTGTGAGACTGTGTCGGTGACGGAGGGACTGGAGTGTGAGGGTGTGTCGGTGACGGAGTGACTGGAGTGTGAGGGTGTGTCGGTGACGGAGGGACTGGAGTGTGAGACGGTGTCGGTGACGGAGGGACTGGAGTGTGAGACGGTTTCGGTGACGGAGGGACTGGAGTGTGAGGCGGTGTCGGTGACGGAGGGACTGGAGTGTGAGACGGTGTCGGTGACGGAGGGACTGGAGTGTGAGATGGTGTCGGTGACGGAGGGACTGGAGTGTGAGGGTGTGTCGGTGACGGAGGGACTGGACTGTGAGGGTGTGTCGGTGACGGAGGGACTGGAGTGTGAGTCGGTGTCGGTGACGGAGGGACTGGAGTGTGAGGGTGTGTCGGTGACGGAGGGACTGGAGTGTGAGGGTGTGTCGGTGACGGAGGGACTGGAGTGTGAGGGTGTGTCGGTGACGTAGGGACTGGAGTGTGAGGGTGTGTCGGTGACGGAGGGACTGGAGTGTGAGACGGTGTCGGTGACGGAGGGACTGGAGTGTGAGGGTGTGTCGGTGACGGAGGGACTGGAGTGTGAGACGGTGTCGGTGTCGGAGGGACTGGAGTGTGAGACGGTGTCGGTGACGGAGGGACTGGAGTGTGAGACGGTGTCGGTGACGGAGGGACTGGAGTGTGAGGGTGTGTCGGTGACGGAGGGACTGGAGTGTGAGGGTGTGTCGGTGACGGAGGGACTGGAGTCTGAGACGGTGTCAGTGATGGAGGGACTGGAGTGTGAGACGGTGTCGGTGACGGATGGACTGGAGTGTGAGGCGGTGTCGGTGACGGAGGGACTGTAGTGTGAGACGGTGTCGGTGACGGAGGGACTGTAGTGTGAGACGGTGTCGGTGACAGAGGGACTGGAGTGTGAGGCGGTGTCGGTGATGGAGGGACTGGAGTGTGAGGGTGTGTCGGTGACGGAGGGACTGGAGTGTGAGACTGTGTCGGTGACGGAGGGACTGGAGTGTGAGACTGTGTCGGTGACGGAGGGACTGGAGTGTGAGGGTGTGTCGGTGACGGAGTGACTGGAGTGTGAGGGTGTGTCGGTGGCGGAGGGACTGGAGTGTGAGACGGTGTCGGTGACGGAGGGACTGGAGTGTGAGACGGTGTCGGTGACGGAGGGACTGGAGTGGGAGATGGTTTCGGTGACGGAGAGACTGGAGTGTGAGGGTGTGTCGGTGACGGAGGGACTGCACTGTGAGGGTGTGTCGGTGACGGAGGGACTGGAGTGTGAGACTGTGTCGGTGACGCAGGGACTGGAGTGTGAGGGTGTGTCGGTGACTGAGGGACTGGAGTGTGAGACGGTGTCGGTTACGGAGGGACTGGAGTGTGAGACTGTGTCGGTGACGCAGGGACTGGAGTGTGTGGCGGTGTCGGTGACTGAGGGACTGGAGTGTGAGACGGTGTCGGTTACGGAGGGACTGGCGTGTGAGGCGGTGTCGGAGGGATTGGAGTGTGAGACGGTGTCGGTGTCGGAGGGACTGGATGGTGAGACGGTGTCGGTGACGGAGGGACTGGAGTGTGAGACGGTGTCGGTGACGGAGGGACTGGAGTGTGAGGGTGTGTCGGTGACGGAGGGACTGGAGTGTGAGACGGTGTCGGTGACGGAGGGACTGGAGTGTGAGGGTGTGTTTGTGACGGAGAGACTGGAGTGTGAGGGGGTGTCGGTGACGGAGGGACTGGAGTGTGAGGGTGTGTCGGTGTCGGAGGGACTGGAGTGTGAGGGTGTGTCGGTGACGGAGGGACTGGAGTGTGAGACGGTGTCGGTGACGGAGGGACTGGAGTGTGAGACGGTGTCGGTGACGGAGGCACTGGAGTGTGAGACGGTGTCGGTGACGGAGGGAGTGGAGTGTGAGGCGGTGTCGGTGACGGAGGGACTGGAGTGTGAGACGGTGTCGGTGACGGAGGGACTGGAGTGTGAGTCGGTGTCGGTGACGGAGGGACTGGAGTGTGAGGGTGTGTCGGTGACGGAGGGACTGCAGTGTGAGGGTGTGTCGGTGACGGAGGGACTGGAGTGTGAGGGTGTGTCGGTGACGGAGGGACTGGAGTGTGAGACGGTGTCGGTGATGGAGGGACTGGAGTGTGAGACGGTGTCGGTGATGGAGTGACTGGAGTGTGAGACGGTGTCGGTGATGGAGGGACTGGAGTGTGAGACGGTGTCGGAGGGACTGGAGTGTGAGACGGTGTCGGTGACGGAGGGACTGGAGTGTGAGATGGTGTCGGTGACCGAGGGACTGGAGTGTGAGACGGTGTCGGTGACGGAGGGACTGGAGTGTGAGGGTGTGTCTGTGACGGAGGGACTGAAGTGTGAGGGGGTGTCGGTGACGGAGGGACTGGAGTGTGAGGGTGTGTCGGTGACGGAGGGACTGGAGTGTGAGACGGTGTCGGTGACGGAGGGACTGGAGTGTGAGGGTGTGTCGGTGACAGAGGGACTGGAGTGTGAGACAGTGTCGGTGACGGAGGGACTGGAGTGTGAGGCGGTGTCGGTGACGGAGGGACTGGAGTGTGAGACAGTGTCGGTGACGGAGGGACTGGAGTGTGAGGCGGTGTCGGTGACGGAGGGACTGGAGTGTGAGACGGTGTCGGTGACGGAGGGACTGGAGTGTGAGGGTGTGTCGGTGACGGAGGGACTGGAGTCTGAGACGGTGTCAGTGATGGAGGGACTGGAGTGTGAGACGGTGTCGGTGACGGAGGGACTGGAGTGTGAGGCGGTGTCGGTGACGGAGGGACTGTAGTGTGAGATGGTGTCGGTGACGGAGGGACTGTAGTGTGAGGGTGTGTCGGTGACGGAGGGACTGGAGTGTGAGACTGTGTCGGTGACGGAGGGACTGGAGTGTGAGACTGTGTCGGTGACGGAGGGACTGGAGTGTGAGGGTGTGTCGGTGACGGAGTGACTGGAGTGTGAGCGTGTGTCGGTGACGGAGGGACTGGAGTGTGAGACGGTGTCGGTGACGGAGGGATTGGAGTGGGAGATGGTTTCGGTGACGGAGAGACTGGAGTGTGAGATGGTGTCGGTGACGGAGGGACTGGAGTGTGAGACGGTGTCGGTTACGGAGGGACTGGCGTGTGAGGCGGTGTCGGTGACGGAGGGACTGGAGTGTGAGACGGTGTCGGAGGGATTGGAGTGTGAGACGGTGTCGGTGTCGGAGGGACTGGAGTGTGAGACGGTGTCGGTGACGGAGGGACTGGAGTTGGAGACGGTGTCGGTGACGGAGGGACTGGAGTGTGAGACGGTGTCGGTGACAGAGGGACTGGAGTGTGAGACGGTGTCGGTGACGGAGGGACTGGAGTGTGAGACGGTGTCGGTGACGGAGGGACTGGATGGTGAGACGGTGTCGGTGACGGAGGGACTGGAGTGTGAGACGGTGTCGGTGATGGAGGGACTGGAGTGTGAGACGGTGTCGGTGACGGAGGGACTGGAGTGTGAGGGTGTGTCGGTGACGGAGGGACTGGAGTGTGAGACGGTGTCGGTGACGGAGGGACTGGAGTGTGAGGGTGTGTTTGTGACGGAGAGACTGGAGTGTGAGGGGGTGTCGGTGACGGAGGGACTGGAGTGTGAGGGTGTGTCGGTGTCGGAGGGACTGGAGTGTGAGGGTGTGTCGGTGACGGAGGGACTGGAGTGTGAGACGGTGTCGGTGACGGAGGGACTGGAGTGTGAGACGGTGTCGGTGACGGAGGCACTGGAGTGTGAGACGGTGTCGGTGACGGAGGGAGTGGAGTGTGAGGCGGTGTCGGTGACGGAGGGACTGGAGTGTGAGACGGTGTCGGTGACGGAGGGACTGGAGTGTGAGGCGGTGTCGGTGACGGAGGGACTGGAGTGTGAGACGGTGTCGGTGACGGAGGGACTGGAGTGTGAGGCGATGTGGGTGACGGAGGGACTGGAGTGTGAGACGGTGTCGGTGACGGAGGGACTGGAGTGTGAGACGGTGTCGGTGACGGAGGGACTGGAGTGTGAGGCGGTGTCGGTGACGGAGGGACTGGAGTGTGAGACGGTGTCGGTGACGGAGGGACTGGAGTGTGAGACGGTGTCGGTGACGGAGGGACTGGAGTGTGAGGGTGTGTCGGTGACGGAGGGACTGGAGTGTGAGGGTGTGTCGGTGACGGAGGGACTGGAGTGTGAGACTGTGTCGGTGACGGAGGGACTGGAGTGTGAGACTGTGTCGGTGACGGAGGGACTGGAGTGTGAGGGTGTGTCGGTGACGGAGTGACTGGAGTGTGAGGGTGTGTCGGTGACGGAGGGACTGGAGTGTGAGACGGTGTCGGTGACGGAGGGACTGGAGTGTGAGACGGTTTCGGTGACGGAGGGACTGGAGTGTGAGGCGGTGTCGGTGACGGAGGGACTGGAGTGTGAGACGGTGTCGGTGACGGAGGGACTGGAGTGTGAGATGGTGTCGGTGACGGAGGGACTGGAGTGTGAGGGTGTGTCGGTGACGGAGGGACTGGACTGTGAGGGTGTGTCGGTGACGGAGGGACTGGAGTGTGAGTCGGTGTCGGTGACGGAGGGACTGGAGTGTGAGGGTGTGTCGGTGACGGAGGGACTGGAGTGTGAGGGTGTGTCGGTGACGGAGGGACTGGAGTGTGAGGGTGTGTCGGTGACGTAGGGACTGGAGTGTGAGGGTGTGTCGGTGACGGAGGGACTGGAGTGTGAGACGGTGTCGGTGACGGAGGGACTGGAGTGTGAGGGTGTGTCGGTGACGGAGGGACTGGAGTGTGAGACGGTGTCGGTGTCGGAGGGACTGGAGTGTGAGACGGTGTCGGTGACGGAGGGACTGGAGTGTGAGACGGTGTCGGTGACGGAGGGACTGGAGTGTGAGGGTGTGTCGGTGACGGAGGGACTGGAGTGTGAGGGTGTGTCGGTGACGGAGGGACTGGAGTCTGAGACGGTGTCAGTGATGGAGGGACTGGAGTGTGAGACGGTGTCGGTGACGGATGGACTGGAGTGTGAGGCGGTGTCGGTGACGGAGGGACTGTAGTGTGAGACGGTGTCGGTGACGGAGGGACTGTAGTGTGAGACGGTGTCGGTGACAGAGGGACTGGAGTGTGAGGCGGTGTCGGTGATGGAGGGACTGGAGTGTGAGGGTGTGTCGGTGACGGAGGGACTGGAGTGTGAGACTGTGTCGGTGACGGAGGGACTGGAGTGTGAGACTGTGTCGGTGACGGAGGGACTGGAGTGTGAGGGTGTGTCGGTGACGGAGTGACTGGAGTGTGAGGGTGTGTCGGTGGCGGAGGGACTGGAGTGTGAGACGGTGTCGGTGACGGAGGGACTGGAGTGTGAGACGGTGTCGGTGACGGAGGGACTGGAGTGGGAGATGGTTTCGGTGACGGAGAGACTGGAGTGTGAGGGTGTGTCGGTGACGGAGGGACTGCACTGTGAGGGTGTGTCGGTGACGGAGGGACTGGAGTGTGAGACTGTGTCGGTGACGCAGGGACTGGAGTGTGAGGGTGTGTCGGTGACTGAGGGACTGGAGTGTGAGACGGTGTCGGTTACGGAGGGACTGGAGTGTGAGACTGTGTCGGTGACGCAGGGACTGGAGTGTGTGGCGGTGTCGGTGACTGAGGGACTGGAGTGTGAGACGGTGTCGGTTACGGAGGGACTGGCGTGTGAGGCGGTGTCGGAGGGATTGGAGTGTGAGACGGTGTCGGTGTCGGAGGGACTGGATGGTGAGACGGTGTCGGTGACGGAGGGACTGGAGTGTGAGACGGTGTCGGTGACGGAGGGACTGGAGTGTGAGGGTGTGTCGGTGACGGAGGGACTGGAGTGTGAGACGGTGTCGGTGACGGAGGGACTGGAGTGTGAGGGTGTGTTTGTGACGGAGAGACTGGAGTGTGAGGGGGTGTCGGTGACGGAGGGACTGGAGTGTGAGGGTGTGTCGGTGTCGGAGGGACTGGAGTGTGAGGGTGTGTCGGTGACGGAGGGACTGGAGTGTGAGACGGTGTCGGTGACGGAGGGACTGGAGTGTGAGACGGTGTCGGTGACGGAGGCACTGGAGTGTGAGACGGTGTCGGTGACGGAGGGAGTGGAGTGTGAGGCGGTGTCGGTGACGGAGGGACTGGAGTGTGAGACGGTGTCGGTGACGGAGGGACTGGAGTGTGAGTCGGTGTCGGTGACGGAGGGACTGGAGTGTGAGGGTGTGTCGGTGACGGAGGGACTGCAGTGTGAGGGTGTGTCGGTGACGGAGGGACTGGAGTGTGAGGGTGTGTCGGTGACGGAGGGACTGGAGTGTGAGACGGTGTCGGTGATGGAGGGACTGGAGTGTGAGACGGTGTCGGTGATGGAGTGACTGGAGTGTGAGACGGTGTCGGTGATGGAGGGACTGGAGTGTGAGACGGTGTCGGAGGGACTGGAGTGTGAGACGGTGTCGGTGACGGAGGGACTGGAGTGTGAGATGGTGTCGGTGACCGAGGGACTGGAGTGTGAGACGGTGTCGGTGACGGAGGGACTGGAGTGTGAGGGTGTGTCTGTGACGGAGGGACTGAAGTGTGAGGGGGTGTCGGTGACGGAGGGACTGGAGTGTGAGGGTGTGTCGGTGACGGAGGGACTGGAGTGTGAGACGGTGTCGGTGACGGAGGGACTGGAGTGTGAGGGTGTGTCGGTGACGGAGGGACTGGAGTGTGAGACGGTGTCGGTGTCGGAGGGACTGGAGTGTGAGACGGTGTCGGTGACGGAGGGACTGGAGTGTGAGGGTGTGTCGGTGACGGAGGGACTGGAGTGTGAGGCGGTGTCGGTGACGGAGGGACTGGAGTGTGAGATGGTGTCGGTGACGGAGGGACTGGAGTGTGAGACGGTGTCGGTGACGGAGGGACTGTAGTGTGAGACGGTGTCGGTGACGGAGGGACTGGAGTGTGAGGGTCTGTCTGTGACGGAGGGACTGGAGTGTGAGGGTGTGTCGCTGACGGAGGGACTGGAGTGTGAGGCGGTGTCGGTGACGGAGGGTCTGGAATGTGAGACTATGTCGGTGACGGAGTGACTGGAGTGTGAGGGTGTGTCGGTGACGGAGTGACTGGAGTGTGAGGGTGTGTCGCTGACGGAGGGTCTGGAGTGTGAGACGGTGTCCGTGATGGAGGGACTGGAGTGTGAGGGTGTGTCGGTGACGGAGTGACTGGAGTGTGAGGGTGTGTCGCTGACGGAGGGTCTGGAGTGTGAGACAGTGTCGGTGACGGAGGGACTGGAGTGTGAGGGTGTGTCAGTGACGGAGGGACTGGAGTGTGAGGGTGTGTCGGTGACAGAGTGACTGGAGTGTGTGGGTGTGTCAGTGACGGAGGGACTGGAGTGTGAGGGTGTGTCGGTGACGGAGGGACTGGAGTGTGAGACGGTGTCCGTGACGGAGGGACTGGAGTGTGAGGGTGTGTCGGTGACAGAGGGACTGGAGTGTGAGACAGTGTCGGTGACGGAGGGACTGGAGTGTGAGGCGGTGTCGGTGACGGAGGGACTGGAGTGTGAGACAGTGTCGGTGACGGAGGGACTGGAGTGTGAGGCGGTGTCGGTGACGGAGGGACTGGAGTGTGAGACGGTGTCGGTGACGGAGGGACTGGAGTGTGAGGGTGTGTCGGTGACGGAGGGACTGGAGTCTGAGACGGTGTCAGTGATGGAGGGACTGGAGTGTGAGACGGTGTCGGTGACGGAGGGACTGGAGTGTGAGGCGGTGTCGGTGACGGAGGGACTGTAGTGTGAGATGGTGTCGGTGACGGAGGGACTGTAGTGTGAGGGTGTGTCGGTGACGGAGGGACTGGAGTGTGAGACTGTGTCGGTGACGGAGGGACTGGAGTGTGAGACTGTGTCGGTGACGGAGGGACTGGAGTGTGAGGGTGTGTCGGTGACGGAGTGACTGGAGTGTGAGGGTGTGTCGGTGACGGAGGGACTGGAGTGTGAGACGGTGTCGGTGACGGAGGGACTGGAGTGTGAGACTGTGTCGGTGACGCAGGGACTGGAGTGTGTGGCGGTGTCGGTGACTGAGGGACTGGAGTGTGAGACGGTGTCGGTTACGGAGGGACTGGCGTGTGAGGCGGTGTCGGTGACGGAGGGACTGGAGTGTGAGACGGTGTCGGAGGGATTGGAGTGTGAGACGGTGTCGGTGTCGGAGGGACTGGAGTGTGAGACGGTGTCGGTGACGGAGGGACTGGAGTGTGAGACGGTGTCGGTGACGGAGGGACTGGAGTGTGAGACGGTGTCGGTGACAGAGGGACTGGAGTGTGAGACGGTGTCGGTGACGGAGGGACTGGAGTGTGAGACGGTGTCGGTGACGGAGGGACTGGATGGTGAGACGGTGTCGGTGACGGAGGGACTGGAGTGTGAGACGGTGTCGGTGATGGAGGGACTGGAGTGTGAGACGGTGTCGGTGACGGAGGGACTGGAGTGTGAGGGTGTGTCGGTGACGGAGGGACTGGAGTGTGAGACGGTGTCGGTGACGGAGGGACTGGAGTGTGAGGGTGTGTTTGTGACGGAGAGACTGGAATGTGAGGGGGTGTCGGTGACGGAGGGACTGGAGTGTGAGGGTGTGTCGGTGTCGGAGGGACTGGAGTGTGAGGGTGTGTCGGTGACGGAGGGACTGGAGTGTGAGACGGTGTCGGTGACGGAGGGACTGGAGTGTGAGACGGTGTCGGTGACGGAGGCACTGGAGTGTGAGACGGTGTCGGTGATGGAGGGACTGGAGTGTGAGGGTGTGTCGGTGACGGAGTGACTGGAGTGTGAGGGTGTGTCGCTGACGGAGGGTCTGGAGTGTGAGACAGTGTCGGTGACGGAGGGACTGGAGTGTGAGGGTGTGTCAGTGACGGAGGGACTGGAGTGTGAGGGTGTGTCGGTGACAGAGTGACTGGAGTGTGTGGGTGTGTCAGTGACGGAGGGACTGGAGTGTGAGGGTGTGTCGGTGACGGAGGGACTGGAGTGTGAGACGGTGTCCGTGACGGAGGGACTGGAGTGTGAGGGTGTGTCGGTGACAGAGGTACTGGAGTGTGAGACAGTGTCGGTGACGGAGGGACTGGAGTGTGAGGCGGTGTCGGTGACGGAGGGACTGGAGTGTGAGACAGTGTCGGTGACGGAGGGACTGGAGTGTGAGGCGGTGTCGGTGACGGAGGGACTGGAGTGTGAGACGGTGTCGGTGACGGAGGGACTGGAGTGTGAGGCGGTGTCGGTGACGGAGGGACTGTAGTGTGAGATGGTGTCGGTGACGGAGGGACTGTAGTGTGAGGGTGTGTCGGTGACGGAGGGACTGGAGTGTGAGACTGTGTCGGTGACGGAGGGACTGGAGTGTGAGACTGTGTCGGTGACGGAGGGACTGGAGTGTGAGGGTGTGTCGGTGACGGAGTGACTGGAGTGTGAGGGTGTGTCGGTGACGGAGGGACTGGAGTGTGAGACGGTGTCGGTGACGGAGGGATTGGAGTGGGAGATGGTTTCGGTGACGGAGAGACTGGAGTGTGAGACGGTGTCGGTGACGGAGGGACTGGAGTGTGAGACTGTGTCGGTGACGCAGGGACTGGAGTGTGTGGCGGTGTCGGTGACTGAGGGACTGGAGTGTGAGACGGTGTCGGTTACGGAGGGACTGGCGTGTGAGGCGGTGTCGGTGACGGAGGGACTGGAGTGTGAGACGGTGTCGGAGGGATTGGAGTGTGAGACGGTGTCGGTGTCGGAGGGACTGGAGTGTGAGACGGTGTCGGTGACGGAGGGACTGGAGTGTGAGACGGTGTCGGTGACGGAGGGACTGGAGTGTGAGACGGTGTCGGTGACAGAGGGACTGGAGTGTGAGACGGTGTCGGTGACGGAGGGACTGGAGTGTGAGACGGTGTCGGTGACGGAGGGACTGGATGGTGAGACGGTGTCGGTGACGGAGGGACTGGAGTGTGAGACGGTGTCGGTGATGGAGGGACTGGAGTGTGAGACGGTGTCGGTGACGGAGGGACTGGAGTGTGAGGGTGTGTCGGTGACGGAGGGACTGGAGTGTGAGACGGTGTCGGTGACGGAGGGACTGGAGTGTGAGGGTGTGTTTGTGACGGAGAGACTGGAGTGTGAGGGGGTGTCGGTGACGGAGGGACTGGAGTGTGAGGGTGTGTCGGTGTCGGAGGGACTGGAGTGTGAGGGTGTGTCGGTGACGGAGGGACTGGAGTGTGAGACGGTGTCGGTGACGGAGGGACTGGAGTGTGAGACGGTGTCGGTGACGGAGGCACTGGAGTGTGAGACGGTGTCGGTGACGGAGGGAGTGGAGTGTGAGGCGGTGTCGGTGACGGAGGGACTGGAGTGTGAGACGGTGTCGGTGACGGAGGGACTGGAGTGTGAGGCGGTGTCGGTGACGGAGGGACTGGAGTGTGAGACGGTGTCGGTGACGGAGGGACTGGAGTGTGAGGCGATGTGGGTGACGGAGGGACTGGAGTGTGAGACGGTGTCGGTGACGGAGGGACTGGAGTGTGAGACGGTGTCGGTGACGGAGGGACTGGAGTGTGAGGCGGTGTCGGTGACGGAGGGACTGGAGTGTGAGACGGTGTCGGTGACGGAGGGACTGGAGTGTGAGACGGTGTCGGTGACGGAGGGACTGGAGTGTGAGGGTGTGTCGGTGACGGAGGGACTGGAGTGTGAGGGTGTGTCGGTGACGGAGGGACTGGAGTGTGAGACTGTGTCGGTGACGGAGGGACTGGAGTGTGAGACTGTGTCGGTGACGGAGGGACTGGAGTGTGAGGGTGTGTCGGTGACGGAGTGACTGGAGTGTGAGGGTGTGTCGGTGACGGAGGGACTGGAGTGTGAGACGGTGTCGGTGACGGAGGGACTGGAGTGTGAGACGGTTTCGGTGACGGAGGGACTGGAGTGTGAGGCGGTGTCGGTGACGGAGGGACTGGAGTGTGAGACGGTGTCGGTGACGGAGGGACTGGAGTGTGAGATGGTGTCGGTGACGGAGGGACTGGAGTGTGAGGGTGTGTCGGTGACGGAGGGACTGGACTGTGAGGGTGTGTCGGTGACGGAGGGACTGGAGTGTGAGTCGGTGTCGGTGACGGAGGGACTGGAGTGTGAGGGTGTGTCGGTGACGGAGGGACTGGAGTGTGAGGGTGTGTCGGTGACGGAGGGACTGGAGTGTGAGGGTGTGTCGGTGACGTAGGGACTGGAGTGTGAGGGTGTGTCGGTGACGGAGGGACTGGAGTGTGAGGGTGTGTCGGTGACGGAGGGACTGGAATGTGAGGGTGTGTCGGTGATGGAGGGACTGGAGTGTGAGACGGTGTCGGTGACGGAGGGACTGGAGTGTGAGACGGTGTCGGTGACGGAGGGACTGGAGTGTGAGACTGTGTCGGTGACGGAGGGACTGGAGTGTGAGGGTGTGTCAGTGATGGAGGGAGTGGAGTGTGAGACGGTGTCGGTGACGGAGGGACTGGAGTGTGAGACGGTGTCGGTGACGGAGGGACTGGAGTGTGAGGCGGTGTCGGTGACGGAGGGACTGGAGTGTGAGACGGTGTCGGTGACGGAGGGACTGGAGTGTGAGACGGTGTCGGTGACGGAGGGACTGGAGTGTGAGGGTGTGTCGGTGACGGAGGGACTGGACTGTGAGGGTGTGTCGGTGACGGAGGGACTGGAGTGTGAGGGTGTGTCGGTGACGGAGGGACTGGAGTGTGAGACGGTGTCGGTGACGGAGGGACTGGAGTGTGAGGGTGTGTTGGTGACGGAGGGACTGGAGTGTGAGGGTGTGTCGGTGACGGAGGGACTGGAGTGTGAGGGTATGTCGGTGACGGAGGGACTGGAGTGTGAGACGGTGTCCGTGACGGAGGGACTGGAGTGTGAGACGGTGTCGGTGACAGAGGGACTGGAGTGTGAGACAGTGTCGGTGACGGAGGGACTGGAGTGTGAGGCGGTGTCGGTGACGGAGGGACTGGAGTGTGAGACAGTGTCGGTGACGGAGGGACTGGAGTGTGAGGCGGTGTCGGTGACGGAGGGACTGGAGTGTGAGACGGTGTCGGTGACGGAGGGACTGGAGTGTGAGGGTGTGTCGGTGACGGAGGGACTGGAGTCTGAGACGGTGTCAGTGATGGAGGGACTGGAGTGTGAGACGGTGTCGGTGACGGATGGACTGGAGTGTGAGGCGGTGTCGGTGACGGAGGGACTGTAGTGTGAGACGGTGTCGGTGACGGAGGGACTGTAGTGTGAGACGGTGTCGGTGACAGAGGGACTGGAGTGTGAGGCGGTGTCGGTGATGGAGGGACTGGAGTGTGAGGGTGTGTCGGTGACGGAGGGACTGGAGTGTGAGACTGTGTCGGTGACGGAGGGACTGGAGTGTGAGACTGTGTCGGTGACGGAGGGACTGGAGTGTGAGGGTGTGTCGGTGACGGAGTGACTGGAGTGTGAGGGTGTGTCGGTGACGGAGGGACTGGAGTGTGAGACGGTGTCGGTGACGGAGGGACTGGAGTGTGAGGGTGTGTCGGTGACGGAGGGACTGGAGTGTGAGACTGTGTCGGTGACGCAGGGACTGGAGTGTGAGGGTGTGTCGGTGACTGAGGGACTGGAGTGTGAGACGGTGTCGGTTACGGAGGGACTGGAGTGTGAGACTGTGTCGGTGACGCAGGGACTGGAGTGTGTGGCGGTGTCGGTGACTGAGGGACTGGAGTGTGAGACGGTGTCGGTTACGGAGGGACTGGCGTGTGAGGCGGTGTCGGTGACGGAGGGACTGGAGTGTGAGACGGTGTCGGAGGGATTGGAGTGTGAGACGGTGTCGGTGTCGGAGGGACTGGATGGTGAGACGGTGTCGGTGACGGAGGGACTGGAGTGTGAGACGGTGTCGGTGACGGAGGGACTGGAGTGTGAGGGTGTGTCGGTGACGGAGGGACTGGAGTGTGAGACGGTGTCGGTGACGGAGGGACTGGAGTGTGAGGGTGTGTTTGTGACGGAGAGACTGGAGTGTGAGGGGGTGTCGGTGACGGAGGGACTGGAGTGTGAGGGTGTGTCGGTGTCGGAGGGACTGGAGTGTGAGGGTGTGTCGGTGACGGAGGGACTGGAGTGTGAGACGGTGTCGGTGACGGAGGGACTGGAGTGTGAGACGGTGTCGGTGACGGAGGCACTGGAGTGTGAGACGGTGTCGGTGACGGAGGGAGTGGAGTGTGAGGCGGTGTCGGTGACGGAGGGACTGGAGTGTGAGACGGTGTCGGTGACGGAGGGACTGGAGTGTGAGGCGGTGTCGGTGACGGAGGGACTGGAGTGTGAGACGGTGTTGGTGACGGAGGGACTGGAGTGTGAGGCGATGTGGGTGACGGAGGGACTGGAGTGTGAGGGTGTGTCGGTGACGGAGGGACTGGAGTGTGAGACGGTGTCGGTGACGGAGGGACTGGAGTGTGAGGCGGTGTCGGTGACGGAGGGACTGGAGTGTGAGAGTGTGTCGGTGACGGAGGGACTGGAGTGTGAGACGGTGTCGGTGACGGAGGCACTGGAGTGTGAGACGGTGTCGGTGACGGAGGGACTGGAGTGTGAGGCGGTGTCGGTGACGGAGGGACTGGAGTGTGAGACGGTGTCGGTGACGGAGGGACTGGAGTGTGAGGCGGTGTCGGTGACGGAGGGACTGGAGTGTGAGGCGGTGTCGGTGACGGAGGGACTGGAGTGTGAGACGGTGACGGTGACGGAGGGACTGGAGTGTGAGGGTGTGTCGGTGACGGAGGGACTGGAGTGTGAGGGTGTGTCGGTGACGGAGGGACTGGAGTGTGAGACTGTGTCGGTGACGGAGGGACTGGAGTGTGAGACTGTGTCGGTGACGGAGGGACTGGAGTGTGAGGGTGTGTCGGTGACGGAGTGACTGGAGTGTGAGGGTGTGTCGGTGACGGAGGGACTGGAGTGTGAGACGGTGTCGGTGACGGAGGGACTGGAGTGGGAGATGGTTTCGGTGACGGAGAGACTGGAGTGTGAGGCTGTGTCGGTGACGGAGGGACTGGACTGTGAGGGTGTGTCGGTGACGGAGGGACTGGAGTGTGAGACGGTGTCGGTGACGGAGGGACTGGAGTGTGAGACTGTGTCGGTGACGGAGGGACTGGAGTGTGAGGGTGTGTCGGTGACGGAGGGACTGGAGTGTGAGATGGTGTCGGTGACGGAGGGACTGGAGTGTGAGACGGTTTCGGTGACGGAGGGACTGGAGTGTGAGGCGGTGTCGGTGACGGAGGGACTGGAGTGTGAGACGGTGTCGGTGACGGAGGGACTGGAGTGTGAGATGGTGTCGGTGACGGAGGGACTGGAGTGTGAGGGTGTGTCGGTGACGGAGGGACTGGACTGTGAGGGTGTGTCGGTGACGGAGGGACTGGAGTGTGAGTCGGTGTCGGTGACGGAGGGACTGGAGTGTGAGGGTGTGTCGGTGACGGAGGGACTGCAGTGTGAGGGTGTGTCGGTGACGGAGGGACTGGAGTGTGAGGGTGTGTCGGTGACGTAGGGACTGGAGTGTGAGACGGTGTCGGTGACGGAGGGACTGGAGTGTGAGGGTGTGTCGGTGACGGAGGGACTGGAGTGTGAGGGTGTGTCGGTGATGGAGGGACTGGAGTGTGAGACGGTGTCGGTGACGGAGGGACTGGAGTGTGAGACGGTGTCGGTGACGGAGGGACTGGAGTGTGAGACTGTGTCGGTGACGGAGGGACTGGAGTGTGAGGGTGTGTCAGTGATGGAGGGAGTGGAGTGTGAGACGGTGTCGGTGACGGAGGGACTGGAGTGTGAGACGGTGTCGGTGACGGAGGGACTGGAGTGTGAGGCGGTGTCGGTGACGGAGGGACTGGAGTGTGAGACGGTGTCGGTGACGGAGGGACTGGAGTGTGAGACGGTGTCGGTGACGGAGGGACTGGAGTGTGAGGGTGTGTCGGTGACGGAGGGACTGGACTGTGAGGGTGTGTCGGTGACGGAGGGACTGGAGTGTGAGGGTGTGTCGGTGACGGAGGGACTGGAGTGTGAGACGGTGTCGGTGACGGAGGGACTGGAGTGTGAGGGTGTGTTGGTGACGGAGGGACTGGAGTGTGAGTGTGTGTCGGTGACGGAGGGACTGGAGTGTGAGGGTATGTCGGTGACGGAGGGACTGGAGTGTGAGACGGTATCGGTGACGGAGTGACTGGAGTGTGAGGCTGTGTCGGTGACGGAGGGACTGGAGTGTGAGGGTGTGTCGGTGACGGAGGGACTGGAGTGTGAGGCGGTGTCGGTGACTGAGGGCTGGAGTGTGAGGGTGTGTCGGTGACGGAGGGACTGGAGTGTGAGGGTGTGTCGGTGACTGGAGTGTGAGGGTGTGTCGGTGACGGAGGGACTGGAGTGTGAGGGTGTGTCGGTGACTGGAGTGTGAGGGTGTGTCGGTGATGGAGGGACTGGAGTGCGAGACGGTGTCAGTGACGGAGGGACTGGAATGTGAGACGGTGCCAGTGATGGAGGGTCTGGAGTGTGAGGGTGTGTCGGTGACGGAGGGACTGGAGTGTGAGGGTGTGTCGGTGACGGAGGGATTGGAGTGTGAGACGGTGTCAGTGACGGAGGGACTGGAATGTGAGATGGTGTCGGTGACGGAGGGAGTGGAGTGTGAGGGTGTGTCGGTGACGGAGGGACTGGAGTGTGAGACGGTGTCAGTGACGGAGGGACTGGAGTGTGAGGCTGTGTCGGTGACGGAGGGACTGGAGTGTGAGGGTGTGTCGGTGACGGAGGGACTGGAGTGTGAGGGTGTGTCTGTGTCGGAGGGACTGTAGTGTGAGGGTGTGTCGGTGACGGAGGGACTGGAGTGTGAGGCGGTGTTGGTGATGGAGGGACTGGAGTGTGAGGGTGTGTCGGTGACGGAGGGACTGGAGTGTGAGGGTGTGTCGGTGACGGATGGACTGGAGTGTGAGACGGTGTCGGTGACGGAGGGACTGGAATGTGAGACGGTGTCGGTGACTGAGGGCTTGAGTGTGAGGGTGTGTCGGTGACGGAGGGACTGGAGTGTGAGGGTGTGTCGGTGACGGAGTGACTGGAGTGTGAGGGTGTGTCGGTGACAGAGGGACTGGAGTGTGAGGTGGTGTCGGTGACGGAGGGTCTGGAGTGTGAGACGATGTCGGTGACAGAGTGACTGGAGTGTGAGGGTGTGTCGATGACGGAGTGACTGGAGTGTGAGACGGTGTCGTTGATGGAGGGACTGGAGTGTGAGGGTGTGTCAGTGACGGAGGGACTGGAGTGTGAGTGTGTGTCGGTGACGGAGGGACTGGAGTGTGAGGTGGTGTCGCTGATGGAGGTACTGGAGTGTGAGACGGTGTTGGTGACGGAGGGACTGGAGTGTGAGGGTGTGTAGGTGACGTAGGGACTGGAGTGTGAGGGTGTGTCGGTGATGGAGGGACTGGAGTGCGAGACGGTGTCAGTGACGGAGGGACTGGAATGTGAGACGGTGCCAGTGACGGAGGGACTGGAGTGTGAGGGTGTGTCGGTGACGGAGGGAGTGGAGTGTGAGGGTGTGTCGGTGACGGAGGGACTGGAGTGTGAGACGGTGTCAGTGACGGAGGGACTGGAGTGTGAGGCTGTGTCGGTGACGGAGGGACTGGAGTGTGAGGGTGTGTCGGTGACGGAGGGACTGGAGTGTGAGGGTGTGTCGGTGTTGGAGGGACTGTAGTTTGAGGGTGTGTCGGTGACGGAGGGACTGGAGTGTGAGGCGGTGTCGGTGATGGAGGGACTGGAGTGTGAGGGTGTGTCGGTGACGGAGGGACTGGAGTGTGAGGGTGTGTCGGTGACGGATGGACTGGAGTGTGAGGGTGTGTCGGTGACGGAGGGACTGGAGTGTGAGACGGTGTCGGTGACGGAGGGACTGGAGTGGGAGATGGTTTCGGTGACGGAGGGACTGGAGTGTGAGGGTGTGTCGGTGACGGAGGGACTGGACTGTGAGGGTGTGTCGGTGACGGATGGACTGGAGTGTGAGACGGTGTCGGTGACGGAGGGACTGGAGTGTGAGACTGTGTCGGTGACGGAGGGACTGGAGTGTGAGGGTGTGTCGGTGACGGAGGGACTGGAGTGTGAGATGGTGTCGGTGACGGAGGTACTGAAGTGTGAGACGGTTTCGGTGACGGAGGGACTGGAGTGTGAGGCGGTGTCGGTGACGGAGGGACTGGAGTGTGTGACGGTGTCGGTGACGGAGGGACTGGAGTGTGAGATGGTGTCGGTGACGGAGGGACTGGAGTGTGAGGGTGTGTCGGTGACGGAGGGACTGGACTGTGAGGGTGGGTCGGTGACGGAGGGACTGGAGTGTGAGTCGGTGTCGGTGACGGAGGGACTGGAGTGTGATGTGTGTCGGTGACGGAGGGACTGCAGTGTGAGGGTGTGTCGGTGACGGAGGGACTGGAGTGTGAGGGTGTGTCGGTGACGGAGGGACTGGAGTGTGAGACGGTGTCGGTGATGGAGGGACTGGAGTGTGAGACGGTGTCGGTGATGGAGTGACTGGAGTGTGAGACGGTGTCGGTGATGGAGGGACTGGAGTGTGAGACGGTGTCGGAGGGACTGGAGTGTGAGACGGTGTCGGTGACGGAGGGACTGGAGTGTGAGACGGTGTCGGTGACGGAGGGACTGGAGTGTGAGACGGTGTCGGTGACGGAGGGACTGGAGTGTGAGGGTGTGTCGGTGACGGAGGGACTGGACTGTGAGGGTGGGTCGGTGACGGAGGGACTGGAGTGTGAGTCGGTGTCGGTGACGGAGGGACTGGAGTGTGATGTGTGTCGGTGACGGAGGGACTGCAGTGTGAGGGTGTGTCGGTGACGGAGGGACTGGAGTGTGAGGGTGTGTCGGTGACGGAGGGACTGGAGTGTGAGACGGTGTCGGTGATGGAGGGACTGGAGTGTGAGACGGTGTCGGTGATGGAGTGACTGGAGTGTGAGACGGTGTCGGTGATGGAGGGACTGGAGTGTGAGACGGTGTCGGAGGGACTGGAGTGTGAGACGGTGTCGGTGACGGAGGGACTGGAGTGTGAGACGGTGTCGGTGACGGAGGGACTGGAGTGTGAGACGGTGTCGGTGACGGAGGGACTGGAGTGTGAGGGTGTGTCTGTGACGGAGGGACTGAAGTGTGAGGGGGTCTCGGTGACGGAGGGACTGGAGTGTGAGGATGTGTCTGTGACGGAGGGACTGGAGTGTGAGACGGTGTCGGTGACGGAGGGACTGGAGTGTGAGAAGGTGTCGGATACGGAGGGACTGGAGTGTGAGACGGTGTCGGTGACGGAGGGACTGGAGTGTGAGACGGTGTCGGTGTCGGAGGGACTGGAGTGTGAGACGGTGTCGGTGACGGAGGGACTGGAGTGTGAGACGGTGTCGGTGACTGGAGTGTGAGGCGGTGTCGGTGACGGAGGGACTGGAGTGTGAGATGGTGTCGGTGACGGAGGGACTGGAGTGTGAGACGGTGTTGGTGACGGAGGGACTGTAGTGTGAGGGTGTGTCGGTGACGGAGGGACTGGACTGTGAGGGTGTGTCGGTGACGGAGGGACTGGAGTGTGAGGGTGTGCCGGTGACGGAGGGACTGGAGTGTGAGACGGTATCGGTGACGGATGGACTGGAGTGTGAGGGTGTGTCGGTGACGGAGGGACTGGAGTGTGAGGGTGTGTCGGTGACGGAGGGACTGGAGTGTGAGGGTGTGTCGGTGACGGAGGGACTGGAGTGTGAGGGTGTGTCGGTGACGTAGGGACTGGAGTGTGCGACGGTGTCGGTGACGGAGGGACTGGAGTGTGAGGGTGTGTCGGTGACGTAGGGACTGGAGTGTGAGGGTGTGTCTGTGACGGAGGGACTGGAGTGTGAGGGGGTGTCGGTGACGGAGGGACTGGAGTGTGAGGGTGTGTCGGTGACGGAGGGACTGGAGTGTGAGACGGTGTCGGTGACGGAGGGACTGGAGTGTGAGACGGTGTCGGTGACGGAGGGACTGGAGTGTGAGACGGTGTCGGTGTCGGACGGACTGGAGTGTGAGACGGTGTCGGTGACGGAGGGACTGGAGTGTGAGACGGTGTCGGTGACGGAGGGACTGGAGTGTGAGACGGTGTCGGTGACGGAGGCACTGGAGTGTGAGACGGTGTCGGTGACGGAGGGACTGGAGTGTGAGACGGTGTCGGTGACGGAGGGACTGGAGTGTGAGACGGTGTCGGTGACGGAGGGACTGGATTGTGAGGCGGTGTCGGTGACGGAGGGACTGGAGTGTGAGATGGTGTGAGTGACGGAGTGACTGGAGTGTGAGACGGTGTCGGTGAGACGGTGTCGGTGACGGAGGGACTGGAGTGTGAGACGGTGTCGGTGACGGAGGGACTGGAGTGTGAGACGGTGTCGGTGACGGAGGGACTGGAGTGTGAGATGGTGTCGGTGACGGAGGGACTGGAGTGTGAGACGGTGTCGGTGACGGAGGGACTGTAGTGTGAGGTTGTGTCGGTGACGGAGGGACTGGACTGTGAGGGTGTGTCGGTGACGGAGGGACTGGAGTGTGAGGGTGTGTCGGTGACGGAGGGACTGGAGTGTGAGACGGTGTCGGTGACGGATGGACTGGAGTGTGAGGGTGTGTCGGTGACGGAGGGACTGGAGTGTGAGGGTGTGTCGGTGACGGAGGGACTGGAGTGTGAGGGTGTGTCGGTGACGGAGGGACTGGAGTGTGCGACGGTGTCGGTGACGGAGGGACTGGAGTGTGAGGGTGTGTCGGTGACGGAGGGACTGGAGTGTGAGGGTGTGTCTGTGACGGAGGGACTGGAGTGTGAGGGGGTGTCGGTGACGGAGGGACTGGAGTGTGAGGGTGTGTCGGTGACGGAGGGACTGGAGTGTGAGACGGTGTCGGTGACGGAGGGACTGGAGTGTGAGACGGTGTCGGTTACGGAGGGACTGGAGTGTGAGACGGTGTCGGTGATGGAGGGACTGGAGTGTGAGACGGTGCCGGTGTCGGAGGGTCTGGAGTGTGAGACGGTGTCGGTGACGGAGGGACTGGAGTGTGAGACGGTGTCGGTGACGGAGGGACTGGAGTGTGAGACGGTGTCGGTGACGGAGGCACTGGAGTGTGTGACGGTGTCGGTGACGGAGGGACTGGAGTGTGAGGCGGTGTCGGTGACGGAGGGACTGGAGTGTGAGACGCTGTCGGTGACGGAGGGACTGGAGTGTGAGGCGGTGTCGGTGACGGAGGGACTGGAGTGTGAGATGGTGTGAGTGACGGAGTGACTGGAGTGTGAGACGGTGTCGGTGACGGAGGGACTGGAGTGTGAGACGGTGTCGGTGACTGAGGGACTGGAGTGTGAGACGGTGTCGGTGACGGAGGGACTGGAGTGTGAGACGGTGTCGGTGACGGAGGGACTGGAGTGTGAGACGTTGTCGGAGGGACTGGAGTGTGAGGCGGTGTCGGTGACGGAGGGACTGGAGTGTGAGACGGTGTCGGTGACGGAGGGACTGGAGTGTGAGACGGTGTCGGTGATGGAGGGACTGGAGTGTGAGGGTGCGTCGGTGACGGAGGGACTGGACTGTGAGGGTGTGTCGGTGACGGAGGGACTGGAGTGTGAGGGTGTGTCGGTAACGGAGGGACTGGAGTGTGAGACGGTGTCGGTGACGGAGGGACTGGAGTGTGAGGGTGTGTCGGTGACGGAGGGACT
The DNA here is from genome assembly GCA_037974335.1 of Prionace glauca. Classification (NCBI taxonomy): domain Eukaryota; kingdom Metazoa; phylum Chordata; class Chondrichthyes; order Carcharhiniformes; family Carcharhinidae; genus Prionace; species Prionace glauca. The sequence continues at coordinate 72,621,263 of CM075735.1, read as the reverse complement.
GGAGTGTGAGGGTGTGTCGGTGACGGAGGGACTGGAGTGTGAGGGTGTGTCGGTGACGGAGGGACTGGAGTGTGAGACAGTGTCGGTGACGGAGGGACTGGAGTGTGAGGGTGTGTCGGTGACGGAGGGACTGGAGTGTGAGGGTGTGTCGGTGACGGAGGGACTGGAGTGTGAGGGTGTGTCGGTGACGGACGGACTGGAGTGTGAGACGGTGTCGGTGACGGAGGGACTGGAATGTGAGACGGTGTCGGTGACGAAGGGACTGGAGTGTGAGGGTGAGTCGGTCATGGAGGGACTGGAGTGTGAGGGTGTGTCGGTGACGGAGGGACTGGAGTGTGAGTGTGTTTGTGACGGAGGGACTGGAGTGTGAGGAGGTGTCGGTGACGGAGGGACTGGAGTGTGAGAGTGTGTCGGTGATGGAGGGACTGGAGTGTGAGGCGGTGTCGGTGACGGAGGGACTGGAGTGTGAGGGTGTGTCGGTGACGGAGGGACTGGAGTGTGAGACGGTGACGGTGACGGAGGGACTGGAGTGTGAGACGGTGTCGGTGACGGAGGGACTGGAGTGTGAGGGTCTGTCTGTGACGGAGAGACTGGAGTGTGAGGGTGTGTCGCTGACGGAGGGACTGGAGTGTGAGGCGGTGTCGGTGACGGAGGGTCTGGAATGTGAGACTATGTCGGTGACGGAGTGACTGGAGTGTGAGGGTGTGTCGGTGACGGAGTGACTGGAGTGTGAGGGTGTGTCGCTGACGGAGGGTCTGGAGTGTGAGACGGTGTCGGTGACGGAGGGACCGGAGTGTGAGGGTGTGTCGGTGACGGAGTGACCGGAGTGTGAGGGTGTGTCGGTGACGGAGTGACTGGTGTGTGAGGGTATGTCAGTGACGGAGGGACTGGAGTGTGAGGGTTTGTCGGTGACAGAGTGACTGGAGTGTGTGGGTGTGTCAGTGACGGAGGGACTGGAGTGTGAGGGTGTGTCGGTGACGGAGGGACTGGAGTGTGAGACGGTGTCCGTGATGGAGGGACTGGAGTGTGAGGGTGTGTCGGTGACGGAGTGACTGGAGTGTGAGTGTGTGTCGCTGACGGAGGGTCTGGAGTGTGAGACGGTGTCGGTGACGGAGGGACTGGAGTGTGAGGGTGTGTCAGTGACGGAGGGACTGGAGTGTGAGGGTGTGTCGGTGACAGAGTGACTGGAGTGTGTGGGTGTGTCAGTGACGGAGGGACTGGAGTGTGAGGGTGTGTCGGTGACGGAGGGACTGGAGTGTGAGACGGTGTCCGTGACGGAGGGACTGGAGTGTGAGACGGTGTCGGTGACAGAGGGACTGGAGTGTGAGACAGTGTCGGTGACGGAGGGACTGGAGTGTGAGGCGGTGTCGGTGACGGAGGGACTGGAGTGTGAGACAGTGTCGGTGACGGAGGGACTGGAGTGTGAGGCGGTGTCGGTGACGGAGGGACTGGAGTGTGAGACGGTGTCGGTGACGGAGGGACTGGAGTGTGAGGGTGTGTCGGTGACGGACGGACTGGAGTCTGAGACGGTGTCAGTGACGGAGGGACTGGAGTGTGAGACGGTGTCGGTGACGGAGGGACTGGAGTGTGAGGCGGTGTCGGTGACGGAGGGACTGTAGTGTGAGACGGTGTCGGTGACGGAGGGACTGGAGTGTGAGACTGTGTCGGTGACGGAGGGACAGGAGTGTGAGGGTGTGTCGGTGACGGAGTGACTGGAGTGTGAGGGTGTGTCGGTGACGGAGGGACTGGAGTGTGTCGGTGACGGAGGGACTGGAGTGTGAGACTGTGTCGGTGTCGGAGGGACTGGAGTGTGAGACTGTGTCGGTGACGGAGGGACAGGAGTGTGAGGGTGTGTCGGTGACGGAGTGACTGGAGTGTGAGGGTGTGTCGGTGACGGAGGGACTGGAGTGTGAGACGGTGTCGGTGACGGAGGGACTGGAGTGGGAGATGGTTTCGGTGACGGAGAGACTGGAGTGTGAGGGTGTGTCGGTGAGGGAGGGACTGGACTGTGAGGGTGTGTCGGTGACGGAGGGACTGGAGTGTGAGACGGTGTCGGTGACGGAGGGACTGGAGTGTGAGACTGTGTCGGTGACGCAGGGACTGGAGTGTGTGGCGGTGTCGGTGACTGAGGGACTGGAGTGTGAGACGGTGTCGATAACGGAGGGACTGGCGTGTGAGGCGGTGTCGGTGACGGAGGGACTGGAGTGTGAGACGGTGTCGGAGGGATTGGAGTGTGAGACGGTGTCGGTGTCGGAGGGACTGGAGTGTGAGACGGTGTCGGTGACGGAGGGACTGGAGTGTGAGACGGTGTCGGTGACGGAGGGACTGGAGTGTGAGACGGTGTCGGTGACAGAGGGACTGGAGTGTGAGACGGTGTCGGTGATGGAGGGACTGGAGTGTGAGACGGTGTCGGTGACGGAGGGACTGGATGGTGAGACGGTGTCGGTGACGGAGGGACTGGAGTGTGAGACGGTGTCGGTGACGGAGGGACTGGAGTGTGAGGGTGTGTCGGTGACGGACGGACTGGAGTGTGAGACGGTGTCGGTGATGGAGGGACTGGAGTGTGAGACGGTGTCGGTGACGGAGGGACTGGAGTGTGAGGGTGTGTCGGTGACGGAGGGACTGGAGTGTGAGACGGTGTCGGTGACGGAGGGACTGGAGTGTGAGGGTGTGTTTGTGACGGAGAGACTGCAGTGTGAGGGGGTGTCGGTGACGGAGGGACTGGAGTGTGAGGGTGTGTCGGTGTCGGAGGGACTGGAGTGTGAGGGTGTGTCGGTGACGGAGGGACTGGAGTGTGAGACGGTGTCGGTGACGGAGGGACTGGAGTGTGAGACGGTGTTGGTGACGGAGGCACTGGAGTGTGAGACGGTGTCGGTGACGGAGGGAGTGGAGTGTGAGGTGGTGTCGGTGACGGAGGGACTGGAGTGTGAGACGGTGTCGGTGACGGAGGTACTGGAGTGTGAGGCGGTGTCGGTGACGGAGGGACTGGAGTGTGAGACGGTGTCGGTGACGGAGGGACTGGAGTGTGAGGCGATGTGGGTGACGGAGGGACTGGAGTGTGAGAAGGTGTCGGTGACGGAGGCACTGGAGTATGAGACGGTGTCGGTGACGGAGGGACTGGAGTGTGAGGCGGTGTCGGTGACGGAGGGACTGGAGTGTGAGACGGTGTCGGTGACGGAGGGACTGGAGTGTGAGGCGGTGTCGGTGACGGAGGGACTGGAGTGTGAGGCGGTGTCGGTGACGGAGGGACTGGAGTGTGAGACGGTGTCGGTGACGGAGGGACTGGAGTGTGAGGGTGTGTCGGTGATGGAGGGACTGGAGTGTGAGGGTGTGTCGGTGACGGAGGGACTGGAGTGGGAGACTGTGTCGGTGACGGAGGGACTGGAGTGTGAGACTGTGTCGGTGACGGAGGGACTGGAGTGTGAGGGTGTGTCGGTGACGGAGTGACTGGAGTGTGAGGGTGTGTCGGTGACGGAGGGACTGGAGTGTGAGACGGTGTCGGTGACGGAGGGACTGGAGTGGGAGATGGTTTCGGTGACGGAGAGACTGGAGTGTGAGGGTGTGTCGGTGACGGAGGGACTGGACTGTGAGGGTGTGTCGGTGACGGAGGGACTGGAGTGTGAGACGGTGTCGGTGACGGAGGGACTGGAGTGTGAGACTGTGTCGGTGACGCAGGGACTGGAGTGTGTGGCGGTGTCGGTGACTGAGGGACTGGAGTGTGAGACGGTGTCGGTTACGGAGGGACTGGCGTGTGAGGCGGTGTCGGTGACGGAGGGACTGGAGTGTGAGACGGTGTCGGAGGGATTGGAGTGTGAGACGGTGTCGGTGTCGGAGGGACTGGAGTGTGAGACGGTGTCGGTGACGGAGGGACTGGAGTGTGAGACGGTGTCGGTGACGGAGGGACTGGAGTGTGAGACGGTGTCGGTGACAGAGGGACTGGAGTGTGAGACGGTGTCGGTGACGGAGGGACTGGAGTGTGAGACGGTGTCGGTGACGGAGGGACTGGATGGTGAGACGGTGTCGGTGACGGAGGGACTGGAGTGTGAGACGGTGTCGGTGACGGAGGGACTGGAGTGTGAGGGTGTGTCGGTGACGGACGGACTGGAGTGTGAGACGGTGTCGGTGATGGAGGGACTGGAGTGTGAGACGGTGTCGGTGACGGAGGGACTGGAGTGTGAGGGTGTGTCGGTGACGGAGAGACTGGAGTGTGAGGGGGTGTCGGTGACGGAGGGACTGGAGTGTGAGGGTGTGTCGGTGTCGGAGGGACTGGAGTGTGAGGGTGTGTCGGTGACGGAGGGACTGGAGTGTGAGACGGTGTCGGTGACGGAGGGACTGGAGTGTGAGACGGTGTTGGTGACGGAGGCACTGGAGTGTGAGACGGTGTCGGTGACGGAGGGAGTGGAGTGTGAGGCGGTGTCGGTGACGGAGGGACTGGAGTGTGAGACGGTGTCGGTGACAGAGGGACTGGAGTGTGAGACGGTGTCAGTGACGGAGGGACTGGAGTGTGAGACGGTGTCGGTGACGGAGGGACTGGAGTGTGAGGCGATGTGGGTGACGGAGGGACTGGAGTGTGAGACGGTGTCGGTGACGGAGGCACTGGAGTGTGAGACGGTGTCGGTGACGGAGGGACTGGAGTGTGAGGCGGTGTCGGTGACGGAGGGACTGGAGTGTGAGACGGTGTCGGTGACGGAGGGACTGGAGTGTGAGGCGGTGTCGGTGACGGAGGGACTGGAGTGTGAGGCGGTGTCGGTGACGGAGGGACTGGAGTGTGAGACGGTGTCGGTGACGGAGGGACTGGAGTGTGAGGGTGTGTCGGTGATGGAGGGACTGGAGTGTGAGGGTGTGTCGGTGACGGAGGGACTGGAGTGGGAGACTGTGTCGGTGACGGAGGGACTGGAGTGTGAGACTGTGTCGGTGACGGAGGGACTGGAGTGTGAGGGTGTGTCGGTGACGGAGTGACTGGAGTGTGAGGGTGTGTCGGTGACGGAGGGACTGGAGTGTGAGACGGTGTCGGTGACGGAGGGACTGGAGTGTGAGGGTGTGTCGGTGACGGAGGGACTGGACTGTGAGGGTGTGTCGGTGACGGAGGGACTGGAGTGTGAGGGTGTGTCGGTGATGGAGGGACTGGAGTGTGAGATGGTGTCGGTGACGGAGGGACTGGAGTGTGAGACGGTTTCGGTGACGGAGGGACTGGAGTGTGAGGCGGTGTCGGTGACGGAGGGACTGGAGTGTGAGACGGTGTCGGTGACGGAGGGACTGGAGTGAGAGATGGTGTCGGTGACGGAGGGACTGGAGTGTGAGGGTGTGTCGGTGACGGAGGGACTGGACTGTGAGGGTGTGTCGGTGACGGAGGGACTGGAGTGTGAGTCGGTGTCGGTGACGGAGGGACTGGAGTGTGAGGGTGTGTCGGTGACGGAGGGACTGGAGTGTGAGGGTGTGTCGGTGACGGAGGGACTGGAGTGTGAGGGTGTGTCGGTGACATAGGGACTGGAGTGTGAGACGGTGTCGGTGACGGAGGGACTGGAGTGTGAGGGTGTGTCGGTGACGGAGGGACTGGAGTGTGAGGGTGTGTCGGTGATGGAGGGACTGGAGTGTGAGACGGTGTCGGTGACGGAGGGACTGGAGTGTGAGACGGTGTCGGTGACGGAGGGACTGGAGTGTGAGACTGTGTCGGTGACGGAGGGACTGGAGTGTGAGGGTGTGTCGGTGATGGAGGGAGTGGAGTGTGAGACGGTGTCGGTGACGGAGGGACTGGAGTGTGAGACGGTGTCGGTGACGGAGGGACTGTAGTGTGAGGCGGTGTCGGTGACGGAGGGACTGGAGTGTGAGACGGTGTCGGTGACAGAGGGACTGGAGTGTGAGGGTGTGTCGGTGACGGAGGGACTGGACTGTGAGGGTGTGTCGGTGACGGAGGGACTGGAGTGTGAGGGTGTGTCGGTGACGGAGGGACTGGAGTGTGAGACGGTGTCGGTGACGGAGGGACTGGAGTGTGAGGGTGTGTTGGTGACGGAGGGACTGGAGTGTGAGGGTGTGTCGGTGACGGAGGGACTGGAGTGTGAGGGTATGTCGGTGACGGAGGGACTGGAGTGTGAGACGGTATCGGTGACGGAGTGACTGGAGTGTGAGGCTGTGTCGGTGACGGAGGGAATGGAGTGTGAGGGTGTGTCGGTGACGGAGGGACTGGAGTGTGAGGCGGTGTCGGTGACTGAGGGCTGGAGTGTGAGGGTGTGTCGGTGACGGAGGGACTGGAGTGTGAGGGTGTGTCGGTGACGGAGTGACTGGAGTGTGAGGGTGTGTCGGTGACAGAGGGACGGGAGTGTGAGGTGGTGTCCGTGACGGAGGGTCTGGAGTGTGAGACGATGTCGGTGACAGAGTGACTGGAGTGTGAGGGTGTGTCGGTGACGGAGTGACTGGAGTGTGAGACGGTGTCGTTGATGGAGGGACTGGAGTGTGAGGTGGTGTCGCTGATGGAGGTACTGGAGTGTGAGACGGTGTTGGTGACGGAGGGACTGGAGTGTGAGGGTGTGTAGGTGACGTAGGGACTGGAGTGTGAGGGTGTGTCGGTGATGGAGGGACTGGAGTGCGAGACGGTGTCAGTGACGGAGGGACTGGAATGTGAGACGGTGCCAGTGATGGAGGGTCTGGAGTGTGAGGGTGTGTCGGTGACGGAGGGACTGGAGTGTGAGGGTGTGTCGATGACGGAGGGACTGGAGTGTGAGACGGTGTCAGTGACGGAGGGACTGGAATGTGAGACGGTGTCGGTGACGGAGGGAGTGGAGTGTGAGGGTGTGTCGGTGACAGAGGGACTGGAGTGTGAGACGGTGTCAGTGACGGAGGGACTGGAGTGTGAGTCTGTGTCGGTGACGGAGGGACTGGAGTGTGAGGGTGTGTCGGTGACGGAGGGACTGGAGTGTGAGGGTGTGTCGGTGTCAGAGGGACTGTAGTGTGAGGGTGTGTCGGTGACGGAGGGACTGGAGTGTGAGGCGGTGTCGGTGATGGAGGGACTGGAGTGTGAGGGTGTGTCGGTGACGGAGGGACTGGAGTGTGAGGGTGTGTCGGTGACGGATGGACTGGAGTGTGAGACGGTGTCGGTGACGGAGGGACTGGAATGTGAGACGGTGTCGGTGACTGAGGGCTGGAGTGTGAGGGTGTGTCGGTGACGGAGGGACTGGAGTGTGAGGGTGTGTCGGTGACGGAGTGACTGGAGTGTGAGGGTGTGTCGGTGACAGAGGGACTGGAGTGTGAGGGTGTGTCGGTGACGGAGGGACTGGTGTGTGAGACGGTGTCAGTGACGGAGGGACTGGAGTGTGAGGCGGTGTCGGTGATGTAGGGCCTGGAATGTTAGGCGGTGTCGGTGACGGAGGGACTGGAGTGTGAGGGTGTGTCGGTGACGGAGGGACTGGCGTGTGAGGGTGTGTCGCTGACGGAGGGACTGGAGTGTGAGGTGGTGTCGCTGATGGAGGGACTGCAGTGTGAGACGGTGTTGGTGACGGAGGGACTGCAGTGTGAGGGTGTGTCGGTGATGGAGGGACTGGAGTGCGGGACGGTGACAGTGACGGAGGGTCTGGAATGTGAGACGGTGTCAGTGACGGAGGGACTGGAGTGTGAGGGTGTGTCGGTGACGGAGGGACTGGAGTGTGAGGGTGTGTCGGTGACGGAGGGACTGGAGTGTGAGACGGTGTCAGTGACGGAGGGACTGGAATGTGAGACGGTGTCGTTGACGGAGGGACTGGAGTTTGAGGGTGTGTCTGTGACGGAGGGACTGGAGTGTGAGACGGTGTCAGTGACGGAGGGACTGGAGTGTGAGGGTGTGTCGGTGACGGAGGGACTGGAGTGTGAGGGTGTGTCGGTGATGGAGGGACTGGAGTGTGAGGGTGTGTCGGTGATGGAGGGACTGGAGTGTGAGGGTGTGTCGGTGATGGAGGGACTGGAGTGTGAGGGTGTGTCGGTGACGGAGGGACTGGAGTGTGAGGGTGTGTCGGTGACGGATGGACTGGAGTGTGAGACGGTGTCGGTGACGGAGGGACTGGAGTGTGAGACGGTGTCGGTGACGGAGGGACTGGAATGTGAGACGGTGTCAGTGACGGAGGGACTGGAGTGTGAGGGTGTGTTGGTGACGGAGGGACTGGAGTGTGAGGGTGTGTCGGTGACGGAGGGACTGGTGTGTGAGACGGTGTCGGTGACAGAGGGACTGGAGTGTGAGGGTGTGTCGGTGTCGGAGGGACTGGAGTGTGAGACGGTGTCGGTGACGGAGGGCCTGGAATGTGAGACGGTGTCAGTGACGGAGGGACTGGAGTGTGAGAGTGTGTCGGCGACGGAGGGACTGGAGTGTGAGACGGTGTCGGTGACGGAGGGACTGGAGTGTGATACGGTGTCGGTGACGGAGGGACTGGAGTGTGAGACGGTGTCGGTGACGGAGGGACTGGAATGTGATACGGTGTCAGTGACGGAGGGACTGGAGTGTGAGGGTGTGTTGGTGACGGAGGGACTGGAGTGTGAGGGTGTGTCGGTGACGGAGGGACTGGTGTGTGAGACGGTGTCAGTGACGGAGGGACTGGAGTGTGAGGCGGTGTCGGTGACGGAGGGACTGGAGTGTGAGAGTGTGTCAGCGTCGGAGGGACTGGAGTGTGAGACGGTGTCGGTGACGGAGGGACTGGAGTGTGAGGGTGTGTCGGTGACGGAGTGACTGGAGTGTGAGGGTGTGTCGGTGACAGAGGGACTGGAGTGTGAGGTGGTGTCGGTGACGGAGGGTCTGGAGTGTGAGACGATGTCGGTGACAGAGTGACTGGAGTGTGAGGGTGTGTCGGTGACGGAGGGACTGGTGTGTGAGACGGTGTCGGTGACGGAGGGACTGGAATGTGAGGGTCTGTCGGCGACGGAGGGACTTGAGTGTGAGGGTGTGTTGGCGACGGAGGGACTGGAGTGTGAGACGGTGTCGGTGACGGAGGGACTGGAGTGTGAGGCGGTGTCGGGGACGGAGGGACTGGAGTGTGAGATGGTGTCGGTGACAGAGGAACTGGAGTGTGAGGGTGTGTCGGCGACGGAGGGACTGGAGTGTGAGACGGTGTCGGTGACGGAGGGACTGGAGTGTGATACGGTATCGGTGACGGAGGGACTGGAGTGTGAGACGGTGGCGGTGACGGAGGGACTGGAATGTGAGACGGTGTCAGTGACGGAGGGACTGGAGTGTGAGGGTGTGTTGGTGACGGAGGGACTGGAGTGTGAGGGTGTGTCGGTGACGGAGGGACTGGTGTGTGAGACGGTGTCAGTGACGGAGGGACTGGAGTGTGAGGCGGTGTCGGGGAGGGAGGGACTGGAGTGTGAGATGGTGTCGGTGACGGAGGGACTGGAGTGTGAGGGTGTGTCGGCGACGGAGGGACTGGAGTGTGAGACGGTGTCGGTGACGGAGAGACTGGAGTGTTAGGCGGTGTCAGTGACGGAGGGACTGGAGTGTGAGACGGTGTCGGTGACGGAGGGACTGGAGTGTGAGACGGTGTCGGTGACGGAGGGACTGGAGTGTGAGGGTGTGTCGGTGACGGAGGGACTGGAGTCTGAGGGTGTGTCGGTGACGGAGGGACTGGAGTGTTAGGCGGTGTCGGTGACGGAAGGACTGGAGTGTGAGACTGTGTCGGTGGCGGAGGGACTGGAGTGTTAGGCGGTGTCGGTGACGGAGGGACTGGAGTGTGAGGGTGTGTCGGTGACGGAGGGACTGGACTGTGAGGGTGAGTCGGTGACGGAGGGCCTGGTCTGTTAGGCGGTGTCGGTGACGGAGGGACTGGAGTGTGAGGGTGTGTCGGTGACGGAGGGACTGGCGTGTGAGGGTGTGTCGGTGACGGAGGGACTGGAGTGTGAGGTGGTGTCGCTGATGGAGGGACTGCAGTGTGAGACGGTGTTGGTGACGGAGGGACTGGAGTGTGAGGGTGTGTAGGTGACGTAGGGACTGGAGTGTGAGGGTGTGTCGGTGATGGAGGGACTGGAGTGCGGGACGGTGACAGTGACGGAGGGTCTGGAATGTGAGACGGTGTCAGTGACGGAGGGACTGGAGTGTGAGGGTGTGTCGGTGACGGAGGGACTGGAGTTTGAGGGTGTGTCTGTGACGGAGGGACTGGAGTGTGAGACGGTGTCAGTGACGGAGGGACTGGAGTGTGAGGGTGTGTCGGTGACGGAGGGACTGGAGTGTGAGGGTGTGTCGGTGATGGAGGGACTGGAGTGTGAGGGTGTGTCGGTGACGGAGGGACTGGAGTGTGAGGGTGTGTCGGTGACGGATGGACTGGAGTGTGAGACGGTGTCGGTGACGGAGGGACTGGAGTGTGAGACGGTGTCGGTGACGGAGGGACTGGAATGTGAGACGGTGTCAGTGACGGAGGGACTGGAGTGTGAGGGTGTGTTGGTGACGGAGGGACTGGAGTGTGAGGGTGTGTCGGTGACGGAGGGACTGGTGTGTGAGACGGTGTCGGTGACAGAGGGACTGGAGTGTGAGGGTGTGTCGGTGTCGGAGGGACTGGAGTGTGAGACGGTGTCCGTGACGGAGGGCCTGGAATGTGAGACGGTGTCAGTGACGGAGGGACTGGAGTGTGAGGGTGTGTCGGCGACGGAGGGACTGGAGTGTGAGACGGTGTCGGTGACGGAGGGACTGGAGTGTGATACGGTGTCGGTGACGGAGGGATTGGAGTGTGAGACGGTGTCGGTGACGGAGGGACTGGAATGTGAGACGGTGTCAGTGACGGAGGGACTGGAGTGTGAGGGTGTGTTGGTGACGGAGGGACTGGAGTGTGAGGGTGTGTCGGTGACGGAGGGACTGGTGTGTGAGACGGTGTCAGTGACGGAGGGACTGGAGTGTGAGGCGGTGTCGGTGACGGAGGGACTGGAGTGTGAGAGTGTGTCAGCGTCGGAGGGACTGGAGTGTGAGACGGTGTCGGTGATGGAGAGACTGGAGTGTTAGGCGGTGTCAGTGACGGAGGGACTGGAGTGTGAGACGGTGTCGGTAACGGAGGGACTGGAGTGTTAGGCGGTGTCGGTGACGGAGGGACTGGAGTGTGAGGGTGTGTCGGTGACGGAGGGACTGGAGTGTGAGACGGTGTCGGTGACGGAGAGACTGGAGTGTTAGGTGGTGTCAGTGACGGAGGGACTGGAGTGTGAGACGGTGTCGGTGACGGAGGGACTGGAATGTTAGGCGGTGTCGGTGACGGAGGGACTGGAGTGTGAGACGGTGTCGGTGACGGAGGGACTGGAGTGTGAGGGTGTGTCGGTGACGGAGGGACTGGAGTCTGAGGGTGTGTCGGTGACGGAGGGACTGGAGTGTTAGGCGGTGTCGGTGACGGAGGGACTGGAGTGTTAGGCGGTGTCGGTGACGGAGGGACTGGAGTGTGAGACGGTGTCGGTGATGGAGGGACTGGAGTGTGAGGGTGTGTCGGTGATGGAGGGACTGGAGTGTTAGGCGGTGTCGGTGACGGAGGGACTGAAGTGTGAGGGTGTGTCGGTGACGGAGGGACTGGAGTGTGAGGGTGTGTCGGTGATGGAGGGACTGGAGTGTGAGGGTGTGTCGGTGACGGAGGGCCTGGTGTGTTAGGCGGTGTCGGTGACGGAGGGACTGGAGTGTGAGGCGGTGTCGGTGACGTAGGGCCTGGAATGTGAGGCGGTGTCGGTGACGGAGGGACTGGAGCGTGAGGGTGTGTCGGTGACGGAGGGACTGGAGTGTGAGGGTGTGTCGGTGAAGGAGGGACTGGAGTGTGAGGTGGTGTCGCTGATGGAGGGACTGCAGTGTGAGACGGTGTTGGTGACGGAGGGACTGGAATGTGAGACGGTGTCAGTGACGGAGGGACTGGAGTGTGAGGGTGTGTCGGTGACGGAGGGACTGGAGTGTGAGGGTGTGTCGGTGACGGAGGGACTGGAGTGTGAGAGTGTGTCGGTGACGGAGGGACTGGAGTGTGAGGGTGTGTCGGTGTCGGAGGGACTGTAGTGTGAGGATGTGTCGGTGACGGAGGGACTGGAGTGTGAGGCGGTGTCGGTGATGGAGGGACGGGAGTGTGAGGGTGTGTCGGTGACGGAGGGATTGGAGTGTGAGGGTGTGTCGGTGACGGATGGACTGGAGTGTGAGACGGTGTCGGTGACGGAGGGACTGGAGTGTGAGACGGTGTCGGTGACGGAGGGACTGGAATGTGAGACGGTGTCAGTGACGGAGGGACTGGAGTGTGACGGTGTGTTGGTGACGGAGGGACTGGAGTGTGAGGGTGTGTCGGTGACGGAGGGACTGGTGTGTGAGACGGTGTCGGTGACAGAGGGACTGGAATATGAGGGTCTGTCGGCGACGGAGGGACTGGAGTGTGAGGGTGTGTTGGCGACGGAGGGACTGGAGTGTGAGACGGTGTCGGTGACGGAGGGCCTGGAATGTGAGACGGTGTCAGTGACAGATGGACTGGAGTGTGAGGGTGTGTCGGCGACGGAGGGACTGGAATGTGAGACGGTGTCAGTGACAGAGGGACTGGAGTGTGAGGGTGTGTCGGCGACGGAGGGACTGGAGTGTGAGACGGTGTCGGTGACGGAGGGACTGGAGTGTGAGACGGTATCGGTGACGGAGGGACTGGAGTGTGAGACGGTGTCGGTGACGGAGGGACTGGAATGTGAGACGGTGTCAGTGACAGAGGGACTGGAGTGTGAGGGTGTGTTGGTGACGGAGGGACTGGAGTGTGAGGGTGTGTCGGCGACGGAGGGACTGGAGTGTGAGACGGTGTCGGTGACGGAGGGACTGGAGTGTGAGACGGTGTCAGTGACGGAGGGACTGGAGTGTGAGGCGGTGTCGGGGACGGAGGGACTGGAGTGTGAGATGGTGTCGGTGACGGAGGGACTGGAGTGTGAGGGTGTGTCGGCGACGGAGGGACTGGAGTGTGAGACGGTGTCGGTCACGGAGAGACTGGAGTGTTAGGCGGTGTCAGTGACGGAGGGACTGGAGTGTGAGACGGTGTCGGTGACGGAGGGACTGGAGTGTGAGGGTGTGTCGGTGACGGAGGGACTGGAGTGTGAGGGTGTGTCGGTGACGGAGGGACTGGAGTCTGAGGGTGTGTCGGTGACGGAGGGACTGGAGTGTTAGGCGGTGTCGGTGACGGAGGGACTGGAGTGTGAGACTGTGTCGGTGGCGGAGGGACTGGAGTGTTAGGCGGTGTCGGTGACGGAGGGACTGGAGTGTGAGGGTGTGTCGGTGACAGAGGGTTTGGAGTGTGAGGGTGTGTCGGTGATGGAGGGACTGGAGTGTGAGGGTGAGTCGGTGACGGAGGGCCTGGTCTGTTAGGCGGTGTCAGTGACGGAGGGACTGGACTGTGAGGCAGTGTCGGTGATGTAGGGCCTCGAATGTTAGGCGGTGTCGGTGACAGAGGGACTGGAGTGTGAGGGTGTGTCGGTGACGGAGGGACTGGCGTGTGAGGGTGTGTCGGTGACGGAGGGACTGGAGTGTGAGGTGGTGTCGCTGATGGAGGGACTGCAGTGTGAGACGGTGTTGGTGACGGAGGGACTGGAGTGTGAGGGTGTGTTGGTGAAGTAGGGACTGGAGTGTGAGGGTGTGTCGGTGATGGAGGGACTGGAGTGCGGGAAGGTGACAGTGACGGAGGGACTGGAATGTGAGACGGTGTCAGTGACGGAGGGACTGGAGTGTGAGGGTGTGTCGGTGACGGAGGGACTGGAGTGTGAGGGTGTGTCTGTGACGGAGGGACTGGAGTGTGAGACGGTGTCAGTGACGGAGGGACTGGAATGTGAGACGGTGTCGGTGACGGAGGGACTGGAGTTTGAGGGTGTGTCTGTGACGGAGGGACTGGAGTGTGAGACGGTGTCAGTGACGGAGGGACTGGAGTGTGAGGGTGTGTCGGTGACGGAGGGACTGGAGTGTGAGGGTGTGTCGGTGATGGAGGGACTGGAGTGTGAGGGTGTGTCGGTGACGGAGGGACTGGAGTGTGAGGCGGTGTCGGTGATGGAGGGACTGGAGTGTGAGGGTGTGTCGGTGACGGAGGGACTGGAGTGTGAGGGTGTGTCGGTGACGGATGGACTGGAGTGTGAGACGGTGTCGGTGACGGAGGGACTGGATTGTGAGACGGTGTCGGTGACGGAGGGACTGGAATGTGAGACGGTGTCAGTGACGGAGGGACTGGAGTGTGAGGGTGTGTTGGTGACGGAGGGACTGGAGTGTGAGGGTGTGTCGGTGACGGAGGGACTGGTGTGTGAGACGGTGTCGGTGACAGAGGGACTGGAGTGTGAGGGTGTGTCGGTGTCGGAGGGACTGGAGTGTGAGACGGTGTCGGTGACGGAGGGCCTGGAATGTGAGACGGTGTCAGTGACGGAGGGACTGGAGTGTGAGGGTGTGTCGGCGACGGAGGGACTGGAGTGTGAGACGGTGTCGGTGACGGAGGGACTGGAGTGTGATACGGTGTCGGTGACGGAGGGACTGGAGTGTGAGACGGTGTCGGTGACGGAGGGACTGGAATGTGAGACGGTGTCAGTGACGGAGGGACTGGAGTGTGAGGGTGTGTCGGTGACGGAGTGACTGGTGTGTGAGACGGTGTCGGTGACAGAGGGACTGGAATGTGAGGGTCTGTCGGCGACGGAGGGACTGGAGTGTGAGGGTGTGTTGGCGACGGAGGGACTGGAGTGTGAGACGGTGTCGGTGACGGAGGGCCTGGAATGTGAGACGGTGTCAGTGACAGAGGGACTGGAGTGTGAGGGTGTGTCGGCGACGGAGGGACTGGAGTGTGAGACGGTGTCGGTGACGGAGGGACTGGAGTGTGATACGGTATCGGTGACGGAGGGACTGGAGTGTGAGACGGTGTCGGTGACGGAGGGACTGGAATGTGAGACGGTGTCAGTGACGGAGGGACTGGAGTGTGAGGGTGTGTTGGTGACGGAGGGACTGGAGTGTGAGGGTGTGTCGGTGACGGAGGGACTGGTGTGTGAGACGGTGTCAGTGACGGAGGGACTGGAGTGTGAGGCGGTGTCGGGGACGGAGGGACTGGAGTGTGAGATGGTGTCGGTGACGGAGGGACTGGAGTGTGAGGGTGTGTCGGCGACGGAGGGACTGGAGTGTGAGACGGTGTCGGTCACGGAGAGACTGGAGTGTTAGGCGGTGTCAGTGACGGAGGGACTGGAGTGTGAGACGGTGTCGGTGACGGAGGGACTGGAGTGTGAGGGGTGTCGGTGACGGAGGGACTGGAGTGTGAGGGTGTGTCGGTGACGGAGGGACTGGAGTCTGAGGGTGTGTCGGTGACGGAGGGACTGGAGTGTTAGGCGGTGTCGGTGACGGAGGGACTGGAGTGTGAGACTGTGTCGGTGGCGGAGGGACTGGAGTGTTAGGCGGTGTCGGTGACGGAGGGACTGGAGTGTGAGGGTGTGTCGGTGACAGAGGGTTTGGAGTGTGAGGGTGTGTCGGTGACGGAGGGACTGGAGTGTGAGGGTGAGTCGGTGACGGAGGGCCTGGTCTGTTAGGCGGTGTCAGTGACGGAGGGACTGGACTGTGAGGCAGTGTCGGTGATGTAGGGCCTCGAATGTTAGGCGGTGTCGGTGACAGAGGGACTGGAGTGTGAGGGTGTGTCGGTGACGGAGGGACTGGCGTGTGAGGGTGTGTCGGTGACGGAGGGACTGGAGTGTGAGGTGGTGTCGCTGATGGAGGGACTGCAGTGTGAGACGGTGTTGGTGACGGAGGGACTGGAGTGTGAGTGTGTGTTGGTGAAGTAGGGACTGGAGTGTGAGGGTGTGTCGGTGATGGAGGGACTGGAGTGCGGGAAGGTGACAGTGACGGAGGGACTGGAATGTGAGACGGTGTCAGTGACGGAGGGACTGGAGTGTGAGGGTGTGTCGGTGACGGAGGGACTGGAGTGTGAGGGTGTGTCTGTGACGGAGGGACTGGAGTGTGAGACGGTGTCAGTGACGGCGGGACTGGAATGTGAGACGGTGTCGGTGACGGAGGGACTGGAGTTTGAGGGTGTGTCTGTGACAGAGGGACTGGAGTGTGAGACGGTGTCAGTGACGGAGGGACTGGAGTGTGAGGGTGTGTCGGTGACGGAGGGACTGGAGTGTGAGGGTGTGTCGGTGATGGAGGGACTGGAGTGTGAGGGTGTGTCGGTGACGGAGGGACTGGAGTGTGAGGCGGTGTCGGTGATGGAGGGACTGGAGTGTGAGGGTGTGTCGGTGACGGAGGGACTGGAGTGTGAGGGTGTGTCGGTGACGGATGGACTGGAGTGTGAGACGGTGTCGGTGACGGAGGGACTGGAGTGTGAGACGGTGTCGGTGACGGAGGGACTGGAATGTGAGACGGTGTCAGTGACGGAGGGACTGGAGTGTGAGGGTGTGTTGGTGACGGAGGGACTGGAGTGTGAGGGTGTGTCGGTGACGGAGGGACTGGTGTGTGAGACGGTGTCGGTGACAGAGGGACTGGAGTGTGAGGGTGTGTCGGTGTCGGAGGGACTGGAGTGTGAGACGGTGTCGGTGACGGAGGGCCTGGAATATGAGACGGTGTCAGTGACGGAGGGACTGGAGTGTGAGGGTGTGTCGGCGACGGAGGGACTGGAGTGTGAGACGGTGTCGGTGACGGAGGGACTGGAGTGTGAGGGTGTGTCGGTGACGGAGGGACTGGAGTTTGAGGGTGTGTCTGTGACGGAGGGACTGGAGTGTGAGACGGTGTCAGTGACGGAGGGACTGGAGTGTGAGGGTGTGTCGGTGACGGAGGGACTGGAGTGTGAGGGTGTGTCGGTGATGGAGGGACTGGAGTGTGAGGGTGTGTCGGTGACGGAGGGACTGGAGTGTGAGGGTGTGTCGGTGACGGATGGACTGGAGTGTGAGACGGTGTCGGTGACGGAGGGACTGGAGTGTGAGACGGTGTCGGTGACGGAGGGACTGGAATGTGAGACGGTGTCAGTGACGGAGGGACTGGAGTGTGAGGGTGTGTTGGTGACGGAGGGACTGGAGTGTGAGGGTGTGTCGGTGACGGAGGGACTGGTGTGTGAGACGGTGTCGGTGACAGAGGGACTGGAGTGTGAGGGTGTGTCGGTGTCGGAGGGACTGGAGTGTGAGACGGTGTCCGTGACGGAGGGCCTGGAATGTGAGACTGTGTCAGTGACGGAGGGACTGGAGTGTGAGGGTGTGTCGGCGACGGAGGGACTGGAGTGTGAGACGGTGTCGGTGACGGAGGGACTGGAGTGTGATACGGTGTCGGTGACGGAGGGACTGGAGTGTGAGACGGTGTCGGTGACGGAGGGACTGGAATGTGAGACGGTGTCAGTGACGGAGGGACTGGAGTGTGAGGGTGTGTTGGTGACGGAGGGACTGGAGTGTGAGGGTGTGTCGGTGACGGAGGGACTGGTGTGTGAGACGGTGTCAGTGACGGAGGGACTGGAGTGTGAGGCGGTGTCGGTGACGGAGGGACTGGAGTGTGAGAGTGTGTCAGCGTCGGAGGGACTGGAGTGTGAGACGGTGTCGGTGATGGAGAGACTGGAGTGTTAGGCGGTGTCAGTGACGGAGGGACTGGAGTGTGAGACGGTGTCGGTGACGGAGGGACTGGAGTGTTAGGCGGTGTCGGTGACGGAGGGACTGGAGTGTGAGGGTGTGTCGGTGACGGAGGGACTGGAGTGTGAGACGGTGTCGGTGACGGAGAGACTGGAGTGTTAGGTGGTGTCAGTGACGGAGGGACTGGAGTGTGAGACGGTGTCGGTGACGGAGGGACTGGAATGTTAGGCGGTGTCGGTGACGGAGGGACTGGAGTGTGAGACGGTGTCGGTGACGGAGGGACTGGAGTGTGAGGGTGTGTCGGTGACGGAGGGACTGGAGTCTGAGGGTGTGTCGGTGACGGAGGGACTGGAGTGTTAGGCGGTGTCGGTGACGGAGGGACTGGAGTGTTAGGCGGTGTCGGTGACGGAGGGACTGGAGTGTGAGACGGTGTCGGTGATGGAGGGACTGGAGTGTGAGGGTGTGTCGGTGATGGAGGGACTGGAGTGTTAGGCGGTGTCGGTGACGGAGGGACTGGAGTGTGAGGGTGTGTCGGTGACGGAGGGACTGGAGTGTGAGGGTGTGTCGGTGACGGAGGGACTGGAGTGTGAGGGTGTGTCGGTGACGGAGGGCCTGGTGTGTTAGGCGGTGTCGGTGACGGAGGGACTGGAGTGTGAGGCGGTGTCGGTGACGTAGGGCCTGGAATGTTAGGCGGTGTCGGTGGCGGAGGGACTGGAGCGTGAGGGTGTGTCGGTGACGGAGGGACTGGAGTGTGAGGGTGTGTCGGTGAAGGAGGGACTGGAGTGTGAGGTGGTGTCGCTGATGGAGGGACTGCAGTGTGAGACGGTGTTGGTGACGGAGGGACTGGAGTGCGAGGGTGTGTAGGTGACGTAGGGACTGGTGTGTGAGACGGTGTCAGTGACGGAGGGACTGGAATGTGAGACGGTGTCAGTGACGGAGGGACTGGAGTGTGAGGGTGTGTCGGTGACGGAGGGACTGGAGTGTGAGGGTGTGTCGGTGACGGAGGGACTGGAGTGTGAGACGGTGTCAGTGACGGAGGGACTGGAATGTGAGACGGTGTCGGTGACCGAGGGACTGGAGTTTGAGGGTGTGTCGGTGACTGAGGGACTGGAGTGTGAGACGGTGTCAGTGACGGAGGGACTGGAGTGTGAGAGTGTGTCGGTGACGGAGGGACTGGAGTGTGAGGGTGTGTCGGTGTCGGAGGGACTGTAGTGTGAGGATGTGTCGGTGACGGAGGGACTGGAGTGTGAGGCGGTGTCGGTGATGGAGGGACTGGAGTGTGAGGGTGTGTCGGTGACGGAGGGATTGGAGTGTGAGGGTGTGTCGGTGACGGATGGACTGGAGTGTGAGACGGTGTCGGTGACGGAGGGACTGGAATGTGAGACGGTGTCAGTGACGGAGGGACTGGAGTGTGACGGTGTGTTGGTGACGGAGGGACTGGAGTGTGAGGGTGTGTCGGTGACGGAGGGACTGGTGTGTGAGACGGTGTCGGTGACGGAGGGACTGGAGTGTGATACGGTGTCGGTGACGGAGGGACTGGAGTGTGAGACGGTGTCGGTGACGGAGGGACTGGAATGTGAGACGGTGTCAGTGACGGAGGGACTGGAGTGTGAGGGTGTGTCGGTGACGGAGTGACTGGTGTGTGAGACGGTGTCGGTGACAGAGGGACTGGAATGTGAGGGTCTGTCGGCGACGGAGGGACTGGAGTGTGAGGGTGTGTTGGCGACGGAGGGACTGGAGTGTGAGACGGTGTCGGTGACGGAGGGCCTGGAATGTGAGACGGTGTCAGTGACAGAGGGACTGGAGTGTGAGGGTGTGTCGGCGACGGAGGGACTGGAATGTGAGACGGTGTCAGTGACAGAGGGACTGGAGTGTGAGGGTGTGTCGGCGACGGAGGGACTGGAGTGTGAGACGGTGTCGGTGACGGAGGGACTGGAGTGTGAGACGGTATCGGTGACGGAGGGACTGGAGTGTGAGACGGTGTCGGTGACGGAGGGACTGGAATGTGAGACGGTGTCAGTGACGGAGGGACTGGAGTGTGAGGGTGTGTTGGTGACGGAGGGACTGGAGTGTGAGGGTGTGTCGGTGACGGAGGGACTGGTGTGTGAGACGGTGTCAGTGACGGAGGGACTGGAGTGTGAGGCGGTGTCGGGGACGGAGGGACTGGAGTGTGAGATGGTGTCGGTGACGGAGGGACTGGAGTGTGAGGGTGTGTCGGCGACGGAGGGACTGGAGTGTGAGACGGTGTCGGTCACGGAGAGACTGGAGTGTTAGGCGGTGTCAGTGACGGAGGGACTGGAGTGTGAGACGGTGTCGGTGACGGAGGGACTGGAGTGTGAGGGTGTGTCGGTGACGGAGGGACTGGAGTGTGAGGGTGTGTCGGTGACGGAGGGACTGGAGTCTGAGGGTGTGTCGGTGACGGAGGGACTGGAGTGTTAGGCGGTGTCGGTGACGGAGGCACTGGAGTGTGAGACTGTGTCGGTGGCGGAGGGACTGGAGTGTTAGGCGGTGTCGGTGACGGAGGGACTGGAGTGTGAGGGTGTGTCGGTGACAGAGGGTTTGGAGTGTGAGGGTGTGTCGGTGACGGAGGGACTGGAGTGTGAGGGTGAGTCGGTGACGGAGGGCCTGGTCTGTTAGGCGGTGTCAGTGACGGAGGGACTGGACTGTGAGGCAGTGTCGGTGATGTAGGGCCTCGAATGTTAGGCGGTGTCGGTGACAGAGGGACTGGAGTGTGAGGGTGTGTCGGTGACGGAGGGACTGGCGTGTGAGGGTGTGTCGGTGACGGAGGGACTGGAGTGTGAGGTGGTGTCGCTGATGGAGGGACTGCAGTGTGAGACGGTGTTGGTGACGGAGGGACTGGAGTGTGAGGGTGTGTTGGTGAAGTAGGGACTGGAGTGTGAGGGTGTGTCGGTGATGGAGGGACTGGAGTGCGGGAAGGTGACAGTGACGGAGGGACTGGAATGTGAGACGGTGTCAGTGACGGAGGGACTGGAGTGTGAGGGTGTGTCGGTGACGGAGGGACTGGAGTGTGAGGGTGTGTCTGTGACGGAGGGACTGGAATGTGAGACGGTGTCGGTGACGGAGGGACTGGAGTTTGAGGGTGTGTCTGTGACGGAGGGACTGGAGTGTGAGACGGTGTCAGTGACGGAGGGACTGGAGTGTGAGGGTGTGTCGGTGACGGAGGGACTGGAGTGTGAGGGTGTGTCGGTGATGGAGGGACTGGAGTGTGAGGGTGTGTCGGTGACGGAGGGACTGGAGTGTGAGGCGGTGTCGGTGATGGAGGGACTGGAGTGTGAGGGTGTGTCGGTGACGGAGGGACTGGAGTGTGAGGGTGTGTCGGTGACGGATGGACTGGAGTGTGAGACGGTGTCGGTGACGGAGGGACTGGAGTGTGAGACGGTGTCGGTGACGGAGGGACTGGAATGTGAGACGGTGTCAGTGACGGAGGGACTGGAGTGTGAGGGTGTGTTGGTGACGGAGGGACTGGAGTGTGAGGGTGTGTCGGTGACGGAGGGACTGGTGTGTGAGACGGTGTCGGTGACAGAGGGACTGGAGTGTGAGGGTGTGTCGGTGTCGGAGGGACTGGAGTGTGAGACGGTGTCGGTGACGGAGGGCCTGGTATGTGAGACGGTGTCAGTGACGGAGGGACTGGAGTGTGAGGGTGTGTCGGCGACGGAGGGACTGGAGTGTGAGACGGTGTCGGTGACGGAGGGACTGGAGTGTGATACGGTGTCGGTGACGGAGGGACTGGAGTGTGAGACGGTGTCGGTGACGGAGGGACTGGAATGTGAGACGGTGTCAGTGACGGAGGGACTGGAGTGTGAGGGTGTGTCGGTGACGGAGTGACTGGTGTGTGAGACGGTGTCGGTGACAGAGGGACTGGAATGTGAGGGTCTGTCGGCGACGGAGGGACTGGAGTGTGAGGGTGTGTTGGCGACGGAGGGACTGGAGTGTGAGACGGTGTCGGTGACGGAGGGCCTGGAATGTGAGACGGTGTCAGTGACAGAGGGACTGGAGTGTGAGGGTGTGTCGGCGACGGAGGGACTGGAGTGTGAGACGGTGTCGGTGACGGAGGGACTGGAGTGTGATACGGTATCGGTGACGGAGGGACTGGAGTGTGAGACGGTGTCGGTGACGGAGGGACTGGAATGTGAGACGGTGTCAGTGACGGAGGGACTGGAGTGTGAGGGTGTGTTGGTGACGGAGGGACTGGAGTGTGAGGGTGTGTCGGTGACGGAGGGACTGGTGTGTGAGACGGTGTCAGTGACGGAGGGACTGGAGTGTGAGGCGGTGTCGGGGACGGAGGGACTGGAGTGTGAGATGGTGTCGGTGACGGAGGGACTGGAGTGTGAGGGTGTGTCGGCGACGGAGGGACTGGAGTGTGAGACGGTGTCGGTCACGGAGAGACTGGAGTGTTAGGCGGTGTCAGTGACGGAGGGACTGGAGTGTGAGACGGTGTCGGTGACGGAGGGACTGGAGTGTGAGGGGTGTCGGTGACGGAGGGACTGGAGTGTGAGGGTGTGTCGGTGACGGAGGGACTGGAGTCTGAGGGTGTGTCGGTGACGGAGGGACTGGAGTGTTAGGCGGTGTCGGTGACGGAGGGACTGGAGTGTGAGACTGTGTCGGTGGCGGAGGGACTGGAGTGTTAGGCGGTGTCGGTGACGGAGGGACTGGAGTGTGAGGGTGTGTCGGTGACAGAGGGTTTGGAGTGTGAGGGTGTGTCGGTGACGGAGGGACTGGAGTGTGAGGGTGAGTCGGTGACGGAGGGCCTGGTCTGTTAGGCGGTGTCAGTGACGGAGGGACTGGACTGTGAGGCAGTGTCGGTGATGTAGGGCCTCGAATGTTAGGCGGTGTCGGTGACAGAGGGACTGGAGTGTGAGGGTGTGTCGGTGACGGAGGGACTGGCGTGTGAGGGTGTGTCGGTGACGGAGGGACTGGAGTGTGAGGTGGTGTCGCTGATGGAGGGACTGCAGTGTGAGACGGTGTTGGTGACGGAGGGACTGGAGTGTGAGTGTGTGTTGGTGAAGTAGGGACTGGAGTGTGAGGGTGTGTCGGTGATGGAGGGACTGGAGTGCGGGAAGGTGACAGTGACGGAGGGACTGGAATGTGAGACGGTGTCAGTGACGGAGGGACTGGAGTGTGAGGGTGTGTCGGTGACGGAGGGACTGGAGTGTGAGGGTGTGTCTGTGACGGAGGGACTGGAGTGTGAGACGGTGTCAGTGACGGAGGGACTGGAATGTGAGACGGTGTCGGTGACGGAGGGACTGGAGTTTGAGGGTGTGTCTGTGACGGAGGGACTGGAGTGTGAGACGGTGTCAGTGACGGAGGGACTGGAATGTGAGGGTGTGTCGGTGACGGAGGGACTGGAGTGTGAGGGTGTGTCGGTGATGGAGGGACTGGAGTGTGAGGGTGTGTCGGTGACGGAGGGACTGGAGTGTGAGGCGGTGTCGGTGATGGAGGGACTGGAGTGTGAGGGTGTGTCGGTGACGGAGGGACTGGAGTGTGAGGGTGTGTCGGTGACGGATGGACTGGAGTGTGAGACGGTGTCGGTGACGGAGGGACTGGAGTGTGAGACGGTGTCGGTGACGGAGGGACTGGAATGTGAGACGGTGTCAGTGACGGAGGGACTGGAGTGTGAGGGTGTGTTGGTGACGGAGGGACTGGAGTGTGAGGGTGTGTCGGTGACGGAGGGACTGGTGTGTGAGACGGTGTCGGTGACAGAGGGACTGGAGTGTGAGGGTGTGTCGGTGTCGGAGGGACTGGAGTGTGAGACGGTGTCGGTGACGGAGGGCCTGGAATGTGAGACGGTGTCAGTGACGGAGGGACTGGAGTGTGAGGGTGTGTCGGCGACGGAGGGACTGGAGTGTGAGACGGTGTCGGTGACGGAGGGACTGGAGTGTGACACGGTGTCGGTGACGGAGGGACTGGAGTGTGAGACGGTGTCGGTGACGGAGGGACTGGAATGTGAGACGGTGTCAGTGACGGAGGGACTGGAGTGTGAGGGTGTGTCGGTGACGGAGTGACTGGAGTGTGAGGGTGTGTCGGTGACGGAGGGACTGGAGTGTGAGATGGTGTCGGTGACGGAGGGACTGGAGTGGGAGATGGTTTCGGTGACGGAGAGACTGGAGTGTGAGGGTGTGTCGGTGACGGAGGGACTGGAGTGTGAGGGTGTGTCGGTGACGGAGGGACTGGAGTGTGAGACGGTGTCGGTGACGGAGGGACTGGAGTGTGAGACTGTGTCGGTGACGGAGGGACTGGAGTGTGAGGGTGTGTCGGTGATTGAGGGACTGGAGTGTGAGACGGTGTCGGTGACGGAGGAACTGGAGTGTGAGACTGTGTCGGTGACGGAGGGACTGGAGTGTGAGGGTGTGTCGGTGACGGAGGGACTGGAGTGTGAGACGGTGTCGGTGACGGAGGGACTGGAGTGTGAGACGGTGTCGGTGACGGAGGGACTGGAGTGTGAGACTGTGTCGGTGACGGAGGGACTGGAGTGTGAGGGTGTGTCGGTGACGGAGGGACTGGAGTGTGAGACGGTTTCGGTGACGGAGGGACTGGAGAGTGAGGCGGTGTCGGTGACGGAGGGACTGGAGTGTGAGACGGTGTCGGTGACGGAGGGACTGGAGTGTGAAATGGTGTCGGTGACGGAGGGACTGGAGTGTGAGGGTGTGTCGGTGACGGAGGGACTGGACTGTGAGGGTGTGTCGGTGACGGAGGGACTGGAGTGTGAGTCGGTGTCGGTGACGGAGGGACTGGAGTGTGAGGGTGTGTCGGTGACGGAGGGACTGGAGTGTGTGGGTGTGTCGGTGACGGAGGGACTGGAGTGTGAGGGTGTGTCGGTGACGTAGGGACTGGAGTGTGAGACGGTGTCGGTGACGGAGGGACTGGAGTGTGAGACGGTGTCGGTGACGGAGGGACTGGAGTGTGAGGTGGTGTCGGTGACGGAGGGACTGGAGTGTGAGACAGTGTCGGTGACGGAGGGACTGGAGTGTGAGACGGTGTCGGTGACGGAGGGACTGGAGTGTGAGGGTGTGTCGGTGACGGAGGGACTGGACTGTGAGGGTGTGTCCGTGACGGAGGGACTGGAGTGTGAGGGTGTGTCGGTGACGGAGGGACTGGAGTGTGAGACGGTGTCGGTGACGGAGGGACTGGCGTATGAGGGTGTGTCGGTGACGGAGGGACTGGAGTGTGAGGGTGTGTCGGTGACGGAGGGACTGGAGTGTGAGGCGGTGTCGGTGACTGAGGGCTGGAGTGTGAGGGTGTGTCGGTGACGGAGGGACTGGAGTGTGAGGGTGTGTCGGTGACAGAGGGACTGGAGTGTGAGGTGGTGTCGGTGACGGAGGGTCTGGAGTGTGAGACGATGTCGGTGACAGAGTGACTGGAGTGTGAGGGTGTGTCGGTGACGGAGTGACTGGAGTGTTAGGGTGTGTCGGTGACAGAGGGACTGGACTGTGAGGTGGTGTCGGTGACGGAGGGTCTGGAGTGTGAGACGATGTCGGTGACAGAGTGACTGGAGTGTGAGGGTGTGTCGGTGACGGAGTGACTGGAGTGTGAGACGGTGTCGTTGATGGAGGGACTGGAGTGTGAGGGTGTGTCGGTGACGGAGGGACTGGAGTGTGAGGGTGTGTCGGTGACGGAGGGACTGGAGTGTGAGGTGGTGTCGGTGATGGAGGTACTGGAGTGTGAGACGGTGTTGGTGACGGAGGGACTGGAGTGTGAGGGTGTGTAGGTGACGTAGGGACTGGAGTGTGAGGGTGTGTCGGTGATGGAGGGACTTGAGTGCGAGACGGTGTCAGTGACGGAGGGACTGGAATGTGAGACGGTGCCAGTGACGGAGGGACTGGAGTGTGAGGGTGTGTCGGTGACGGAGGGACTGGAGTGTGAGGGTGTGTCGGTGACGGAGGGACTGGAGTGTGAGGGTGTGTCGGTGACGGAGGGACTGGAGTGTGAGGGTGTGTCGGTGTCGGAGGGACTGTAGTGTGAGGGTGTGTCGGTGACGGAGGGACTGGAGTGTGAGACGGTGTCAGTGACGGAGGGACTGGAGTGTGAGGCTGTGTCGGTGACGGAGGGACTGGAGTGTGAGGGTGTGTCGGTGACGGAGGGACTGGAGTGTGAGGGTGTGTCGGTGTCGGAGGGAATGTAGTGTGAGGGTGTGTCGGTGACGGAGGGACTGGAGTGTGAGGCGGTGTCGGTGATGGAGGGACTGGAGTGTGAGGGTGTGTCGGTGACGGAGGGACTGGAGTGTGAGGGTGTGTCGGTGACGGATGGACTGGAGTGTGAGACGGTGTCGGTGACGGAGGGACTGGAATGTGAGACGGTGTCAGTGACGGAGGGACTGGAGTGTGAGGGTGTGTTGGTGACGGAGGGACTGGAGTGTGAGGGTGTGTTGGTGACGGAGGGACAGGTGTGTGAGACGGTGTCGGTGACAGAGGGACTGGAATGTGAGGGTCTGTCGGCGACGGAGGGACTGGAGTGTGATACGGTATCGGTGACGGAGGGACTGGAGTGTGAGACGGTGTCGGTGACGGAGGGACTGGAATGTGTGACGGTGTCAGTGACGGAGGGACTGGAGTGTGAGGGTGTGTTGGTGACGGAGGGACTGGAGTGTGAGGGTGTGTCGGTGACGGAGGGACTGGTGTGTGAGACGGTGTCGGTGACGGAGAGACTGGAGTGTTAGGCGGTGTCAGTGACGGAGGGACTGGAGTGTGAGACGGTGTCGGTGACGGAGGGACTGGAGTGTGAGACGGTGTCGGTGACGGAGGGACTGGAGTGTGCGGGTGTGTCGGTGACGGAGGGACTGGAGTCTGAGGGTGTGTCGGTGACGGAGGGACTGTTGTGTGAGACGGTGTCGGTGACAGAGGGACTGGAATGTGAGGGTCTGTCGGCGACGGAGGGACTGGAGTGTGAGGGTGTGTTGGCGACGGAGGGACTGGAATGTGAGACGGTGTCGGTGACGGAGGGCCTGGAACGTGAGACGGTGTCAGTGACGGAGGGACTGGAGTGTGAGGGTGTGTTGGTGACGGAGGGACTGGAGTGTGAGGGTGTGTCGGTGACGGAGGGACTGGTGTGTGAGACGGTGTCGGGGACGGAGGGACTGGAGTGTGAGATGGTGTCGGTGACGGAGGGACTGGAGTGTGAGGGTGTGTCGGCGAC
This sequence comes from Prionace glauca, assembly GCA_037974335.1. Lineage (NCBI taxonomy): Eukaryota > Metazoa > Chordata > Chondrichthyes > Carcharhiniformes > Carcharhinidae > Prionace > Prionace glauca. The sequence continues at coordinate 72,594,635 of CM075735.1, read as the reverse complement.
GGAGGGACTGGAGTGTGAGACGGTGTCGGTGACGGAGGGACTGGAGTGTGATACGGTATCGGTGACGGAGGGACTGGAGTGTGAGACGGTGTCGGTGACGGAGGGACTGGAATGTGAGACGGTGTCAGTGACGGAGGGACTGGAGTGTGAGGGTGTGTTGGTGACGGAGGGACTGGAGTGTGAGGGTGTGTCGGTGACGGAGGGACTGGTGTGTGGGACGGTGTCAGTGACGGAGGGACTGGAGTGTGAGAAGGTATCGGTGATGGAGAGACTGGAGTGTTAGGCGGTGTCAGTGACGGAGGGACTGGAGTGTGAGACGGTGTCGGTGACGGAGGGACTGGAGTGTTAGGCGGTGTCGTTGACGGAGGGACTGGAGTGTGAGGGTGTGTCGGTGATGGAGGGACTGGAGTGTGAGGGTGTGTCGGTGACGGAGGGCCTGGTGTGTTAGGCGGTGTCGGTGACGGAGGGACTGGAGTGTGAGGCGGTGTCGGTGACGTAGGGCCTGGAATGTTAGGCGGTGTCGGTGACGGAGGGACTGGAGTGTGAGGGTGTGTCGGTGACGGAGGGACTGGAGTGTGAGGGTGTGTCGGTGAAGGAGGGACTGGAGTGTGAGGTGGTGTCGCTGATGGAGGGACTGCAGTGTGAGACGGTGTTGGTGACGGAGGGACTGGAGTGCGAGGGTGTGTAGGTGACGTAGGGACTGGTGTGTGAGACGGTGTCAGTGACGGAGGGACTGGAATGTGAGACGGTGTCAGTGACGGAGGGACTGGAGTGTGAGGGTGTGTCGGTGACGGAGGGACTGGAGTGTGAGGGTGTGTCGGTGACGGAGGGACTGGAGTGTGAGACGGTGTCAGTGACGGAGGGACTGGAATGTGAGACGGTGTCGGTGACGGAGTGACTGGAGTTTGAGGGTGTGTCGGTGACGGAGGGACTGGAGTGTGAGACGGTGTCGGTGACGGAGGGACTGGAGTGTGAGGGTGTGTCGGTGACGGAGGGACTGGAGTCTGAGGGTGTGTCGGTGACGGAGGGACTGGAGTGTGAGACTGTGTCGGTGGCGGAGGGACTGGAGTGTTAGGCGGTGTCGGTGACGGAGGGACTGGAGTGTGAGGGTGTGTCGGTGACGGAGGGACTGGAGTGTGAGGGTGAGTCGGTGACGGACGGACTGGAGTGTGAGGGTGAGTCGGTGACGGAGGGCCTGGTCTGTTAGGCGGTGTCGGTGACGGAGGGACTGGAGTGTGAGGCGGTGTCGGTGATGTAGGGCCTGGAATGTTAGGCGGTGTCGGTGACGGAGGGACTGGAGTGTGAGGGTGTGTCGGTGACGGAGGGACAGGCGTGTGAGGGTGTGTCGGTGACGTAGGGACTGGAGTGTGAGGGTGTGTCGGTGATGGAGGGACTGGAGTGCGGGACGGTGACAGTGACGGAGGGTCTGGAATGTGAGACGGTGTCAGTGACGGAGGGACTGGAGTGTGAGGGTGTGTCGGTGACGGAGGGACTGGAGTGTGAGGGTGTGTCGGTGACGGAGGGACTGGAGTGTGAGACGGTGTCAGTGACGGAGGGACTGGAATGTGAGACGGTGTCGGTGACGGAGGGACTGGAGTTTGAGGGTGTGTCTGTGACGGAGGGACTGGAGTGTGAGAGTGTGTCGGTGATGGAGGGACTGGAGTGTGAGGGTGTGTCTGTGACGGAGGGACTGGAGTGTGAGGGTGTGTCGGTGATGGAGGGACTGGAGTGTGAGGGTGTGTCGGTGACGGAGGGACTGGAGTGTGAGGGTGTGTCGGTGACGGATGGACTGGAGTGTGAGACGGTGTCGGTGACGGAGGGACTGGAGTGTGAGACGGTGTCGGTGACGGAGGGACTGGAATGTGAGACGGTGTCAGTGACGGAGGGACTGGAGTGTGAGGGTGTGTTGGTGACGGAGGGACTGGAGTGTGAGGGTGTGTCGGTGACGGAGGGACTGGTGTGTGAGACGGTGTCGGTGACAGAGGGACTGGAGTGTGAGGGTGTGTCGGTGTCGGAGGGACTGGAGTGTGAGACGGTGTCGGTGACGGAGGGCCTGGAATGTGAGACGGTGTCAGTGACGGAGGGACTGGAGTGTGAGGGTGTGTCGGCGACGGAGGGACTGGAGTGTGAGACGGTGTCGGTGACGGAGGGACTGGAGTGTGATACGGTGTCGGTGACTGAGGGACTGGAGTGTGAGACGGTGTCGGTGACGGAGGGACTGGAATGTGAGACGGTGTCAGTGACGGAGGGACTGGAGTGTGAGGGTGTGTTGGTGACGGAGGGACTGGAGTGTGAGGGTGTGTCGGTGACGGAGGGACTGGTGTGTGAGACGGTGTCAGTGACGGAGGGACTGGAGTGTGAGACGGTGTCGGTGATGGAGAGACTGGAGTGTTAGGCGGTGTCAGTGACGGAGGGACTGGAGTGTGAGACGGTGTCGGTGACGGAGGGACTGGAGTGTTAGGCGGTGTCGGTGACGGAGGGACTGGAGTGTGAGGGTGTGTCGGTGACGGAGGGACTGGAGTGTGAGACGGTGTCGGTGACGGAGGGACTGGAGTGTTAGGTGGTGTCAGTGACGGAGGGACTGGAGTGTGAGACGGTGTCGGTGACGGTGGGACTGGAATGTTAGGCGGTGTCGGTGTCGGAGGGACTGGAGTGTGAGACGGTGTCGGTGACGGAGGGACTGGAGTGTGAGGGTGTGTCGGTGACGGAGGGACTGGAGTCTGAGGGTGTGTCGGTGACGGAGGGACTGGAGTGTTAGGCGGTGTCGGTGACGGAGGGACTGGAGTGTTAGGCGGTGTCGGTGACGGAGGGACTGGAGTGTGAGACTGTGTCGGTGACGGAGGGACTGGAGTGTGAGGGTGTGTCGGTGACGGAGGGACTGGAGTGTGAGACTGTGTCGGTGACGGAGGGACTGATGTGTGAGGGTGTGTTGGTAATGGAGGGACTGGAGTGTGAGACGGTGTCGGTGACGGAGGGACTGGAGTGTGAGGGTGTGTCGGTGATGGAGGGACTGGAGTGTGAGACGGTGTCGGTGATGGAGGGACTGGAGTGTGAGGGTGTGTCGGTGATGGAGGGACTGGAGTGTTAGGCGGTGTCGGTGACGGAGGGACTGGAGTGTGAGGGTGTGTCGGTGACGGAGTGACTGGAGTGTGAGGGTGTGTCGGTGACGGAGGGACTGGAGTGTGAGGGTGTGTCGGTGACGGAGGGCCTGGTGTGTTAGGCGGTGTCGGTGACGGAGGGACTGGAGTGTGAGGCGGTGTCGGTGACGTAGGGCCTGGAATGTGAGACGGTGTCAGTGACGGAGGGACTGGAATGTGAGGGTGTGTCGGTGACGTAGGGACTGGTGTGTGAGACGGTGTCAGTGACGGAGGGACTGGAATGTGAGACGGTGTCAGTGACGGAGGGACTGGAATGTGAGGGTGTGTCGGTGACGGAGGGACTGGAGTGTGAGGGTGTGTCGGTGACGGAGGGACTGGAGTGTGAGATGGTGTCGGTGACGGAGGGACTGGAGTGTGAGGGTGTGTCGGCGACGGAGGGACTGGAGTGTGAGACGGTGTCGGTGACGGAGGGACTGGAGTGTGATACGGTATCGGTGACGGAGGGACTGGAGTGTGAGACGGTGTCGGTGACGGAGGGACTGGAATGTGAGACGGTGTCAGTGACGGAGGGACGGGAGTGTGAGGGTGTGTTGGTGACGGAGGGACTGGAGTGTGAGGGTGTGTCGGTGACGGAGGGACTGGTGTGTGAGACGGTGTCAGTGACGGAGGGACTGGAGTGTGAGGCGGTGTCGGGGACGGAGGGACTGGAGTGTGAGATGGTGTCGGTGACGGAGGGACTGGAGTGTGAGGGTGTGTCGGCAACGGAGGGACTGGAGTGTGAGACGGTGTCGGTGACGGAGGGACTGGAGTGTGAGACGGTGTCGGTGACGGAGGGACTGGAGTGTGAGGGTGTGTCGGTGACGGAGGGACTGGTGTGTGAGACGGTGTCGGTGACAGAGGGACTGGAATGTGAGGGTCTGTCGGCGACGGAGGGACTGGAGTGTGAGGGTGTGTTGGCGACGGAGGGACTGGAGTGTGAGACGGTGTCGGTGACGGAGGGCCTGGAATGTGAGACGGTGTCAGTGACGGGAGGGACTGGAGTGTGAGGGTGTGTTGGTGACGGAGGGACTGGAGTGTGAGGGTGTGTCGGTGACGGAGGGACTGGAGTGTGAGGGTGTGTCGGCGACGGAGGGACTGGAGTGTGAGACGGTGTCGGTGACGGAGGGACTGGAGTGTGATACGGTATCGGTGACGGAGGGACTGGAGTGTGAGACGGTGTCGGTGACGGAGGGACTGGAATGTGAGACGGTGTCAGTGACGGAGGGACTGGAGTGTGAGGGTGTCTTGGTGACGGAGGGACTGGAGTGTGAGGGTGTGTCGGTGACGGAGGGACTGGTGTGTGAGACGGTGTCAGTGACGGAGGGACTGGAGTGTGAGACGGTGTCGGTGATGGAGAGACTGGAGTGTTAGGCGGTGTCAGTGACGGAGGGACTGGAGTGTGAGACGGTGTCGGTGACGGAGGGACTGGAGTGTTAGGCGGTGTCGGTGACGGAGGGACTGGAGTGTGAGGGTGTGTCGGTGATGGAGGGACTGGAGTGTGAGGGTGTGTCGGTGACGGAGGGCCTGGTGTGTTAGGCGGTGTCGGTGACGGAGGGACTGGAGTGTGAGGCGGTGTCGGTGACGTAGGGCCTGGAATGTTAGGCGGTGTCGGTGACGGAGGGACTGGAGTGTGAGGGTGTGTCGGTGACGGAGGGACTGGAGTGTGAGGGTGTGTCGGTGAAGGAGGGACTGGAGTGTGAGGTGGTGTCGCTGATGGAGGGACTGCAGTGTGAGACGGTGTTGGTGACGGAGGGACTGGAGTGCGAGGGTGTGTAGGTGACGTAGGGACTGGTGTGTGAGACGGTGTCAGTGACGGAGGGACTGGAATGTGAGACGGTGTCAGTGACGGAGGGACTGGAGTGTGAGGGTGTGTCGGTGACGGAGGGACTGGAGTGTGAGGGTGTGTCGGTGACGGAGGGACTGGAGTGTGAGACGGTGTCAGTGACGGAGGGACTGGAATGTGAGACGGTGTCGGTGACGGAGGGACTGGAGTTTGAGGGTGTGTCGGTGACTGAGGGACTGGAGTGTGAGACGGTGTCAGTGACAGAGGGACTGGAGTGTGAGAGTGTGTCGGTGACGGAGGGACTGGAGTGTGAGGGTGTGTCGGTGTCGGAGGGACTGTAGTGTGAGGGTGTGTCGGTGACGGAGGGACTGGAGTGTGAGGCGGTGTCGGTGATGGAGGGACTGGAGTGTGAGGGTGTGTCGGTGACGGAGGGATTGGAGTGTGAGGGTGTGTCGGTGACGGATGGACTGGAGTGTGAGACGGTGTCGGTGACGGAGGGACTGGAGTGTGAGACGGTGTCGGTGACGGAGGGACTGGAATGTGAGACGCTGTCAGTGACGGAGGGACTGGAGTGTGAGGGTGTGTTGGTGACGGAGGGACTGGAGTGTGAGGGTGTGTCAGTGACGGAGGGACTGGTGTGTGAGACGGTGTCGGTGACAGAGGGACTGGAATGTGAGGGTCTGTCGGCGACGGAGGGACTGGAGTGTGAGGGTGTGTTGGCGACGGAGGGACTGGAGTGTGAGACGGTGTCAGTGACGGAGGGCCTGGAATGTGAGACGGTGTCAGTGACAGAGGGACTGGAGTGTGAGGGTGTGTTGGTGACGGAGGGACTGGAGTGTGAGGGTGTGTCGGTGACGGAGGGACTGGTGTGTGAGACGGTGTCAGTGACGGAGGGACTGGAGTGTGAGACGGTGTCGGTGACGGAGGGACTGGAGTGTGAGGGTGTGTCGGCGACGGAGGGACTGGAGTGTGAGACGGTGTCGGTCACGGAGAGACTGGAGTGTTAGGCGGTGTCAGTGACGGAGGGACTGGAGTGTGAGACGGTGTCGGTGACGGAGGGACTGGAGTGTGAGACGGTGTCGGTGACGGAGGGACTGGAGTGTGAGGGTGTGTCGGTGACGGAGGGACTGGTGTCTGAGGGTGTGTCAGTGACGGAGGGACTGGAGTGTTAGGCGGTGTCGGTGACGGAGGGACTGGAGTGTGAGACTGTGTCGGTGGCGGAGGGACTGGAGTGTTAGGCGGTGTCGGTGACGGAGGGACTGGAGTGTGAGGGTGTGTCGGTGACAGAGGGTTTGGAGTGTGAGGGTGAGTCGGTGACGGAGGGCCTGGTCTGTTAGGCGGTGTCGGTGACGGAGGGACTGGACTGTGAGGCGGTGTCGGTGATGTAGGGCCTGGAATGTTAGGCGGTGTCGGTGACGGAGGGACTGCAGTGTGAGACGGTGTTGGTGACGGAGGGACTGGAGTGTGAGGGTGTGTCGGTGACGTAGGGACTGGAGTGTGAGGGTGTGTCGGTGATGGAGGGACTGGAGTGCGGGACGGTGACAGTGACGGAGGGACTGGAATGTGAGACGGTGTCAGTGACGGAGGGACTGGAATGTGAGACGGTGTCGGTGACGGAGGGACTGGAGTGTGAGGGTGTGTCGGTGACGGAGGGCCTGGTGTGTTAGGCGGTGTCGGTGACGGAGGGACTGGAGTGTGAGGCGGTGTCGGTGACGTAGGGCCTGGAATGTTAGGCGGTGTCGGTGACGGAGGGACTGGAGTGTGAGGGTGTGTCGGTGACGGAGGGACTGGAGTGTGAGGGTGTGTCGGTGAAGGAGGGACTGGAGTGTGAGGTGGTGTCGCTGATGGAGGGACTGCAGTGTGAGACGGTGTTGGTGACGGAGGGACTGGAGTGCGAGGGTGTGTAGGTGACGTAGGGACTGGTGTGTGAGACGGTGTCAGTGACGGAGGGACTGGAATGTGAGACGGTGTCAGTGACGGAGGGACTGGAGTGTGAGGGTGTGTCGGTGACGGAGGGACTGGAGTGTGAGGGTGTGTCGGTGACGGAGGGACTGGAGTGTGAGACGGTGTCAGTGACGGAGGGACTGGAATGTGAGACGGTGTCGGTGACGGAGGGACTGGAGTTTGAGGGTGTGTCGGTGACTGAGGGACTGGAGTGTGAGACGGTGTCAGTGACAGAGGGACTGGAGTGTGAGAGTGTGTCGGTGACGGAGGGACTGGAGTGTGAGGGTGTGTCGGTGTCGGAGGGACTGTAGTGTGAGGGTGTGTCGGTGACGGAGGGACTGGAGTGTGAGGCGGTGTCGGTGATGGAGGGACTGGAGTGTGAGGGTGTGTCGGTGACGGAGGGATTGGAGTGTGAGGGTGTGTCGGTGACGGATGGACTGGAGTGTGAGACGGTGTCGGTGACGGAGGGACTGGAGTGTGAGACGGTGTCGGTGACGGAGGGACTGGAATGTGAGACGCTGTCAGTGACGGAGGGACTGGAGTGTGAGGGTGTGTTGGTGACGGAGGGACTGGAGTGTGAGGGTGTGTCAGTGACGGAGGGACTGGTGTGTGAGACGGTGTCGGTGACAGAGGGACTGGAATGTGAGGGTCTGTCGGCGACGGAGGGACTGGAGTGTGAGGGTGTGTTGGCGACGGAGGGACTGGAGTGTGAGACGGTGTCAGTGACGGAGGGCCTGGAATGTGAGACGGTGTCAGTGACAGAGGGACTGGAGTGTGAGGGTGTGTTGGTGACGGAGGGACTGGAGTGTGAGGGTGTGTCGGTGACGGAGGGACTGGTGTGTGAGACGGTGTCAGTGACGGAGGGACTGGAGTGTGAGACGGTGTCGGTGACGGAGGGACTGGAGTGTGAGGGTGTGTCGGCGACGGAGGGACTGGAGTGTGAGACGGTGTCGGTCACGGAGAGACTGGAGTGTTAGGCGGTGTCAGTGACGGAGGGACTGGAGTGTGAGACGGTGTCGGTGACGGAGGGACTGGAGTGTGAGACGGTGTCGGTGACGGAGGGACTGGAGTGTGAGGGTGTGTCGGTGACGGAGGGACTGGTGTCTGAGGGTGTGTCAGTGACGGAGGGACTGGAGTGTTAGGCGGTGTCGGTGACGGAGGGACTGGAGTGTGAGACTGTGTCGGTGGCGGAGGGACTGGAGTGTTAGGCGGTGTCGGTGACGGAGGGACTGGAGTGTGAGGGTGTGTCGGTGACAGAGGGTTTGGAGTGTGAGGGTGAGTCGGTGACGGAGGGCCTGGTCTGTTAGGCGGTGTCGGTGACGGAGGGACTGGACTGTGAGGCGGTGTCGGTGATGTAGGGCCTGGAATGTTAGGCGGTGTCGGTGACGGAGGGACTGCAGTGTGAGACGGTGTTGGTGACGGAGGGACTGGAGTGTGAGGGTGTGTCGGTGACGTAGGGACTGGAGTGTGAGGGTGTGTCGGTGATGGAGGGACTGGAGTGCGGGACGGTGACAGTGACGGAGGGACTGGAATGTGAGACGGTGTCAGTGACGGAGGGACTGGAATGTGAGACGGTGTCGGTGACGGAGGGACTGGAGTTTGAGGGTGTGTCTGTGACGGAGGGACTGGAGTGTGAGACGGTGTCAGTGACGGAGGGACTGGAGTGTGAGGGTGTGTCGGTGACGGAGGGACTGGAGTGTGAGGGTGTGTCGGTGATGGAGGGACTGGAGTGTGAGGGTGTGTCGGTGACGGAGGGACTGGAGTGTGAGGCGCTGTCGGTGATGGAGGGACTGGAGTGTGAGGTTGTGTCGGTGACGGAGGGACTGGAGTGTGAGGGTGTGTCTGTGACGGATGGACTGGAGTGTGAGACGGTGTCGGTGACGGAGGGCCTGGAATGTGAGACGGTGTCAGTGACGGAGGGACTGGAGTGTGAGGGTGTGTCGGCGACGGAGGGACTGGAGTGTGAGACGGTGTCGGTGACGGAGGGACTGGAGTGTGATACGGTGTCGGTGACGGAGGGACTGGAGTGTGAGACGGTGTCGGTGACGGAGGGACTGGAATGTGAGACGGTGTCAGTGACGGAGGGACTGGAGTGTGAGGGTGTGTTGGTGACGGAGGGACTGGAGTGTGAGGCGGTGTCGGTGACGGAGGGACTGGAGTGTGAGGGTGTGTCAGCGTCGGAGGGACTGGAGTGTGAGACGGTGTCGGTGATGGAGAGACTGGAGTATTAGGCGGTGTCAGTGACGGAGGGACTGGAGTGTGAGACGGTGTCGGTGACGGAGGGACTGGAGTGTTAGGCGGTGTCGGTGACGGAGGGTCTGGAGTGTGAGGGTGTGTCGGTGACGGAGGGACTGGAGTGTGAGACGGTGTCGGTGACGGAGAGACTGGAGTGTTAGGTGGTGTCAGTGACGGAGGGACTGGAGTGTGAGACGGTGTCGGTGACGGAGGGACTGGAGTGTTAGGCGGTGTCGGTGACGGAGGGACTGGAGTGTGAGACGGTGTCGGTGACGGAGGGACTGGAGTGTGAGGGTGTGTCGGTGACGGAGGGACTGGAGTGTGAGACTGTGTCGGTGACGGAGGGACTGGAGTGTGAGGGTGTGTCGGTGATGGAGGGACTGGAGTGTGAGACGGTGTCGGTGACGGAGGGACTGGAGTGTGAGGGTGTGTCGGTGATGGAGGGACTGGAGTGTGAGACGGTGTCGGTGATGGAGGGACTGGAGTGTTAGGCGGTGTCGGTGACGGAGGGACTGGAGTGTGAGGGTGTGTCGGTGACGGAGGGACTGGAGTGTGAGGGTGTGTCGGTGACGGAGGGCCTGGTGTGTTAGGCGGTGTCGGTGACGGAGGGACTGGAGTGTGAGGCGGTGTCGGTGACGTAGGGCCTGGAATGTTAGGCGGTGTCGGTGACGGAGGGACTGGAGTGTGAGGGTGTGTCGGTGACGGAGGGACTGGAGTGTGAGGGTGTGTCGGTGAAGGAGGGACTGGAGTGTAAGGTGGTGTCGCTGATGGAGGGACTGCAGTGTGAGACGGTGTTGGTGACGGAGGGACTGGAGTGCGAGGGTGTGTAGGTGACGTAGGGACTGGTGTGTGAGACGGTGTCAGTGACGGAGGGACTGGAATGTGAGACGGTGTCAGTGACGGAGGGACTGGAGTGTGAGGGTGTGTCGGTGACGGAGGGACTGGAGTGTGAGGGTGTGTCGGTGACGGAGGGACTGGAGTGTGAGACGGTGTCAGTGACGGAGGGACTGGAATGTGAGACGGTGTCGGTGACGGAGGGACTGGAGTTTGAGGGTGTGTCGGTGACTGAGGGACTGGAGTGTGAGACGGTGTCAGTGACGGAGGGACTGGAGTGTGAGGGTGTGTCGGTGACGGAGGGACTGGAATGTGAGGGTGTGTCGGTGACGGAGGGACTGGAAAGTGAGGGTGTGTCGGTGATGGAGGGACTGTAGTGTGAGGGTGTGTCGGTGACTGAGGGACTGGAATGTGAGGCGGTGTCGGTGATGGAGGGACTGGAGTGTGAGGGTGTGTCGGTGACGGAGGGACTGGAGTGTGAGGGTGTGTCGGTGACGGAGGGACTGGAGTGTGAGGGTGTGTCGGTGACGGATGGACTGGAGTGTGAGACGGTGTCGGTGACAGAGGGACTGGAGTGTGAGACGGTGTCGCTGACGGAGGGACTGGAATGTGAGACGGTGTCAGTGACGGAGTGACTGGAGTGTGAGGGTGTGTTGGTGACGGAGGGACTGGAGTGTGAGGGTGTGTCGGTGACGGAGGGACTGGTGTGTGAGACGGTGTCGGTGACAGAGGGACTGGAATGTGAGGGTCTGTCGGCGACGGAGGGACTGGAGTGTGAGGGTGTGTTGGCGACGGAGGGACTGGAGTGTGAGACGGTGTCGGTGACGGAGGGCCTGGAATGTGAGACGGTGTCAGTGATGGAGGGACTGGAGTGTGTGGGTGTGTCGGCGACGGAGGTACTGGAGTGTGAGACGGTGTCCGTGACGGAGGGACTGGAGTGTGATACGGTGTCGGTGACGGAGGGACTGGAGTGTGAGACGGTGTCGGTGACGGAGGGACTGGAATGTGAGACGGTGTCAGTGACGGAGGGACTGGAGTGTGAGGTTGTGTTGGTGACGGAGGGACTGGAGTGTGAGGGTATGTTGGTGACGGAGGGACTGGTGTGTGAGACGGTGTCAGTGACGGAGGGACTGGAGTGTGAGGCGGTGTCCGTGACGGAGGGACTGGAGTGTGAGGGTGTGTCGGCGACGGAGGGACTGGAGTGTGAGACGGTGTCGGTGATGGAGAGACTGGAGTGTTAGGCGGTGTCAGTGACGGAGGGACTGGAGTGTGAGACGGTGTCGGTGACGGAGGGACTGGAGTGTTAGGCGGTGTCGGTGACGGAGGGACTGGAGTGTGAGGGTGTGTCGGTGACGGAGGGACTGGAGTGTGAGACGGTGTCGGTGACGGAGAGACCGGAGTGTTAGGCGGTGTGAGTGACGGAGGGACTGGAGTGTGAGACGGTGTCGGTGACGGAGGGACTGGAGTGTTAGGCGGTTTCGGTGACGGAGGGACTGGAGTGTGAGGGTGTGTCGGTGACGGAGGGACTGGAGTGTTAGGCGGTGTCGGTGACGGAGGGACTGGAGTGTGAGACGGTGTCAGTGACGGAGGGACTGCAGTGTGAGACGGTGTCGGTGACGGAGGGACTGGAGTGTGATGGTGTGTCGGTGACGGAGAAACTGGAGTGTTAGGCGGTGTCGGTGACGGAGGGACTGGAGTGTGAGGGTGTGTCGGTGATGAAGGCACTGGAGTGTGAGACGGTGTCGGTGACGGAGGGACTGGAGTGTTAGGCGGTGTCGGTGACGGAGGGACTGGAGTGTGAGGGTGTGTCGGTGACGGAGGGACTGGAGTGTTAGGCGGTGTTGGTGACGGAGGGACTGGAGTGTGAGGGTGTGTCGGTGACGGAGGGACTGGAGTGTGAGGGTGTGTCGGTGACGGAGGGCCTGGAGTGTTAGGCGGTGTCGGTGACAGAGGGACTGGAGTGTGAGGGTGTGTCGGTGATGGAGGGACTGGAGTGTTAGGCGGTGTCGGTGACGGAGGGACTGGAGTGTGAGACGGTGTCGGTGACGGAGGGGCTGGAGTGTGAGGGTGTGTCGGTGACGTAGGGCCTGGAATGTTAGGCGGTGTCAGTGACGGAGGGACTGGAGTGTGAGGGTGTGTCGGTGACGGAGGGACTGGAGTGTTTGGCGGTGTCGGTGACGGAGGGACTGGAGTGTGAGGGTGTGTCAGTGATGGAGGGACTGGAGTGTGAGGGTGTGTCGGTGATGGAGGGACTGGAGTGTGAGGCGGTGTCGGTGATGGAGCGACTGGAGTGTGAGGCAGTGTCGGTGACGGAGGGACTGGAGTGTGAGGGTGTGTCGGTGACAGAGGGACTGGAGTGTGAGACGGTGTCGGTGATGGAGGGACTGGAGTGTGAGGGTGTGTCGGTGATGGAGGGACTGGAGTGTGAGACGGTGTCGGTGATGGAGGGACTGGAGTGTGAGGCAGTGTCGGTGACGGAGGGACTGGAGTGTGAGACGGTGTCGGTGACGGAGGGACTGGAGTGTGAGACGTTGTTGGTGACGGAGGGACTGGAGTGTGAGGGTGTGTCGGTGACGGAGGGACTGGAGTGTGGACAGTTTTGGGGACGGAGGGACTGGAGTGTGGACAGTTTTGGGGTACTGTTCTAATCGTTACTGCTGTGCTTCTGAATGCTCAATGAAACTACTGTTTGTTCTGATATTGTAGACAGTGAATATTGTATTTCGGCTGGAATTTAACGTAATGTACCTGTTTCACTCTCTCCCTCCAGGTTTTTGATCCCAACAGGGTGAATACTAGTGCAACTGCCAACATATCTTTTGAGGAAACCTTTCCTGTCCCTCCGTTCAGGCACACAATCAGAGGCCTGAGCGCATTCACACCCTGTCTTGTTCGACTCAGCTGTAGTAATGAAGTGGGGCGGTCTGAGTTCACTGAGTGGGTTCGTTTCCAAACATCTGAAGCAGGTGAGGTGATTCACGGTTAGGTATAGAAACCCAATGGACCAAATGGACACATGGTCTCGCCAGTGTTAATATTTCAATTCATTCACAGAATATAGGCTTCACTGGCGCGGGCATCATTCATTGCCCACCTGGATTGTGGAGTGATCCATCTTGAACACAACTGAATGGCCCTGCTGGTCCATTTCACAGAGAGAGAGACAATAGAATCTCTACAGTGCAGAAGGAGGCCATCAAGTCTGCATCAACTCTCCAACAGAGCATCATCCTCATGCCCTGATAGAATCATAGAATCCTATAGTACAGAAGGAGGCCGTTTGGCCCATTGAGTCTGCACTGACTACAATGCCACCTTGTCTCTACAACCCCATGTATTTACTCTATTAATCCCCTTAACCTATACATCTTGGGACACTAAGGGGAAATTTAACCTAAATCGCACATCTTTGGACTGTGGGAGGAAACCAGAGCACCCGAAGGAAACCCACGTAAACTTGGGGAACCTCCGCACACGCATCATCCAAGGCCGGAATTGAACCCGGGTCCCTGGCACTGTGAGTGCTAACTGCTGTGCCATCGAGCTGCCCACTTCATGGCAGCAAAGGATTAACCACATTTGCTGTGGGTGTGGCGTCGTGTAGAATGGCAGATTTACTTCCCTAAAGAATATGAGTGAAGCTGTAGCAGCACACTCACGATGACATATTGGCTTTTGTTTACATTCCAGATTGATTTAATTTAGATTAAAGTCCCCAGCAATCACAATGGAATTTAAACTTATCTCACTGGATCAGCAGTACCATTGGATTATGAGGCCTGTGACCTAACTGTGCTACCATACCCAAGGGTCTCTGAAGTTGTTTGTTTGATGAAGGAGCTCCATAAATTGTGTTTAAGCAGTCAGTGAATCTGTTGTGTGTGTTAGGGCGTAATCCTCCCAAGGGTAATATTGCTAATGAAAAATCTACCTTGGATAAAGCCTTTCCTGACCTCGGGTTGTCCCAAAGTGCTTTCCAATCAATTAAATACTTTGGATGTGTGGGCACTGTTGCACCATACCAAATGGTCAAAACACAGAAGGATGCTGGTGCCAGCTCTTTGTAAGAGCAAGGCAAATAGTCCTCCTTCCCAACCCTGGCACACAGTGGTTAGCACTGCTGCCTCACTGCGCCAGAGACCTGGATTCAATTCCTGACTTGGGTCACTGTCTGTGTGGAGTTTGCACATTCTCCCTGTGTCTGCGTGGGTTTCCTCCAGGTGCTTCTATTTCCTCCCACATTCCAAAGATGTGCTGGTTAGGTGGGTGGGTTACGCTAAATTCTCCCTCAGTGTACCCGAACAGGCGCTGGAGTGTGGCGACTTGGGGATTTTCATCGTAACCTCATTGCAGTGTTAATGTAAGCCTACTTGTGACACTAATAAATAAACTTCAAACTTTAAAATCCTCTCTGCCACAGTCTCAGGTAGTCCATTCCAGATCTGAACCACTCGCTGTGTAAAACATGCAGGAAACCTGGCAGCCAATTCATGCACAGCAAGCTACCAGAAAGAACAATGTGATAATGATCAAATACGCTGTTTTACTGACGCTAGTTGAGGGATGCATATTGACTGAGACAGCAGGAAGGTTTGGCTATTCATCTTCAAGTAGTGTCTGGAATCTTCTACATCCATCTGAGAGGGCTTGTGGGGTTTAATGTTACATCCTAATGTAATGCCACTGACAACTGACTTATTATTGCACCAGGAGTGTCAGTGTAAATTACGTGTCCATACCTCTGCAGTGAAATTAGAACTCGTGTTCTTCTTACGCAAGGTGAGAATGTTCCACACTGAACCACAACTGACACCAATTTGGCAAAGATACTGAGGTAGAATTTTTTCTTTGTGGACACAGGGAGAACATGCAAACTGGTGGATGATGAATCTGGGAAAGGGTGTGTAGATAGTTTGAGTCATGTTGAGATCAAAAAGGAGGAGGTATTGGAAACATTAAGGTAGACAAGTCCCCAGAGACTGATGGAATATACCCCAAAATACTGAGAGAGGCAAGGGAGGAAATTGCTGGGGCCTTGAGAGAAATTTTTGTATCCTCACTGGCTACAGGGGAGATCCCAGAGGACTGGAGAATAGCTATGTTGTTCCTTTGTTTAAGAAGGGTAGTAAGAATAATCCAGGAAATTTCAGGCTGGTGAGCCTTATGTCAGTGGTAGGGAAATTATTGGAGAGAATTTTTCGAGGCAGGATTTACTCCCACTTGGAAATAAGTGGACATATTAGCAAAAGGCAACATGGTTTTGTGAAGGGGAGGTCATGTCTCACTAACTTGATTGAGTTTTTTGAGGAAGTGACGAAGATGATTGATGAGAGTAGGGCAGTGGATGTTATCTACATCAATAAGGCCTTTGACAAGGTCCCTCATGGCAGACTGATGCAGAAACTGAAGTTGCATGGGATCAGAGGTGAGCTGGCAAGGTGAATACAGAACTGGCTTGGTCATAGAAGATAGAGGGTAGCAGTGGAAGGGTGTGTTTCTGAATGGAGGGCTGTGATAAGTGGTATTTCTCAGGGGTCAGTGGTGGGACCTTTGCTGTTTGTAACATATATAAACTTGGTTTGTTCTCAATGGAACGACGGTGGCATAGTGGTTAGCACTGCTGCCTAACCACTATGCCACCGTGTTACCCCATGTCAAGGGCAGATGGTTAGATTCTGTTTTGTTGGAGATGGTCATTGCCTGGCACTTGTGTGGTGTGAATTAGAAATCCAAACCATTTCCAATGGAAAAAAGATTTACCACTCACATTGCCTGATTCACCTTACACCTGCACCTTCCGGTTATAGCTACTGGAAACAGGATCCCTTTATTTACTGCATCAAAACCCTCAGTATTTTAAACCTCTCTATCAAATTTCCTTTTAGGATGTAGATTTTGTGGCACACCTTTGCAACCTGTGCATTTTTTCTCTTTCAGAGGTGTGGACATTGTTGGCAAGGCCAGCATTTGTTGCTCATCCCTAACTGACCTGGATGTGAGCCCAGTTTGGCAGGCCAGTGTACCCTGAGTGGGGGACTTCAATATCCATCTTAAGAGTGGCTCAGTAACACCACTACAGATAGAGCTGGCTGGCTCCTAAAGGACACAGCTGCTGGACTGGGTTTTCAGCATGTGGTGAGGGAGCCAAAGAGGGGAGAAACCGACGAGCTCATCCTCACCAACCTGCCTGCTGTAAATACATCTGTCCATGACAGCACTGGTAGGAGTGACCACCGCACAGTTCTTGTGGAGACAAAGTCCCGTCTTCATATTGAGGATACCCTCCATTATGCTGTGTGACACTACCACTGTGTGAAATGGGATAGATTGTGCTTGGCTCTAGGCTTCCATGAGGCACTGTGGGCCAGCAGCAAAAGCAGAATTGTATACAACCACAATCTGTAACCTCATGGCATATCCCCAAGCTTACTATTACCACTAAGCCAGGGATCAACCCTTGTTCGATGGAGAATGCAGGAGGGAATGCCAGGAGCAGCACCAGGCATACCTAAAAATGAGGTGTCAACCTGGTGAAGCTCCAATGTAGCACTAATTGTGTGAGGAAGCAGAACACAATACTCAGATATTCCACAACCAATGGATCAGATCAAAACTCTCCACATCCTGCCACATCCAGTCACATTGATTCTCACTTTGGGTTCCCCCTGGGCCACGTAACTCCTGACTTCATTAAAGCAACTGGTCAAACATGGACAAAGGAGCTGAACTCAAAAGATGAAGCGAGAGTGACTGCCTTGACATCAAGGAAGGTGATTGTGGTTGTTGGAAGTGAATCATCTCCGCTCCAGGACATCACTGCTGAATTTCCTCACGATAGTGTCCTCTGCCCAAACATCTTTGTTTGGCATGGTGGCACAGTGGTTAGCATTGCTGCCTCACCGCTTCAAGGGCTCTGGGATTCAATTCCAACCTCGGGTAACTGTCTGTGTGGAGATTGCACATTCTCCCCATGTCTCCGTGGGTTTCCTCCTGGTGCTCTGGTTTCTTCCCACAGACCATTATGTGCAGGTTAGGTGGATTGCTAAATTACAGCTTACTGTCAGAGTGATTAACGGTAAATACACAGGGTTACGGAATAGCGGCTGGGTGGGATTGTTGTCAGTGCAGGTTCGATGGGCAGACTGGCCTCTTTCTGCACTATAGGGATTCTATGAATCTATCATTTTCAGCTGCTTCATCAGTGACCTTCCTTCCACCATAAGGTCAGAAGTGGGGAAGTTTTCAAATGACTGCACCATTTGCAACCCCTCAGAAACTGAAGAAGTCTGTGCTCATACACAGCAAAGCCTGGAAAACATTCAGGCTTGGGCTGAGAATAAAATCCACGCCGCACAAGTGCCTGTTGAGATGGAGGACAGAGATTCAATCAAAGTCTTCAAAAGGGGATTGGCTCAGAGTTCAAAGGAGCAAAGTATTTCAGGGGAACAGGGTCAATGTCGAGATGGATTTCTCTTTGAAATGCCAGCAACAACTCAATGGGTTGAATGGTTTTCATACATGTGTTTCAATGATTCTAACCACGGAAATTATCAGGAAACTGGAAACTGTAGACCTACATCCTGGGAAAAGTTGTGGGGGGGGGGGGGGTGAAGGCTGTGGAGTCCACATGCTGTCGGCAGCAATGGACAGGACTGGAAAGCATGAGATTTCCATTCTGAAATTAGGAATGGACGATGGTTTGAGCCAATAAAGTGAACCCCATATCTGGGAATGGACGATGAATGGAATCCATGTGGAGTCCTGACTGTGGAGATAGATGGGAGGAAATCCATGTGGACAGAATGCTGACGTGGAATAGCCAGACATACTGCATTGCATAAAGTTTCATACAAGGACAATGGAAGGCACAGCGTCTATGCACTAACTGCATAGTCTTCAGCTCCATTGAGGTTATTACTACGAGGAGAGGGTAAAGGCAAAATGCTGCAGATGCTGGGATCTGAGGAGAGGAATTCATAGAACTGAAATGGAGAGAAACCTTGTGGAAACCCAAAACAGTGGAATATATTTGATCAGTGTTGGGGTATATTAGCATTGCTGCATCGGTACCAGTATCAGAGCTATGGCTTCAGAATTGTGCCACCAATGTACTGTGGCACCATGCAGATCTCTGTGTTTGCATCATGGATCTGCAGCCACGTCTGTGGCAGGGATTTCAAGGGGAGCCATGCTTGGGTCAATGCTGTAATGCCTTAGTCTGGCAGTCCCTGTGCTGTGAACCAAGAAGTCAGCTCACCTTCTCTAGGGCAACCAGGAATGGGCAGTAAATGCTGGCTGGCCAGCGACGTCTATGTCCCATGAATGAATAAAAAAGGCAAGTACGTCACCGTCTGCGTGGGGGAGGTGGGTAGCAACATGCATCAGTCCTGGGATTGGGGTCAATAGAGTCGTGGGATGCCATTCTTTCTGATGTGGTGTCTAATCACAGCAGAGAAAGTAGTGTAGGAAACAGAAGCAGTAGAGCTTGGTGTCAGATATCAAACTCAAGGTGGGTGGCACACTCTGTTACAAAGTCTTGTTGAGGTTGCAACCTTGTAGTGATGGAGGTGATATCACCCCACTGACATGCGGTTTCCTTCTGTCATAGCTCCAAGTGCACCACCACGGAATGTCAGTTACTTCTACAATGGATCATCGTTGGTGGTCTGGTGGTATGAGCTGGCAGCATGGGATGTACACGGTATTCTACTTGGATACATCGTGGAGTGGAGCAGGCAAGATGAAAAAAAGGTGGTGGTTTATATATATCTGTCCCTCCGTAATCTTATATGAAAAGTATTGTGTGTATTTACTGTTGGTGTTTATTTTGTTCATGGAATGTGGGCATTGCTGGCTGGGCCAGCACTGATTGACAGTCAACCACATTGCTGTGGACCTGGAGTCAGATGGAGGTCAGACCAAGTGAGGATGACAGATTTCCTTCCCAAAAGGACATTAGTGAACCAGTTGGGTTTTTACAACAATTGACAATGGTTTTACGGTCATCAGTAGAGAATTTTATTGAATTCAAGTTTCACCATCTGCCATTTTGGGATTTGAACTCGGGTCCCCGGAGCATTACCCTGGGTTTCTTAATTACTGGTCCAGCAACAATACTACTACGGCACTTCCTTCCTGTGTCACATTCTTGGACAATGACTTGTTTACTCAATAACTAGTACCCACTTCTCATCATAGGGGCACAGTAGAGTCAAGTATTGTGACGCCGTCATCTTAACATGTTTTCCAACTCCATTGCCTCAGGAAATCTGAGCCCTACAGCAGTTATTTCCAGGAACATATATGTTTTTCTCCCCCTCCCCACACACTGCTCTGCTACCTTTTTGAAAATCCCTGATGCTTGTTGTCTTTTTGTTTTTATTACTTTGTTTTTCCTCTCTCTTTAATGACTCTTCTTTCCCCTCACCCTTCCATTTGCTTTTTGCTTTTATTCCCAATCCCATTCTTCTCCCAGAACTCTATGCCATATTCACCATTGTTCTGTGCAATTCTAACAGGTGCTCATTTTTCTTTCCTTCCCCAGTCAAACAAATTAATTTCAGAACTCTCATCCTTATTAATGAGTCCCTCCATGGGCCTTGCCCCCTCCCTATTTCATTAATCTCCCGCAGCCCCACAAACCCTCTGAGATATCTGCACTACTCTGATTTTAACCTCTTGAACACCTCCAATTTTAGTCGTTTTGCCACTGGTGGCCACACCTTCCGGTTGCCTCTGCAAGGTATAGGAAGTTCTTCCACGCGCAGACTGATCAATAACATATGGAAAGATCTCAGTTCCCTCCCTCTGAACCATGCCTCTGGTTAAAAAAATAATGAACCAACACATTGGAAACAGTCTTAAAACATTAGCTCTGTTTCTCTTTCCACAGATGCTGCCAGATCTGCTGAGTTTTTCCAGCATTTTCTGCTTTTATTTCAGATTTCCCGCATTGCAGAATTTTATCAAATTGGAACCATTAATATGTCAAGGTTTTGGAACGCCTGTCTTTGTTTATTCATGATATGCATGGACTACCATCAGGGATTAATGCCCAAAGAGGAAAATATATCCCTAATTACCCTTGAGGAGACCTGGTGAACCAGCTTCTTGAATGCAGCTGAGTGGCTCACTAGACCATTCAGAGGGTAGTTAAGAATCATAGAATCCTACAGTGCAGTAGGAAGCCATTCGGCCCATCGAGTCTGTATCGACCACAATCCCACCCATGCCCTATTCTCATAGGTGAATGGAACTCTCCATTCACTTGACAAAGAGGGTAACCTCGAAAGCTTGTGAGAATATTATCAAATAAATCGGTTGGACTAAAACCTGGTGTTGTCAGACTTTTTACTGTGTTTACGCCAGTCCAACGCCGGCATACCCACATCATGACTATTCTCATAACCCCATGCATTTACCCTAGCTAATCCCCCTGACACTAAGGGGCAATTTAGCATGGCCAATCAACATAACCTGCACATCTTTGGACTGTGGGAGGAAACAGGGGCACCGGAGGAAACCCACGCAGACATGTGGGGAGAACATGCAAACTCCACACAGACAGTGATCAAACCAGGAATTGAACCCAGGCCTTTGGTGCTGTGAGGCAACAGTGCTAATCACTGTGCCATAGTGCCACATTGCTAAGTGTCTGGAGTCACGTGAAGACCAGACCAGGTAAAGACAGAGGATTTCCTTCCCTGAAGGATATTAGTTGAACCAGATAGTTTTGTACAGCAATCTGATAGTTACATCGTTACGGAGACTAGTTTTTTCTTCCACACTTATTTAGTTAAATTTAATTTCTGCAGTCGCTGTGAATTTGAATTCATGAGTGGGATTTTACTAGCCTTGAATGTCCCAAAACTGTAAAATCCCACCTAAGGTCAATGAACCTTCCCATGCTCCGGCCCTCACCTGCTCCGATGATAAAATTCCAGCCCATGTCTCCGAATCATTTAGCCAGACTTCTGGATGACCTGCCCATGAATATAATCACTATGCTTTTGTACCCTATAAATATGATGCAGCACTCTCTATATCCTAATCTATAGATAAATAACTATTCATTAGATCTGCCCAATCTGAGATGATGGCCCCCTTGTCCTGGCTGTAGTGACTGACTCTGATACAGCTTCCAGCTAGTTGCATGTACGGTTGGGTAGACAACATAAAATTGTTCATAATTTGGCACTGATTAATGTTAAATTGCTAGTCTCTGCAGAGAGATAATTATTTTGTCAGTAAAACCTCTCATTCATTTAGTTGAAGCATTTTCCTGCGATTGGGTGGAGAGGCAGTGTTTAGATAAATTAAAGGACCTGTACTCTACATGGATGGGAGTAATCTGAAGAGACACTTCTTCAATTTGCATTAATTCTGCACTGACCATGACCTGCAAGTGTTGGAGGGAAAGGTCATAAAGGTTGTCCTGTCTGTTCCATATCTAATCTGGGACGACCAGATTTAGATTTGGAGTTAAGGTCCTCCTAAAATCATGGAATAGATTACAGAATCCCTACAGTGTAGGAAGGGCGCCATTCGGCTCATCAAATCTGCACCATCTCTCCAACAGAACATTGTACCCGGGCTCTATCCCCGCAACCCCACATATTTACCCCACTAATCCCCCTAACCTATACATCATGGGACACTAGGGGAAAATTTAGCATGGCCAATCCATCTAACCTTCAGAGAGGAAACTGGAGGAAACCCACACAGTCACCCGAGGTTGGAATTGAACCAGGTCCGTGGTGCTGTAAAAGCAGCAGTGCTAACCACTGTGCCACCCCTAAATCTTCTAACCCGCACAGAAATTATCACTGGAGTATTTGACTGGACATGGGATTATCCACATTGCCCCATTTTGCACTAGTATGTACAAATTTATGAACTGAGGGCAGGAATAGGCCACTCGGTCCCACAAATCTGCTCCACCATTCAGTAAGATCGTGGCTGATCTGATTGTAACCTCCCAGATAACCTTTCACCCCCTAGTTTTGTCAAGGTTACCCCCTAGTTTTATCAAGGTTCTATCTAACTCTGCTTTAAGATATTTTTTAAAAACCTCTATTTCTAATCAATTACTTTTGAGAAAGAGAGTTCCAAAAACTCATGGTATCTTGAGAAAAAAAAATTCTCCTAAGTGTCCGTCCTAAATGGACGACCCCTGATTTTTAAACAGTGACCCCTAGTTCTAGATTCTCTGACAAGAGGAAATGTCCTCTCCACATCCATCCTGTCAATACCATTCAGGGTCTTAGAAATGTCAATCAAGTCACCTCTGATGCTTCTAAACTCCAGTGGATATGGGCCTAGCCTAGAAATCATAGAAACCCTACACTGCAGAAAGAGGCCACTTGGCCCATCGAGTCTGCACCAAGTCCCACCCAGACCCCACCCATTTACCCGCTAATCCCTCTAATCTACGCATCTCAGGACACTAAGGGGCAATTTTAGCATGGCCAATCAACCTAACCCACACATCTTTGGACTGTGGAGGAAACTGGAGCTCCCGGAGGAAACCCACACAGACATGAGGATAATGTGCAAACTCCACTCAGACAGTGACCCGAGCCGGGAATCGAACCCAGGTCTGTTCGACCTTTCCTCAAAGACAACTCTCACATTCCAGCTTTGGTCTAGTAAATCTTCCCTGAACTGCTTCTAACACATTTACATCCTTCCTCAAATAAGGTGACAAATACTGTACACAGTAACATAAGAACATAAGAACATAAGAAATAGGAGCAGGAGTAGGCCATCTAGCCCTTCGAGCCTGCCCCGCCATTCAATAAGATCATGGCTGATCTGTCGTGGCTCAACTCCACCTTCCCGCCCTCTCACTTAGATGTGGTCTCACCAGTCCCCTGTGCAACTGAAATGAAGTCTCCTTACTTTTGTATTCAATTCCCCTCACAGATGTTAATTCTATTAGCTTTCTTAATTGCTGTAGCTGTATTAGACTTTTGTGATTCATGCACTAGGATCACCAGATCCCTCTGCATCTCACAACCCTGCAATCTCTCACCATTTAGATAATATGTTTATTTTTTATTCTTCTGGCCAAAATGGACAATGCATATTTGCCCACATTATGCTCAGAATTTTCACACCCCCCTGGTGGATTTTCCCATGGCAAAAGCAGTAAGCTATTGGTTTTTGGTGTGATCTTCCAGTCTAGCCAAAGTCAATAGCAATTTGTATGGCTGACTGGCCTCTCTGCAGGGGCTTGACTTCAGTGGGACTGGAAGAGTCTCCTGGTAGGAAAGGTCAGAAAATCCAGCTCAATACTTAATTTGCCAGTTCTTTGACTACTCACTCAACCCATCCATATCCCTTTGTGGTTTCTTTATGTCCTCTTTACTTATGTCTTTCTTTACTTTCTTACCTATCTTTGCGTCACCAGCAAATTTAGCAACCATACCTTCAGTCCCGACATCCAAGTCATTTATATAAATTGTAAAAAGTTGAAGCCCAGCACTGATCTCTGTGGCACACCATTCATTACATCCCGCCAACCAGAAAAAGACCTACTTACGCCAACTCTGTTTCCTTTAGCTAGTCAATCTTTTATCCATGCCAATATGTTACCCCCTACACCATCAGCTTTATTTTCAACGAATTGTCATCTTATCAAATGCTTTCTGGAAATCTAAGTACAGTACATCCACCAGTTCCCCTTTGTCCATACTGACTCCTCCTTAGAGCTCCAATAAATTGGTTAAATATTTAATAAACATATTGACTTTTCCTGATTGCCTTAAATTTTTCTAAGTGCCCTGCCGTAACATTTTTAATAACATTTTCAACATTTTTCCTTTGACAGATATTACGCCAACTGACTTGTAGTTTCTTGCTTTCTGTTTCCCCTTCTTTTTGAATAAGGGAATTATGTTTGCTGTTTTCCAATCAATTAAGCCCTTCCCTGAATCAAGGGAATTTTGGAAAATTAAAACCAAGGCATCAACTATGTCCTTAGCCATTTCTTACAAGGCCCTAGGATAACCCAGGCACTTGTCAGCCCGAACTCAGTACCACTTCCCTGGTGATTGTAATTTTCCTGAGTTAGAATCATAGAATCCTACAGTGCAGAAGGAGGCCATTCGGCCCATCGAGTCTACACCGACAACAATCCCACCCAGGCCCTATCCCTGTAACCCAATGTATTTACCCTAGCTAGTCCCCCTGATGCTAAGGGGCAATTTAGCATTTCCAATCCACCTAACCCACACATCTTTGGAATGTGGGAGGAAACCAGAACACCCGGAGGAAA
This sequence comes from Prionace glauca, assembly GCA_037974335.1. Taxonomy (NCBI): domain Eukaryota; kingdom Metazoa; phylum Chordata; class Chondrichthyes; order Carcharhiniformes; family Carcharhinidae; genus Prionace; species Prionace glauca. Next base: position 72,570,424 of record CM075735.1, on the reverse strand, counting down.
CCCCCACAGACACAAGGAGAATATGCAGACTGCTTAGACAGTGACCCAAGCTGGGAATCGAACCTGGGTTCCTGGCACTGTAAGGCAGCAGTGCTAATCACTGTGCCACCATGCCACCAGTTCCTCCCTTCCTGATTTGGTTATTTCTAGGTTGTTACTTGTATCCTCTATAGTGAAGACTGATGCAAAATACTTGTCTAGTTCATTTTCTATCTGCTTATTTTCTATTATTAATTCCTTACTTCCTATAGGACCAAAGCTTACTTTGTTAATTCTTTTCCTATTTAAATATTTCTTACTTTCCATCTTTCTATATCCAGCTAGCTTTCTCTCATGCTCTAATTCTTCCCCTTTTATTCATCTTTTTGTCATTCTTTGCTGTTCTTTATATTCTGTCCAATCATCTGGCATGCCACCTGCCTTTTCATGATTATGTTTTTTCTTTCGGCTTGATTCTGTCTTTAACTTTTTATAATTAACCACAGATGGTAGGTACTCCCCTTGGAATTTTCTTTCTCATTGAAATGTATCTATTCTGTGTATTTTGAAATATCCCCTCAAACATCTACCACTGCATCTCTCTTGACCTCATTTGCCGGTTCTTTCTAGCAAGCTCTGCTTTTATGCCCCTGTATTTGCCCATATTTAAATTTAAAATACTAGTCTTGAACCCAATCTTATGTCCCTCAAGCTGAATGTGAAATTCCATTATGTTGTGATCACTGCTACCTAGGGATGCTTTTACTATGAGGTTGTCAATTAATCCTATCTTGTTGTATAGTACCAGGTCTGGTATAGACTGCTCTCTGGTTGGCTCCTGAACAGGCTATTCTCAGAAATTATCCTAAAAACATTCTATTAACTCCTAATCTATGCTTTCTTTGCCCATCTGATTTTTTTAGTCTATATTTAGATTAAAATCTTCGCAGGATTTCTGACAAGTTCCCATTATCTCTTCCTTTATACTCTCTCTTATCGTGTAGTTATAATTAGGCCTGTATAATGAATTCTGTGTGCATTCAGATACAGAGCCTTTAGTTTTGTCATTTCATTATTTTTGTAACCTTATCTGCTGATATACTCTTAGATTTGTACTGCCTTGCTCTTCCTGGCACAGTCTTTTTCTCATATCCCATATTAATGCCTTTCATTCTTGCTTTGTCTCCACTCTATGATTTACCACATCTTCCCAGTTTGGATCCTTTGCCTCCACTATTTAGTTTAAAATCCTCTCTACTTCATTAGTTATGCAGCTCTCTCAAACACCAGCCTTGGCACGATTCAGGTGTAGACCCTCCCAATGGTACAGTCCCTACTTTTCCCAGTACTGGGGCCAGAACCCCATGAACCAGAAGCCACTTTCCCCACACCAGTCATTGAGCCCAGCATTAACTTCTCTAATCTGATTTGTCCTATGCCAATTTTCAAGTGACTCAGTTAGATTATTACCTTTGAGGTTCTGCTTCTTAATTTGGTGCCGAGTTCCTCATACTCTCAATGCAGAACCTCCTTGCTAGTTCTATCTATATCATTGGTACCTACATGGATCGAAACCACTGGATCCTGACACTGCAAGTTCCTCTTCAGCCCTGAGCAAATGTCTTGAACCCTGACACTGGGCAGGCAACACAGCCATCTGGACTCTCCCTCTTCTGCAGAAAACAGTCTCAATCCCCCTCGCTATATTATCTTCACTACATTCCTTTTGGCTCCCACCACTTGAATGGTCTCCACATTGCCATGTTCAGTCAGTGCATCCACACATCAGCCTCCTGTCTCCTCCAAACAAGCTGAAAGAACCTCAAACCTGTTGTACAATTGCAGAGCCTAATACTCCTGCACTCCTGTCCTTTAGATCTCTTTACCTGCCTCACTGCAGTCAAAACCTCCTGCTCCTTACCACTGAGCAAATGAGAATGCCCTATCCTAAGGGGTCTGACCGATTCCTGGTACAAAGTGTCCAACGACTTCCCCCCTCCTTGTTATTTTGAAGTGTCTACAGCTCAGCCTCTGTCTCAATGACTGAGCCAAAGCTCTCCACACCACAGACACTTACTGTGGATGCCTTTGCCCTAGGTCACACTGGCATCCAGGAGTACAGTAAAAAGTCTGACAACACCAGGTTTCAGTCCAACCTATTTATTTGATAATATACTCAAAAGCTTTCGGGGTTAGTCCCTTCGTCAGGTGAATGGAGAGTTCTGGCCTCAGACAGAGCATATAAAGCACAGTCTGTGCTTTATATTTGGTGGTTGAAAGGAAACCGGAGCACCCGGAGGAAACCCAAGCAGACACAGGAAGAACGTGTAAACTTCACACAATGAGTCAAGCTGGAAATTGAACCCGGGTCCCTGGCACTGTGAGGCTACAGTGCTAACCACAGTGTGACCCCAGCCACTAAACATCACCTGTCCTGCCAGCCTTAATGTGTTTTAATTAACTTCTACTTGGGCAGCACAGTGGATGCCACTGCTGCCTCACAGTGCCACGGACCTGGGTTCAATTCCCGGCTTGGGTCACAGTCTGTATGGAGTCTGCACCTTCTCCCTATGTCTGCATGGGTATCCTCCGGGTGCTCTGGTTTCCTCCCACAATCCAAATATGTGCAGGTTAGGTGGATTGACCATGCTAAATTGCCCCTGAGGGTAAATACGTGGGGTTATGGGGCCTGGGTGGGATTATTGTTGGTACAGGCTCAATAGGTTGAATGGCAACCTCCTGCACTATAGGGATTCTATAATTCTATGATTCAGTTATGTGTGATATATGCAAATAATATTAGATTTTTACTAAGAGATTTAAGATTCCTTCAACTCACCAAATTCCAGCATTGTCACATTCCAGCGCACCATTTTCAATCGAGTCCATACTTGACACGTCTTCTTCCATCACTAATCTCCATTCTGACCGAATCCACGTTTTAACACCATCTTCCCTTCACCGATCACTGTATTGAACACATCCTTCCAGCACCAATCTCCATTTTAATCCACTCCATGCTTACGCTCACCCTCTGACCCGCAATCTCCATTCTTTTGGGGAGGGGTGTGGGGAGTGCACTAATGATTGACATTAAAATCATTGTAAACCTGCAGCTTGTCAGTATGATGGCAGCCCCAGATTTGAGAGATGCAGATTTTGTGTCTATTCATTGGGATTGAATGAACTTTAACACTCTTAACATTGACTGACCTTCCCTCTCATGTATGCTGGACAGAAATGCTGTGTATTTGGCATATCTATCTAACTCTAATAATGATTCTTGGTTAACCAACTGGCCTGTGACGAGAGAGCACAATGAGAAACTGAATTAATTGCAGCATAGAACAGGAATAAGGAAGCCTTTGAGAATTAGAAAGGCCACAGGGCTTTGTGAATAACACCAATATGGTCTCCTAGGTGACGGCAATGTGATGAGCTGGGCAGTTTGTGAGGCACTGTGATGAGATGAAGTCTGTGTATAATGATTAAACACCATAACAGGACATCGTGTTCCACATGGAACTTTGTTTGATGTTCAGAGTTGATCGTGAACTTTTTAAAAGTCCGTTTCCAAAGGACGTGATTGTATCACAGAATAATGAGAGGCTTTGTGTTGCTTTGCAGGAGATCACAGTCAGTGTGGGAACCCAGGCAGTCCTGCACCCCTTCGATCCCACAGAGAAGCATTCGGTTCGGGTGTGTGCGCTGACTTCAGGTGGCCGGGGCCCGTGGAGTGCACCTCTGCTTCTGTTATCCCAGGATCTAGGTGAATGAGACTTCTCTCGTCGGGTGGGCTGAACCTTCAAGCTCGCACAAATCATAGAATCCCTACAGTGCAGAAGGAGGCCATTCAGCCCATCAATCTGACCTAGGCCCTATCCCCATAACCCTACGCATTGTCCCCCTAGCTTGTCCCCCTGACACTAAGGGGCAATTTAGCATGGGCAATCCACCTAACCCGCATAACTTTGGAGCATGGGGGAAAACAGGAGCATCCGGAGGAAATCCATGCAGACATGGGGAGAATGTGCTGACTCCACACAGAATGTGACCCAAACTGGGAATCAATCCCACGCTGTGAGGCAACACTGCTAATCATTGTGTCACCATGCGTCCCTGTTTCTTAGAATTTAAGATGCCCACACAGACCAGTTAGGACTTATTGCCAGAAAGTTTGTGTTCAGTTTCTCACTTCCTCCACACTTTTCACAGAGCACAGAAGGTGGCTGTTTGGCTCATTGTGCACATACTAGCCCTTTGGGCTGGGATTTAAAGGAACTGAAGGCTGAGGTGGAGGTGAAATCACTGGAAACTAAAGCAGCAGCTTGAACATTAGAGACCATTTATTCCCTCAAAATGGATTGAGCCTCCTGGTGAGACTGTCAGCCATCCAGTAAATAGTCTGTTCCAGATGGCCTGCCACAGTTCACACTAGAGCAGAACCTTAGGGGTGATGTTATGTTTCATGGAGGCTGTAAAATCTCTCTCTCCTTGTATGAATTATATTAAACGGTTCAAAATTCCCAGTCCAGAACATCATATATATAAAAAAAAACAACCTCTGCTCTTTCCCAAAAGCCCTGCAAATTATTCCTTTTTAAGAAAACACAAAAGAATTGCTAGAAATGCTCAGCATCTGTGGAGAGAAACAGAATTAACGTTTCAGGTTAATAACGTTTCATCAGAACAAATCTGATGAGAGACCAAGCAGAAACATTAACTCCTCACTGATGCTGCCTGGCCTACTGAATATTGTAAAAAGTCTGACAACACCAGGTTTTAGTCCAACCGATTTATTTGATAATATTCTCACAAGCAAGCAAGCTTTCGAGGTTACCCTCTTCGTCAGGTGAATGGAGAGTTCTGGCCTCAGACAGAGGCCAGAACAGTTTAGAGATTGCTGATTAGAATGCGAATCCTTACACCTAACCTGCTGTTCAAGTCTTAAAGTGGCTGATAATGTGAGTGGAAGGAGCACTGATCACAGTTTAAAGAGATGTGTATTGTCTCCAGACAGTACAGTGAGTGAGGTTTTGCAAACCCAGGCAAGTCACGGGGGTTACAGATAGTGCGACATGAACCCAAAATCCCTGTTGAGACCATCCTCATGTGTGCGGAACTTGGCTATCAGTCTCTATTCAGCGACTCTGCGCTGTCATGTGTCATGAAGGCCGCCTTGGAGAATGCTTACCCGAAGGTCAGAGGCTGAATGCCCGTGACCGCTGAAGTGTTCGCCAACAGGAAGGGAACAGTCTTGCCTGGTGACTGTCGAGCGATATTCATTCATCCGTTGTCGTAGCGTCTGCATGGTCTCCCCAATGTAGCATGCTTCGGGACATCCTTTCTTGCAACGTATCAGATAGACAACTGTGAGGCAGCAGTACTAACCACTGTGCCACCGTGCTGTCCATTTTCTCCCCTCTTCTGAAAGTGCTGTTAGGTTGCAGTTCCATGTAACATTGTGGTACCTTAAATAAGTGACCACACATTGTGAACACAGATGAGTAATATCGACTGCTGGATCATGAAACATGTCACAGCTCTGCCAAACTGGTCTTAACTTTGCATTCATGCAAACAGCAAGGGAACTGGGTGCAGAGGGAATTAGGAACAGACCCTACATAAGAACATAAGAAATAGGAGCAGGAGTAGGCCATCTAGCCCTTCGAGCCTGCCCCGCCATTCAATAAGATCATGGCTGATCTGAAGTGGATCAATTCCACTTTCCCGCTTTCTCCCCATAACCCTTAATTTCCTTGTCTATCAGAAATCTATCTACACATGACTTAAATATATTCAACGAGGTAGCCTCTTCAATGGACAGAGAATTCCAGAGATTCACTACCCTTTGAGTGAAGAAGTTCCTCCTCAACTCCGTTTTAAACTACCCCCCCCCTTATTTTGAGGCTGTGCCCTCTAGTTCTGTTTTCCTTTCTAAGTGGAAAGAATCTCTCTACCTCTACCCTATCTAGCCCCTTCATTATCTTGTAAGTCTCTATCAGATTCCCCCCTCAGCCTTCTAATCTCTAATGAGTACAGGTCCAGTCTATTCAATCTCTCTTCGTAAGCCTGGCTGATTGATTTACATCCCAGCTCTCAAGTCTAAGGTAAGAATAGAGCTATTGAAGTCCCATAGCCTTTGCTGAGAGAGATTGGAAATCAAATATGGACCCTTCCTTATCTCAGTACGCTTACTGACTAGACTCAATCATTTGTACAGGTGTTTAATGCTGTTTGCCATGGAATATTCAGAACTCTCTTAATCTAAGTACTTGCTTGCAACTAAGTATATTAAGTGCTGTGACTCACCAGGATAGAATACTCTTCATTGTGAATTACAGTCTGGAATCTAATTGAGGGGGTCAGATTGGCCAGAACCTAGATTGGTTCTGAGGCAGGAAGGGGAGTGTAAAATTACATGGACGGGACCCGCCCACCTCCATCCAGACGGTGGAAAGTCCACCCTTGGCTTTATTAAGGCTCATAAATAGCCACATAATGGTCACTTAAGAGCCTTATTTTCCTGTACAGCCTTAATTTTAAGGCTCGCTGGGGTTGGAGCAGGATGTCAAACAGGAAAAAGTCTTCATGTTCAATCTCGGCGCATCAATCTGAAGGCTCCTTCAGATTTAGAGCACCCTCCTCTCAGGGAACTATGATGTCCAACCCTCCCCTCCTACCAAGTGCCCCCCGACACTGAGATCGTCCCCAGGACATCTTCTACCTTCCTGCTCCTGGGACTCCCAGTATTTACCTGAAGTGCAGTTCTGGGACTAAGGCTTAGACATGGTGCTGCACTACCTCTTCTGACCACTGCAGCACTGTGTCAGGAGGGGCTGGAAGTGCCAGCCAATCAGATTGGCCAACAGCTCTCCAAGACGGGACTTCTTGATGAGGAAAACTGGTTTTGCTCAGAGGGTTGTGGGAGTCTGGAATTCACCGCCTGAAAGGGTAATAGAGGCAGAAACTCTCAACCCATTTACAAGGTGCCTGGATATGGACCTCAAGTGCTGTGACCTGGAGGGCTACAGAGCAAGAGCTGAAAAGTGGGATTAGGCTGGGAGACTCGCTTTTTGGCCAGTGCCAACATGATGGGCCAAGTGGCCTCTTTTTGTGCTGTAAACTTTCTATGATTGTAATAGATACTTGGGAATGAGTTACAAGCTGAGAACTAATCAAGGCCAACTTAAAGTTTATTTATTACTCACAAGTAAGGCTCACATTAACACTGAAATGGAGTTACTGTGAAATTCCCCTAGTTGCCACATTCTGGCGCTTGTTCAGGTCAATGCACCCTAAGAAGCACATCTTTCAGACTGTGGGAGGAAACTGGAGGAAACCCGCGCAGACACGGGGAGAAGGTGCAAACGTCACACAGACTATGATCCATGGTGGGAATCGAACCCAGGTCCCTGGCGCTGTGAAGCAGCAGTGCTAACCACTGTGCTACCGGCCTCTTCCACTATCCATGAGGATTCGATATGCAATAGATCTGGGTTAACCTTAGCCCAGTCTCCTGTGGGCACGGGATCGACAGAAGGGAATTGATCCAGTATTTGGCACTCATTTCCAATCTTGGTGACTGCAGCTGCTGGAGGAATGGGAACAAAGCCTTCCTGCAGAACTTTATAGAATCACAGAATCACTACAGTGCAAAAAGAGGCCATTCGACCCATTGAGCCTGCACCGACAACAATCCTACGCAGGCCCTAACCCATGTGTTTACCCTGCAAATCACCCTGGCACTAAGGGGCAACTTATCATGGCGAATCAACCTAACCCGCACACCGAGACACTGTGGGAAGACACCAGAGCACTCGGAGGAAACCCATGCAGAAGGTGCAAACTCCCCACAGACAGTGACCCGAGGTTGGAATCGAACCCAGGTCCCCGGCACTGTGAAGCAGCAGTTTTTTTGAAATTCATTTGTGGGACATGGGCATCACTGGCTGGCCAGCATTTATTGCCCATGCCTAGTTGTCCTTGAGAAGGTGGTGGTGAGCTGCCTTCTTGAATTGCTGCAGTCCACGTGCTGTGGGTTGACCCACAATACCATTACGGAGGGAATTCCAGGATTTTGATCCAGTGACTGTGAAGGAATGACGATATATTTCCAAGTCAGGTTAACCACTGTGTCATCCCTCAGGGCTGAATGGTTTTGTTGATCTACAGACAATGGCAGTTTTGCCTTTAGGAAAATATTCCACATCAACACAATGTGTATTTTATAAAAGGGCGCAGTTCCATCCTGAGCTCTGACTTTAGGTTGATGAGTGCAAACTGCTTTAATTCTTGAAGTTGTAAGCAATATTTTTCAGAAGTCTGTTGGACATGATGTTGTTGTTGAGGTGTGAGGTGAATGTACATCAGACACTCAGTATGAATCCTTTCTTTTACACTGTAGTGGTTGGAGCAGGAGCAGCCTTCCTGTGAGGTGGGAATAGACATTTCTCAGCTTCACACACTTGAGTCAGACTGTTTGCCCTGCATGTGGTTTGTAGTCACTCACTGTTCACCTGAAATAGAACTGGGAGTTTGAGGCGTTTTGTCCAACTGTATTTTGCACATTCAGCGTGACGATATAATTGGTGCTCAATGCCACATGCCCTTTAGCCTATTTCCCGTGAATGTGAAAGGCCTTCTCCCTTTCCCTCTCTGCTCTCCATCTCCTTGCCTCTCCCTTTGTGTATACATTTCACTGTCCTTTCTCTGTAACCCCTCCTGTTCTCTCTCCTGCTTTGTGCATCTTGCTCATTTGTTCCTTTCAGTCAATACTTTTCTCTTCTTCTCTGGTTTGATTCGTGGCTTAGGTCACTGTCTGTGTGGAGTCTGCACGTTTTCTCTGTGTCTGCGTGGGTTTCCTCCGGGTGCTCTGCTTTCCTCTCACAGCCTGAAAGATGTGCTGGTTGGGTGCATTGACCAGGCTAAATTCTCCCTCAGTGTACCCGAACAGGTGCTGGAATGTGGCGACTAGGGGATTTTCACAGTAATTTCACTGCAGTGTTAATGTAAGCCTATTTGTGACACTAATAAATACATTTTTAAAAACTGACATTCGGTACTGGCTGAACTGAAAATTTCTCCAGTTAAAGGTGTGAAGTCATTACCTTGTTGTCCAAGTTACAAACTCCTAGATACCAACTCCATTCTTCTCCCTGGCCACTGACTGCTGCTGAGCCAGACTCTTCACCACCTTTGTGTCACATTTGAACCCAAGGTGAGCTTCTGATCACACATTTGTGTGATTATGAAGACCACCTGTTTCCACCTCTGCAATGTTTTCTGAAGCTGCCCCTGCCTCAGCTCATCGGCTGCTGAAGCCTTCATTACAAGGACAAAGAAAATTACAGCACAGGAACAGGCTCTTCGCCTTCCAAGCCTGCACCGACCATGCTGTCCGACTGAACTAAAACCCCTTACCCTTCTGGTGACCATATCCCTCTATTCCCATCCAATTCATGTGTTTGTCTAGACGCCCTTCAAAAGCCACTACCGTATCCATTTCCACTACCTCCCCCGGCAGCGAGTTCCAGGCACCCACCACTTGCACCCACCACTCTCTGTGTAAAAAATCTGCTTCCTACATCTCCTTTAAACCTTGCCCCTTGCATCTTCAATCTGTGCCCCCTAGTAATTGACTCTTCCACCTTGGGAAAAATCTTCTGACTATCCACTCTGACCATGCGTCTCATAATCTTGTAGACTTATATCAGGTTGCTCCTCAACCTCTCTCGTTCCAGTGAGAAGAAACCAAATTTCTTTAACCTCTCCTCGTAGTTAATGCCTTCCTTACCAGGCAACATCCTGGTAAATCTTTTCTGTACCTTCTCCAAAGCCTTCACGTCTTTCTGGTAGTGTGGTGACACTATACCCAAAGTGCGGCCTAACTAAGATTCTATAAAGCTGCAACATGACTAGCCAATTTTTAAACTCAATGCCCCGGCTGATGGAGGTAAGCATGCCATATGCCTTTTTGACTACCTTCTCTGCCTGCATTGCCATTTTCAGTGACCTGTGTACTTATACACTCAGATCCCTTTGCCTATCAATATTCTTAAGAGTTCTGCCATTTACTGTATATTTCCTATCCTTACCAGACCTTCCAAAATGCATTACCTCACATTTGTCCGGATTAAACTCCATCTGCCATTTCTCCAGCCAAGTCTCCAACCAATCTATATCCTGGTGTGTCCTCTGATGATGCTCATCGCTATCTGCAAATTCAGCAACCTTTGTGTCATCCACAAAGTTATTAATTAAACCAGTCATTATCTAGAGACTTGACTATTCCACTGTAGTACTAACTATCCTTCCCTCTTCCACCTCCATCCACTCAAGCTCATTCTGAACTCTGCTGCCTGAGCCTGAACTTGTGTCAAATCCTCTTTCACCCAGCACCCCTGAACTCACTTACCACCATAGCACTCCTGGCTAAAGCAATACCTAGATTTTAAAATTCTCATCCTTGTTTTCAAATCCTCTCTCTGTCTCTGTTATCTCACAATCCTCAGAAATTGCGGCTCTAACTTTGGCTTCTCCAGCATCCCCAGTTGTAATCATTCTGCCATGGAAGGCGGGCAGAAGAACTTTTGAGGACTCTGGGTCTGTACTCGATGAAGTTTAGAAGGGTGAGGGAGGATCTCATTCAAACTTACAGAATACTGAAAGACCTGCATACTGTGGATGTGGGGAAAATGTTTCCATTAGTCGAAGGGACAGGGTACAGCCTCAGAATAAAGGGATGACCCTTCAGAACCAAGATGAGCAGGAATTTCTTCAGCCAGAGACCGGTGAATCAATGGAATTCTTTGCCACAGAAGGCTGGGGAGGCCAGGTCATTCAGTATATTTAAGACGGAGATTGATTGGTTTTTGATTGGTAAGGGATCAAAGGTTATGGGTAAAGGGTGGGAGAATGGGTCAGCCATGATTGAATAACGGAACAGACATAATGGGCTGAACGGCCTGATTCTGCTCTGATATCTTATAGTGTTATTCCTTTCCCTCAGGGACATTAGTGAACCAGATGGGTTTTTAGGACAATCGGCAATGGTTTCAGGGTCATAGTAGACTTTTAATTACAAATTTTTACAGAAGTCAAATTTTATCATCTGCCATGATGGGATTCGGCCCCAGGTCCCCCGAGCATTACCCTGGGTCTCTGGATTACTAGTCCCATGATAATACCACAGTACCAGCGCCTCCTCTTATGACAGGTTGTTATTTTTTGTTGTGAGGTTGGCTGTGAGGGAAGAATCTGCTAGAATTTGGCTATGGTTTACCCTATAACTCATGGCATATCTCTCCTAGAATCTGGCAAACCAGTGCGAAGGACTTCATGGGCACCTGTGATAATTGGAATTCTTTGTGCAGCCTTAACGCTGATTAGTGTGCTGCTCGTTATCTACCACATCCGGCAAAAGGAAATGCAGTTTGGGTGAGTTTATTACTAAGTGCCGTCACTCTGCCATTGGCAACCCTGCCTTCAACTACCCCAGTACTAAACTCTGCAATTTCTTCCCTCAACCATTGTGTCCTCACCTTTCTCCTGTTGATGATGCCCCTTAAAACTGACACCTGTCCCCTGAGCCACAAGTTTCCATGTTCACATCCTACTCCAGACAGTTGGGCCAGTGATCAAGGCTGACACTGCAGTGCACTACTGAGGGAATGCTGCAGTGTCGGAAGTGCCGTTTTTCCAATGCGATGTAAATTGCAGCCCTGACCTGCTGGCTCGAGTGGACACAAGATCCCTCTGCAATATTTTGAGAAGAGTAGACATGTTTCCCCAGTGTCCTGGTTAATATTTATCACTCAATCAACATCCCAAAAAAAGCAGATTATTTGTTATCATTATCATATTGTTGTTTGTGGGAGCTTGTTGTGCACAAACTTCCGGCATTACAACAGTGACCACACTTTAAAAGCATTGAATTTATTGTAAAGCTTTTGAGACATCTGGTGGTTGTGAAAGGCGCTATATAAATGCAAGTCTTTCTTTCTTCCTGCTTCCTTGCCAAAGCTTTATATTATCTAAGTTATAATCCTTATATGGCTTGTTGTCACATTTTGTTTGATAGTTGCTCCTTTGGAACACCTTGGGACAGTTTACTATGTTAGAGTGCTTTATAAATGTAAGTTGTTGTTGATTGAGCTTAAAGAGTAACTCTTTTTTGAAGTGTCTCTCTGACTATGAACTCCCCACACTACCTTACCAGATGCCTTTATGCATTTTGAGGCACACGACAAAATATGTTGTTGGTTCACTTTCACAGATTCATAGAATTCGTGCAGTGCAAAAGGAGGCCATTTGGCCCACCGGGTGTGCACCAATTGCTGTAACCCCATATATTTACCCCACTAATCCCCCTAACCCACCCATCTTTGGACTGTGGCAGGAAACTGGAGCACCCAGAGGAAACTCACGCAGACATAGGGAGGACATGCAAAGCTCCACCTGAGGCTGGAGTTGAACCGGGTCCCTGGTGCTATGAGGCAGCAGTGCTAACTACTGTGCCGCCATGCCGCCATGGATTAAAACACAGGAATGTGGCAGATAGTGAAAGCTAGCTAAGCTCATCGTATAATCTAACAAATGACTGGACAATTTGAGGATTTTAATGAATGAATTAAAATGATGTTTACTTTTCCTCTCCACCTCTAATCGTTGGGAGAGTCAGGTCTCTGTATAATCTAAGGGGAGGGGGACAGAGACATTGGCCTGTGTACAGATATGACCTTGGGGAAGGGGACAGAGAGATGCACTAATGTGTGCACTGCTGTCCAGCTCGGGGTAAGGACAGAGGCATTGGTCAATGTAGAAGTAGCTTCTTGAGGGGAAAGGATTAAAAATAAAACTTCCTCATCTTTGTAAAGTGCAGAATGATTTTGTGATTTTGAGGTGGGTATTTTGCCGATGTAAAGATTACAGACGCAGCTGCTGATTTCTCTGGTCATTCTCTCCACAGAGAAGCCTTTGCCCCTATTTCTGATGGAGTGGGTCAGATGGTCCAATACAGAGCAGGAAGAGTCTACAACCGGAGAGGAGCAGAGCGTATTGAGGCAACATGTAGGTGAAGCCACTGGTTATTTGATTATTCACATGGAGACATAGATCTGACTCTGTAGCCAGTTCTGGCAATGAAATATCAAATCTAGTATTCCAGTCACAGTGGTTAGCACTGCTGCTTCACAGCCCTAGGGACCTGGGTTCGAATCCCGTCTCGGGTCACTATCTGTGTGGAGTTTGCACATTCTCCCCATGTCTGAGTGGGTTTCCTCTGGTTTCCTCCCGCACCCCAAAAGATGGCAGGTTAGGTGCATCAGTCATGCTAAATTAACCCTAAGTGTATCCGAACAGGAGCCGGAGTGTGGAGACCAGGAGATTTTCACTGTAATTTCATTGCAGTGTAAAATGTAAGCCTACTTGTGACTAATAAATAAACTTTGAAAGTGAACTTTAATATGTAGATAATCCCATGGTTTGTGATTCTGAACTAGCATCATTGTATTCCATTTATAAACTAGCACCAGGATTCGACCCTTCAGCCCCTCTGGCCAGATTTCCCATTCTATCTTGCTGAAAAACTCATTTGTGCCATTGGTGCTTCCAGATCTGACTATTCCAACGTTATTCTGACTGGTCTTCACTTTATAAACTTGTGGTCATCCAAAATTCTGCTATCTGTGTCTTAACTGGCAGCAAATTCCATCCCCTATCGCCACCACGCTCACTGCTCTTATTGTCTCCCAGTCAAGCAACATCTCAATATTACATTTCTCATCCTTAATTTCAACTCATGGCCCCTCTGGTCCCACAACCCTTCGAGATATTTGGGCTCCTCTAATTCTGACCTCTAATGCATTCCTAATTATAATTGCTCCACCACTGTGGCCATGCCTTCAGTGCCTAGGTCTCAAGCTCTGGAATGTCCTCCCTACGTTACTCTGTTTCTCCCCCTCATTCTTCTGCTTTAAGACATTCCTTAAGCCCTTCCTCTTTGGCCAACCTTTTAACTACCTGCCCTTATGTGATTTGGTGTCATATTTTCTTTATCGTGCTCCTATAATGAACCTTGGGATGTTACATTACGTTAAAGGTGCTATATCATTATAAGTTGTTGTTATTGTTTAGTTAGTTCATGGCTGATCTATTCCTCAGCCCCATTTATTAATTTTTGCTCCATATCCCTTTGTATACCTAAGCATCCAACTCCCCCTCCACTGGTTTCCTGACATATATGCCATTGTCTTTTTTTTATTCATTCATGAAACGTGGGCATTGCTGGCTGGCCAGTATTTGTCGCCCATTTATAGTTACTTTTGAAATTGAGTGGTTTGCTGGGCCATTTCAGAAGGTTGCTGAGAGTCAACCACATTGCCGTGACTCTGGAGTCACATGTAAGCTGGACCAGGTAAGGATGACAAATTTCCTTCACTAAAGGCCATTAGTGAACCAGATGGATTTTCCTGACAATCGACAGTGGTTTCATGGTCATCAGTAGATTCTTAATTCCAGATTTTTTTTATTGAATTCAAAATCCATGATCTGCCATGGTGGGATTTGAAGTCGGGTCCTCAGGACATTAGCTCAGTTTCTGGATTAATAGTCTAATAGTCTAGACTATTAATCCAGAGACTCAACTAATCTTCCGGGAACGATTGTCAGGAAAAACCCATCTGGTTCACTAATGCACCAGGGAACGAAATCCGTTGTCCTTACCTGGTCTGGCCTACATGTGACTCCAGTGCCACAGCAATGTGGTAGACTCTCAACTGCCCTTGGGCAGCTGGGGATGGGCAATAAATGCTGGCCAGCCAGTGTCACCCGTGTCCCATGAATGAAATAAAAAAAATCCTCAAGAAGCCTCAAAATATTATTATTTCAGAGGAAGACATGTATAAAACCAACCTCTATTTTAACTGGTTACCTCTAACTGTTTATTTTAATACCTGTGTGAAGAGGTGGTACAGGTGGTACAGTTACCCCTCTCTCATACCTCCTCAGTCGCTTTATTTTCTCCAAAAGAAATCCATCTCTGTCTTGAATTTGCTAACACTATCCGCCTCCGCTCTCTCTGTGCGCAGTCTGTTCCACACATTTGTCTCCCTTTTGCATAAAATACTTAAGTCAAAACCATCTGTTCATCTACCTTTGCATTAATCACATTGTTAAAATAGCACACACAGGAATTGGCATTAGCCTCCATTGTGCTTATTGCAGTAACAAGGAATGTTAGCCCACGTGAAAACCAATGGTTCTTGTGCTGCTGGGGCCAAGAAACAGCAATCTGCGAAATGTGATTAGTCAGGGTTCAATAATACAGTTTCTGATGTTTGACTAATGTAGATTATAATAGTCCACTGAGGGATCATTTGATATAGATGGATTCTTGCATTAATTTAGTGTAGAATGATTGAGGTAGACTGTAACGAGCATTTTGTTTCGAAAAACCTGTATTTATTAGATATGGGTGATGCTGGCATTTTGATTATTAGAATCAATACTTGCAACAAAAAAAGAGTTAAAAGGTCAGAATTCATTCATATTCACTTCAGTTAAAGACAGCTTCTTGGCTGCAGCTGCCTTCTCCATCCAGTCTCTTGTATTTCTCTCTGCTCTTTCCAATGTGCTGTGCATTCTCTCAGTAATTCTGTCTCTGTGTCTGCTGTTCTGTGTTGCGTGCAAGCTCCCAGTAATTCTGTGTCCCTCTCTGTGCGCACTATCCCAGTAATTCTGTGTGTCATAGAAACCCTACTGTGCAGAAGGAGGCCATTTGATCCATCGAGTCTCCACCAGCTCTCCAACAGATTATCTTACCCATAAGAACATAAACATAAGAACATAAGAAATAGGAGCAGGAGTAGGCCATCTAGCCCCTCGAGCCTGCCCCGCCATTCAATAAGATCATGGCTGATCTGAAGTGGCTCAGTTCCACTTTCCCACTTTCTCCCCATAACCCTTAATCCCCTTGCCTATCAAAAACCTATCTACCTGCGTCTTAAATATATTCAGCGAGGTAGTCTCCACCACTTTAACGGGCAGAGAATTCCAGAGATTCACCACCCTTTGAACGAAGAAGATCCTCCTCAACTCCGTTCTAAACTGCCCCCCCCTTATCTTGAGGCTGTGCCCCCTCGTCCTGCTGTCCTTTCTGAGCGGGAAGAACCTCTCCACCTCTACCCTATCCATCCCATTCGTCATCTTATATGTCTCAATAAGATCCCCCCTCATCCTTCTAAACTCCAATGAGTACAAGCCCAGTCTATTCGGCCTCTCTTCATAATTCAACCCCCTCAACTCCGGTATCAGCCTAGTGAACCTCCTCTGCACTCCCTCCAAGGCCAAAATATCCTTGCGCAAGTACGGCGACCAAAACTGCACACAGTCCTCCAGCTGCGGCCTCACCAATGCCCTGTACAGTTGCAGCAAGACCTCCCTACTTTTAAATTCAATCCCCTTCGCTATGAAGGCCAGCATCCCATTTGCCTTCCTGACCACCTGCTGCACCTGTAGGCTGGGTTTTTGCGACTCATGCACAAGGACCCCCAGGTCCCTCTGCACTGTAGCATGCTGCAGCTTTTCGCCCTTTAAATAGTAGTCCCTCCTCCTATTATTCCTGCCAAAGTGGATAACCTCACACTTGCCAATATTGTATTCTATCTGCCAGGTCCTCACCCACTTGCTCAACCTATCTAGATCCCTCTGCAGACTTTCTCTACCCTCCGCACAATTTGCTTTTCCACTTATCTTTGTGGCCCTTTGTTTCCCATAACCCCATGCATTTACCCCATTAATCTTTCCAACCTACACTTCTTGTGGCACGATACGGCAATTTGTCATAGCCAATGCACATCTTTTGGACCGTGGGAGGAAACCGGAGCACCCAGAGGAAACAGACAGAGGGAGGTGCAGACTCCGTACAGACAATGACCCAAGGCTGTAACCGAATCTGGGTCCCTGACACTGTGAGGCAGCCATGCTAATCACTGTGCCGCCCTAACAATAACGCCAACATATCTCTCTGTCTGCCTGCTTTACTCCATGCTGTGTGCATATTCTTTCAGCTATTTTCTATGTGTCTCTCTCTTTGCTTGTGAAGTTTGACATGCTGCACGCTAACCTAGTAACTGTTTTTTTTGGCTTAATACAGTCGACACTTTGGGAATCAGCAACGCTTTGAAGCAGAAACTGGAAGATATTTTCATCCACGAGAGACAGATTGAATTGGGGCGCACGCTGGGCAGAGGTCAGTCTTTCTGTGTTGATGAGTTTCTCTCCCAGCCTGTCCTGGAGGCATTGACATGTGCAGCTCTTCTGGATTTGCCTGGTTCGTTATGTTGCTTTGCTAATCTCAAAGGGCTATTCCATTGAAGGGGATAGCATATCTGAAGAAGATGCATTACTTGATAATTGTGCCAACTGTGCCTCAGTGGTAGTATTCTCACCCTGTGAGTCTGAATATTGTGCATTGAAATCCCACTCAAGCACAGAATCTCGTTGATACTCTAATGCAGCACTGAGGGAATGAGACACCGTCTGCCTTCGCAGGCAGAAGAACAAACTCTCACCTCACTGTTCAAAGAAGAGCAGGGAGATTTTTCCAGTATCCGTCATTGCTTATCCCTCAACAGTAAAATAGATTACCTTTCATTATCACAGTGCTGTTTGTGGGAACTTGCTGTGCACAAATCACTGTTGCATTCCCTACAGGGCGACATAGTGGCACAGTGATCAGCACTGCTGCCTCACAGCGTGGGGGGACCCAGATTCAATTCCGGCCTCCGGTCACTCTCTGCCGGGAAGGCATGTTCTCCCTGTGTCTGTCTGGGTTTCCTCCGGGTGCTCCGGTTTCCTCCCACAGTCTGAAAGATGTGCTGGTTACTTGCATTGGCCATGCTAAATTCTCCCTCAGTGTACCCAAACAGGTGCGGGAGTGTGGCGATTTTCACAGTAACTTCATTGCAGTGTCCTTTTACATCCACAGGCGATTTGGTCTGCTTTGTTGGCCAGCCAGGGGCATACACGCAGTGGGTCGTGCGAGGGTTGCTCTTGGATGTTGCTTCGAGAGTTGACTAGTGCTTCACGTCCTTTAGTGTATGCTCACTCTGGACCAATTGACGGGCAACACATCAGCTCAGTGACTATCACTGTCTGCTGTGCAGTTACAGGGACCCGGGTCGGATCTCTGTCTTGGATCAATGTCTGTGGGAGTTTGCACATCCTCCCCGTGCTTGTGTGGGTTTCCTCCCACATCCCAAAAACATGCTTTTTAGGCTGATTGGTGTCAATAAATTGTCCCTGAATTGGATCTGCCTTAATCTGGCGCACATATAATTCCCTAAATTTGCACCCCCTTTATTGTGGAGTTCCACTAGGGGTAGACAAAAACGTCGACGATCGACGAAAGACTTGAATAAGGCACTCACTGAGTGTTATAAGGGGTAGTGCAGGCTTGTAGGGCCGAAGAGCCTGTTTCCTGTGCTGTGCTGTTCTTTGTTCTTTGTTAATGTAAGCCTATTTGTGACACAAGTAAATAAACTTTAAACTTGTGAACATTGCAACAAGTGACATTTCACAAGTATTTCATTGACTGCAAAGTGCTTTAGAATGTCTATGGTTGTGAAAGGTGGTATATAAATGCACTGGTGCACTGGGAGTTTGAGTTTGGGTCTGTATGTTAAGTGCTACAGGCCACTTGTTGAATGTCAACCCATCCTGAGTCCAATCAGAAATCTCACAGGACCCCATAATTTCTTCTTAATTATATTATCACCTGATTTGCCAACAGTTATTGCTGTTTTTAATTTCCAGGAGAGTTTGGCTCAGTCAAGGAGGCTTATTTAAAGATGGAAGATGGGTCTTCCCAGAAGTTGGCTGTGAAGATGCTAAAAAGTAAGTGGAACAACTTGAAGCTGCAATGCGGTTAAAGTAGGGAAGTGTTGCATTTGCTGCAGGGCCTTAAAGAGACTGCGTCAGGAGTATCGTTACAGTCTCCTGACTTAACAAAGGATATCATTGTGCTGGAAGCTTCACAGAACGTAGAAAACAGAAACAGAGAAAATGGAAGCTGGAATAGGCCATTCGGCCCTTCGAGCCCGCTCTGCCATTCATTTTGATCATGGCTGATCGTCAAATTCAATATCCTGATCCGCCTCTCCCCCACCCACCTCCCCCAACACCAATATCCCTTAGTTAGTTCCACTGATTCCTGGGGTGAAGGGTGTAGTTGATGAGAGAAGGTCGAACAGCTTGGGCCTATACCCATTGCAACTTAGAGGAATGAGAGGTGATCTTACAAAAAGATACAAGACGCTGAGGGGACTTGGTTAGAGTGGATGCTGAGAGATTGTTATGCCCGGTGGAAGAGTCTAGAATGAGGGCACACAATTTAATAATCTGTGCTCTTCCAATTAGGACTAAGATAGAATCATATAATCTCTACAGTACAGAAGGAGGTCATTTGTCCCATCGAGTCTGTATGGACCACAATCCCACCCAGGCCCTATTCCCATAATACCACACATTTACCCTGCTAATCCCCTGACACTAGGATCAATTTAACATGGCCAATGCACCTAACCTGTGCATCTTTGGACTGTGGGAGGAAACCAGAACATCCTGAGAAAACCCATGCAGACATGAGGAGAAAGTGCAAACTTCACACAGACAGTGACATGAGGCTGGAATTGAACCCAGGTCCCTGGCACTGTGAGGCAGCAGTGCTAACCGCTATGCCAACATGCCCCCCTTCAAGTGAAGAGAAATTATTTCTCTCAGAGGGTGGTTAGTCTGTGGGGACTGGGTCTTGGGATAAATTCTAAATTTAGACAGATTTTTGATTGACAAGGGAGCCAAAGGTTATGTGGGGCAAGCAGCAAAATGGAGTTGAGGCCATGATCTTACTGAATGGCAGAGTAGGCTCAAGGGGTGAATGGCTTACTTCTGTTCCTAGTTCTTGTGGTTGGATTGAAGTGGATGCATTGACTTTGGGTTTCCAGCCTTCATATGATTGACTCAGCTATACAGACACAGTTAGGCTCCACTGACAGTGTTCTCTATCCACACTAATCCTCACGATTTGTCCTTAGCTTGAGAGAGTCAGCAATGAGAAATGACCCTTTAGCTGATTGAGGCTGATATGACTAACTCTTCCACTGTGGCCACTGGTCACATCCATGGGTGGCTCACTGTAGATTCAGATCTCACCCCAAACGCATCTAGACTAACACTCCAGTGCAGTACTGAGGATGTACAGTGTACGCTGTCTTTTGGATGAGATGTTAAACTAGCTGATGCGTTCTCCAGTGGATGCCAGATCTCATGACATTATCCTGAGGAAGAATGAGAAAATTCTTCTCATGTTACTGATTAATCTTCATCTCTCAACCAACATCACTAAGACAGCTGATCTAGTCATTGTCGCCTTGCTGTTTATGGGAGCTTGCTGTGTTTGTTACAGTAAAACACTGACAAATTTCATGGAATCATAAATCCCTACAGTGCAGAAGGAGGCATCAAGCCTGCACTGACAACAATCACACCCAGGCCCTACCCCTGTAACTCCACATATTTACTCTGTTAGTCCCCCTGACACTAAGGGGCAATTTAGCAAGGCCAATCCACCTAACCTCTACATCTTTGGACTGTGGGAGGAAACTGGAGCACCCAGAGGAAACCCGCACAGACACGGGGAGAATGTGCAAACTCCAGCCACCTGAGGCTGGAATTGAACCTGGATCCCTGGCGCTGTGAGACAGCAGCAATGAAATCATGCCACCCTTCAAAAGCACTTCACTGATTGCAAGATTCTTCCTGATACCCTGAGGTTGTGAAAAACACTGTGCTTTTAAACAAAGTATTCTTTTCACATATGTCACCATCCCAGTCATTTGAAAAACACATGTTCTTTTTCCCTCAGTCTTTGAGGACATAAACTTATCTTAAGATATTTTAAACCCATAAATGAAACAAAGCTTCCATTTTCTGGACATGATTTGAAGTGACATTCTGGCTTTGATCTTTTTTTCTTAGCCATTGAATATTGACGAGAGATATTTCCTTTTTTGTAATGCTTTGTTTCCGACCCAGTAAAGGTGAGGATCATTCTTCAATTCTCAAATCCTCAGTATATCATTTCCAGCCACACGAGAGGTCATGAAGGTCACATTGCATGAGTCTCAGTGCACTGGACAACTGCACATTCCTGATAAATGGGACCGATAGTAATCACCTCCTAACTGAGGCTAATGAGGCTTAGAGATGGTCATCACCAAGGCTGGGAACCATGGCAACCAGAGTGCCGAGCTCGCAGTTACCAAAGCTGCTTGGAGAAGCTTCAGAGGGATGTCTGTTCCTCTTTGTGTTTGACGAAACAATAGCAGAGCTAAATGGGTTAAATTGTGAGAACACGTTACATAGCTGTGGTAACTTGGTCACTAAAAGGGAGTCGGATGTGTTGTGATATTCAATCCTCTTTTCATAGAAGCACAGATTCCTTACAGTGTGAAATGAGGCCATTTGGCCCATTAAGTCTGCACTGACCGCTATCCCTCCCAAGCCCTAGTCCCATATATTTACCTTAGCTAATAATCCACTTCACCCACGTCTTTGGACTTTGGGAAGAAACTGGAGCACACGGAGGAAATCCACACAGACATGGGGAATACATGCAGACCCTACACAGACAATAAGCCACCTTGGGAATTGAACCCGGGTCCCTGGCGCTGTGAGGCAGCAGTGCCATCTTTTGATACTTTCTTACAAAAACATCAAAATTGGTGCAGTATGGACTCAGAACTGGAGGCAATTAGTTACACAGGTTCCTCGTGATAAGAAGAAACCTGTGAAAACCCACACTTTGGATAGTGTCACTCGTGCACGTTCATAACAGCTAACCACATCAGTATATAAATTCACATAGGAAGATGCTTACTATAACACTTCTCCCTCTGAATTTCAATCCCCATCAGGAAAGAAACATTACTAAACTCATGTCTCAGCTTTACACCAGTCTTTCAGGAACTTTGCAACTATGCTGTGATCTGCACAGTGCCTCCTGGACACTGCTGAGGCTGGTTTCAGTGGAGCTGGACAAGTGGATTCAAGAGTAGGTTGAGTATCTGTGAATGAATGTCCCTCAATCTCTCTCGGAGTGGAGTCCACTGAAATCCTTCAGAGAGTCCACTGAAATATCCACATCAGTATCTCCTCCTGCCACATTATCTGGAACCTTTGTCTCTAGTTTATGGTGCAGATGAATGTGATCCTGGTGTCTGTGAATGACTGTTCCATGGTTAATTTCACTACCAAAGATACTGACCACTTTGGTTGAGAATAACTCCAGGCCACCATTGTTGGTTACTGCAAGAATTCCTGACATTGGCACAATCGTTGGGATTGAAATGCCTCTCCTTAGCATGGTGATCTCTCCTGCTTTTCCTGTTGCCTTCCCACTTTCACTCAAACATCTGGATGTAGCAGAGCCACATGAGACATTGGCCACTTACCATCAGCAATTCAGCTGGTGAGTGTCCTGCTGTGGTGTGTGCTGTGATATGATACAGGAACAAGAACCGTGAGAGCTTATCACTCGCCATTCTCCTCAATCCTTCTCTGTGTCTGAACAGCTTGCTGTGCGAAACTACTTGAAGTTGGATGAAAATACACAGTACACAAATGGCATTTTCCATTCCTTTGCAAGAACCCTGGAACAGATCACTTGTAAACCTTATACTGTTAACAGAAACAAGAGAATCTGGTAAACCATGAGTTGCAAAAACTTGACGAGCTTCTCTATTGTAATGGGAATGGTGATGTTGCTCATGATGTGTACCTCTAACAACTTGGAATACAGTTCAACGATGACTAGAAACTTATATCCCTGCAAAGTCCACATGAAGCCCAGATATGGAAAATCAGGCCATTCCCATGGATGTGGTGGTGCTATTGATGCCATCTTTTGGTTGAGCTGACACATGAACAGTCCTTATTTCCAATTCCTGATCCATATTATGTCTCCAAACATACGACCAGGCTAAACTTTTCATTTGGGAGGCAGCCTGGTGAGCCTCATGAACATCATCTAAGACATGTGAACAACCCAGGGGTGGAATGACCACTCTAGACCCCCAAAGCATCCAACCATCCTGCACACACATCCCAAGTTTCCATATGGTCTCGCATATGGTCTCAGATCATTATCCCCTGTAACCATAGATCACCCCTGCACAAGGAAATCTCTTCACCTGAGACAGGACAAGATTCCTGTCCATCCACTGCTTAATCTGTTCAGCGTTCACTGGAGATTGCAAAAGTCTCCTGAGCAAGAAAATTGTCTCTGGAAGAAATAATGTCTTGGTGGTCATGTCCGGTAAAGGAACATGTCTGAGTGTGTCTGCATTTGAATTGTCCTGCCCTGTACACAATGTTATACTGGTAAGATGACAAAATGTTAGCCCAGCGTGTATTCTCACCAAGGCAATGGGAGGAATGCACTTGAATTCACTGAAAAGACTCTTCAATGACTTGTGGTCGGTACATATAGTGAATGAACAATCTTGGTGGCACAGTGGTTAGCAGTGTTGCCTCACAGTTCCAGGGTTCGATTCCCAGCTTGGGTCACCATCTGTGCGGAATCAGCACGTTCTCCCCCGTGTCTGTGTGGGTTTCCTCCGGGTGCTCCTTCTTCCCCTCTCAGTCTGAAAGATGCTAGGTGGATTGGCAATACTAAATTCTCCCTCCGTGTACCCGAACAGGCACTGGAGTGTGACGACCAGGGGATTTTCACAAGTAACTTCATAGCAGTGTTAATGTAAGCCTACTCATGAATGATTAATTAATAAATAAAAGTGAAGGTACTGATGAAACTATTTCACAGCAAAGATAATGGTTAGATCTTCTTTGTCTAACTGCAAATACCCCTTCCCTCAGCTGTTGACAGCGTACTTGATCCAAAATCAATGGATCTTTCTGTTCCAGCCTCCATGGATTCAGAACCAGAGGCATCTAGTTACACAGGTCCCTCATGGTAAGACTAGACCTGTGAAAGCCCGTGCTGCCAAAGATGCCACTCTTGCATGCTCATACCCACTAAAGACATCAGTATACAGGAAGATGCTTACTGTAATACTCTATTATAGGGCTAGGCTTGAATTCCCTAGAATACTGTCTAGATAATTATGGGGTGTTTAAGACAATTAGGGTAGACAGAAGCTATTTCCTCATATGGGAGAATCCAAGTAAGGGCGTAACCTTAAAATTAGAGCTACGCTGTTGAAGGACGGTTATCAAGAAGTACTATTGCAGATAGGTTAGTGGAAATCCAGAGCTCCCCACCCCACTGAGAAAGCTGGTAAAGTTAGGAGGCAATTAAAAATGTTGTAATTGAGATTAGTATGTTTGTGCTTGGTGAGGGCATTAAGGGAGATGGATTTCAAATTCTAGTTGAATTACACAACCAGGTTAGACTGTCTGCTTCTGCATTCTGATCCTATGTTGCCATCTCTCTCCCATGCAGCTGAAATCAATGCATCTGGAGATATTGAGGAGTTCCTGCGAGAGGCGGCCTGTATGAAAGAATTCAACCACCCCAATGTTATTAAGGTGATTGGTGAGTGTTGCAGGAACTGGGCCAGAATTTTACAATGCTCGGGAGGATATGTGTAAAATCATGAGGGGACGTCAGGCGCATGTCTGGCTCTGGTGCGATACTCCCATCCGTGTGAACATGGGAAGTGTGCCCGCTGACAATCGATAGGCTGATTAAATGAATCAGTCAGCAATTCACTGGGACGTTTGTTGCCCGTTTGATTTTACGGTTTCTGGGTGGCCGAGTGGTTTCTACTTTTGAAGCTGAAACCTCAGTCCAAGGCGGGAGGGAAGTCCGGGCTGAAATAAAATGAACTGAAGTGTCTGGGGACTGGGGGCTGTGTGTGATTGTGCTGCCCACAGACTAGGGGTATTGTGTTTCCACTGATATTTACCCTTTACAGTCCCGCAGCTTCTTCAGAAAGCTCCACAATGGCTTCCTCCCCCCCGAGGGAACACACATTGGAAACTCCAGCCCGCACACTCTCTTTCCTCAGTGCCCGCCCTCCTCCCACCCTGCCCTCCTCCCACCCTGCTCTCCCACCCTGCCCTCCTCCCACCCTGCCCTCCTCCCACCCTGCTCTCCTCCCACCCTGCTCTCCCACCCTGCTCTCCTCCCTCCCTGCTCTCCCACCCTGCTCTCCTCCCTCCCTGCTCTCCTCCCTCCCTGCTCTCCTCCCACCCTGCTCTCCTCCCACCCTGCCCTCCTCCCACCCTGCTCTCCTCCCACCCTGCTCTCCTCCCACCCTGCTCTCCTCCCTCCCTGCTCTCCTCCCTCCCTGCTCTCCCACCCTGCTCTCCTCCCACCCTGCTCTCCTCCCTCCCTGCTCTCCCACCCTGCTCTCCCACCCTGCTCTCCTCCCACCCTGCTCTCCCACCCTGCTCTCCTCCCTCCCTCTCTGGCAATGCTTAGCCTTTCACAAAGCGTGTATCAGGCTGGAGGACTGTTAATTGGCTAGCCAGCATATAGAAACCACTGAATCCCTACAGTGCAGAAGATGGCCATTCGGCCCATCGAGTCTGCACCGACACCAATCCCACCTCGGCCTTATCCCCATAACCCCCTAGATTTACCCTGCTAATCCCTCTAATCTACGCAGCCCGGGACACTAAGGAGCGACTTAGCATGGCCAATCAACCTAACCCTCACGTCTTTGGACTGTGGGAGGAAACCGGAGCGCCCGGAGTAAACTCTCACAGACACGGGGAGAATGTGCAAACTCCACACAGTCACCCAAGCCAGGAATCGAACCTGGGTCCCTGGAGCTGTGAGGCTGCCATGCTAACAACTGTGCCACCCATGCATTAACACGGTGATTTCGGACGGGAGCAGGGTTCACATTTGCTCCTGCCGGCACCAACCTTGGCTGCCCCCTCTGTGGTAAATTCCAGATCCTCGTGTTTGGATAGAGGAAGCTCGACTGGAAG
The DNA here is from genome assembly GCA_037974335.1 of Prionace glauca. Lineage (NCBI taxonomy): Eukaryota > Metazoa > Chordata > Chondrichthyes > Carcharhiniformes > Carcharhinidae > Prionace > Prionace glauca. The sequence goes on along the minus strand of CM075735.1, from coordinate 72,544,426 downwards.
ACCAGATGGAGAATAGCGCCATCTTCTGTTCGGTTGCTCAACGCATTAAATCCAGCATGTTGGGTTGCACCCATCCCGGGAGGTTTCATATTGGGTTGCACCCATCCCGGGAGGTTTCATCACATGACCTTCTGCCTCCAACCAGCCCCTGCCCTCCACACGCCCACCAATGACCTCCTGAAGCTTCCATCCTTGGGGCGCACCATCTTCCCACATTCAAAAGCAAACTAGCTCAGTGTTACAGTCAGACTGTCAGTCAAATTTGCCAATTGCAACCAATAAATCAAACCGATCGAAGAAAATGAAAACAATTTTTCTTTTGAGCTTTTGCTGGCAGCTGTGCTGAGGAGATTAATCTTTCGTTCCTTGACACTCTAAATCAGTTATGGAGGGACAACGCTAAAGCACTGTGGGAATGCTGGGTTGGGACAGCAAACTCCAATCCCAGGGTAACCCCACGATCGATTTAAGAACCCTACCGCCCCTTGGTGAGCCAAAGTACTTGTGCTCATTTCATGGCTTTGCGTGCCCTCGAGGTCGTATCAAATATTTAAATAACCCAGTGGCAGAATCGTCAGGATCTGCACTGTCACATTGGCAAGGTGGCACAGCGGTTAGCTGCCTCACAGCACCAGGGACCTGGGTTTGATTCCCGGCCTTGGGTCAGTGTTTGCATGGAGTTTGCACGTCCTCCCCATGTCTGTATGGGTTTCCTCCGGCTGCTCCGGTTTCCTCCCATAGTCTGAAAGACATGCAGATTAGGTGGATTGGTCATGCTAAACTGCCCTTTAGTGTCAAGGGGACTAGCTAGGATAAATACATGGGGTATTGGGGATAGAGCCTGGGTGGGATTGTGGTTGGTACAGACTCAATGGGTCGAATGGCCTCCTTCTGCACTGTAGGATTCTATGATCCCTTGGCAATGGGGCTTGATAGTAGCTTCAGTTTGTTGGCTTTCAGGTATCTTTTGAACGGAGTTGTTTGTCTCAGACTATTTTCAATTTGCTTTGATATTTAGATGAACATCCTTCTGAAAATAAAATCTAGGCTGACCAAATAGACATTTTTTTCCTGTCGTTGAAAATAAATAGCACAACTAAGGCACAGCAGTTTGACAGCAACCATCTGTAGGATAAGCACTGACTGGTCTCTTTCAGTGATCTAATAGGTGCTCTGGAGCACTGGGGTTAATGTCTCATTGTTAAATTGCAGCTAATGTGTCAATGGCTGTAGTCCTCTTGGCTTTGAGTCAACAGGTTATTGTTGAAGGCACCCCTCTAGATATTTAAGCCCATATTTTATGTTCTCAGTGCTGTACAATTGGGCGTCTATCTTGTAGGTTGATGTAAAACTCCACTTTGCTGGGTGAGTGCAGCTCCAACAACACTCAAGAAGCTCGACACCATCCAGGTCAAAGCAGCCTGCTTAATTGACCTTATCCTCCACCATTAACATTCACTTCCTCCACCACCCATGCACAGTGGCAGCAGTGTGTACCATCTACAAGGTGCACTGCAGCAACTCACCACAGCACCTTCAATAGCACCATTTGAACCAACAACCTTACTACCTAAACAAAAGGGCAGCAGTTGCATGGGAGCACCACAACTTGTAAGTTCCCCTCCAAGTCACTCACCATCCTGACTTGGAAAAATATTGCCGTTCCTTCACTGTCATGGGGTCCAAATCCTGGAACTCTCTAACAGCTCTGTGGATGTACCCACACCACATGGTCTTCAGTTGAATGAGATAGCTCACCACCACCTTCCCAAAGGTAGTTCATAAATCCCTACAGTAAAGAAAGAAGCTATTCGGCCTATCAGGTCTGCACGAACAACAATCCCACTCTAATCCTATCCCCGTAACCCCATATTTACCCTGCTAATCTCCCCAACACTCGGGTCAATTTAAAATGGCCAACCCATCTAACCGGCACATCTTTGGATTGTGGGAGGAAACTGGAACACCTGGAGGAAACCCATGCAGACACGGGGAGAATGTGCAGACTCCACACAGACAGTGACCCAAGGCCAGAAGTTAACCCGGGTCCCTGGCACTGTGAGGCAGTAGTGCTAACCAGAGTCCCTGGTGCGGTGAGGCAGCAGTGCTAACCACCGTGCCACCTGTCGCTGAGGCAGCAGTGCTAACCTGGGTCCCTGATGCCGTGAGGCAGCAGTGCTAATCACTGCCATCGTGTTGCCTGAGGCACTCCCCTGGGTCTCTGGATGGTGAGTGTGGTGACAATATCACGTCACTGCCTTCTGCCATGACGGGACTGGAAAATTCCAGCCGCAGCAGGAAGCCAATCAACCTGTTGAGATTGGGCCAGATCTTGAAAGAACCATCCAATATCCAATAAGTTGTCCTCCTTACGTTCTTACCTCAGCTCAGTAAATTTCTCCTTTCCAAGTCCTAATTCCTTATTTGAAAGTTGCCACTGAATCTGTACCTTGCACCCTTTCAGGCACTGCATTCCAAACAAACACAACTTGCAACTTTAGGGAAATGTCTCATCTTGCTGCTGCTTTGCCCATTATCTTAAATTTGTGTCCTTTGGTCACCCACTTTTAATGTTGCTGGGAACCATTTCTCCTTACTTAGTCCATCGAAACATTTTAAATTCATATTTCTCAACCGCTGTTCTAAGGAGAGCAATCCTAGCTTCTTGAGTTTCTCCGTAGAACTGAATTCCCTCATTAAGGTAAAGCAAAAATTACTGCAGACACTGGAAAATCTCAGCAGGTCTGACAGCCTCTGTGAAGAGAGAATAGAGCCAACGTTTCAAGTTAGAATGCCCCTTCGTCAGAGCTATCAGACCTGCTGAGATTTTCCAGCATTTTCTGTTTTTGAATTCATTAATTCTCTGATACCATTCCAGGAAACCTTACTTTATACCTCTCCAAGTACTTGACATCCTTACTGAAGTGTGGCGCCCAGCGGTGAACACACTACCCCAGCTGAGGCCTAACCAGTAATTTATAGAGGGTTGGCATAAATTCTTTAATGTACTACGCCTCTATTAATAAATAATAGGCCTCACAGCACCAGGGACCAGGTTCAATTCCAGCCTCGGGTCATTTGCACATTCTCCCGTGTCTGCATGGGTTTCTTCCGGGTGTTCTGGTTTCCTCTCATGTTCCAAAGATGTGCGGGTTAGGTGGGTTAGCCATGGTGAAAAGGTGAGGAAATGGGAAAAGGATGGGGAGAGGGCCTGGGTAAGATGCTCAGTCAGAGAATCGGTGCAAAGTTGATAGGCCAAATGGTCTTCTTCTGTACCGTAGGAATGTTATGATTGTATGAGAAACCAGTTTGCTATATATGCTTTTTATCAGCTTTTTCAGGAGCTTCTTTGTAGAATAGTGCAATGTGGCATCTTCGTGTCCTGAAGTCAATGTTTCCTTGTTTCTTTATCTTTCTGCTCTCTCCAGGAGTGAGTCTCCAGAGCCGAGCCCATCGCCGGCTTCCAGTTCCCATGGTCTTGCTGCCTTTCATGAAACACGGAGATCTTCGCACCTACCTTGTTCTCTCCAGGCTTGGAGACCAGCCAATTGTAAGTCAATGATCCACCTCAACCCCCAACTGCTTACTCTAAGGCCTGTTTTCCTGTTCCTATTCATCTCCACCCGGCAGAATGCAGCATTAAAGAGGAACTAATCTCCTTGTTGTGATTTGGTGCCATACAGATGGTGGGAGGACTCTGCTCCATTCCCCATGCAGATGACTTCAGTCAGGGTCATGATGTGGAGATGTTGGACTGGGATAGGCACAGTAAGAAGTCTCACAACACCAGGTTGAAGTCTAACTGGTTTATTTGGAACCATGAGCTTTTGGAGTGCTGTTCTTTCATCAGGTGACTCACCTGATGATAAACCTGTTGGATTTCAACCTGGTATTGTGAGAATTCTTCAGTCTAGTTAGCTGTTGAGCGATATAATGAACCTCAGGAATTCTAGGAAGAGAATGAGCTATCCAGTGACGCCCCTTTCCCCCCTCAACTCCCCCATTCTGACACTCCTGCCCTGCTAGAGAAATATAAGGGAAACTCTGCACCCACTGTAATGCCTCCCACAGTGGAATAGTGTGCTGCTGCTCAGTCTAGTTGCATAGATGAAGATTTGGCCACTTAGGTGTTGGCGTAGATGAGCAGCAATGCTGACTGGACCTTCTTTCTGCAACTGCTGGAATTCCAGTGATTAAAGAAGAAATAATTGACCCAAAAAGTAGAGACAAATAGAACTTTCCCTTTCGTAGAATCCCTACAGTGCAGAAGATGGCCACTTGGCCCACTGAGCTGAACCAACAACAATCCCACATTTACCTTGCTAATCCTTCTGACATCCTCCTAAGGGGCAATTTAATACGACCAATCCACCTAACCTGTGGATTGGAGTGTGGGAGGAAACCAGGGCACCTGGAGGAAATCCATGCAGACATGGGAAGAACGTGCAAACTCCATACACGTTGACCCATGGCCAAAATTGAACCCAGATCCCTGGCCCTGTGAGGCAGCACTGTGCCGCCCCTTGTTTAAAACAGTATCCCTCACACACAGCTCTCTGATTTGATTTATTATTGTCATGTGTATTAGTATACAGTGAAAAGCATTGTTTCTTGCATGCTATACAAAGCATACTGTTCATAGAGAAGGAAACGAGCGAGTCCAATGTGACAGTTATAGCTAGGGTGTAGAGAAAGATCAACTTTGTGCGACGTAGGTCCATTCAAAATTCTGGTGGCAGCAGGGAAGAAGCTGTTCTCGAGTCGGTTGGTATGTGACCTCAGACTTTTGTATCTTCCTGATGGAGGAAGGTGGAAGAGAGAATGTCCGGTGTGCGTGGGGTCCTTAATTATGCTGGCTGCTTTTTCGAGGCAGTAATCCCACATATTTATCCCATTAATCCCCCAACCCCACCCATCCTGGGTCACTAAGGGACAACTTAGCACAGCCAATCCACCTAACCAGCAGGTGGATGTAAAAGATCCCATGCGTTATTTTGAGGAGTGGACAGTTCACCCTGGTGACTGACCACATTTACCCCTCAATCAATATTACAAAAGTAGATTATCTGGTCAGTATCATGTTACCATCTGTGGGATCGTTCTGTGCTTTATAAATTGGCTACTGTGTTTCCTATATTATAAAAAGTCTGACATTATAACAGTGACTACACTCAAAAGTCTTTCATTGGTTGTATATTGTTTTGAACCAATGGTCATGAATTTTAATTACCCCTGTCTGAAACACCCTGGCATGTTTAGCTCTATTTGTTCCTCTATGCCTTGGTTGGATGGTTTGTGTTGCTTCTCTCTCTTCCCCTAATTGATGATAACCTCTCTCTTTCTCTTCCAGGACATTCCAGTGCAGACCCTTTTGAACTTTATGATTGATATTGTCAAAGGGATGGAGTACTTGAGCAGCAAGAACTTTGTCCATAGGGACCTGGCCACACGCAACTGCATGTAAGTGAGCACAAATGGGGTATGCATTACTTATTATTATTCATTCATGGGAATAATAATAAGTAATGCAATGTCACTGGCTAGGACAGCATTTATTGTCCATCCCTAATTGCCCTTGAGAAAATGGTGATGAGTTGTGTTCTTGAACTGCTGCAGTTCATATGGTGCAGGTACACGCATAGTACTGTTAAGGGGGGAGTTCTAGGGTTTTGACCCAGTGACACTGAAGGAACAGCGATATATTTCCAAATCAGAACGGTGAGTGTCTTGGAGGGGAACTTGCAGGTGATGTTCCCATGTGCCTCCTGCTCATGCCCTTCCAGATGGTAGAGGTCAGGGGTTTGAAAGGTGTGGTCAAAAGAACCTTGGGAAGTTGCTGCAGCGCATCTTGTGTTTAGTAGTGTTTGTGCTGTCACTGGTAATGAAGGGAGTGAATATTTAAAGTGATGGGGTGAGTGTTAATCAAGTGGGCTGCTTTGTTCTGGATGGTGTTGAGCTTCTTGAGTGTTGTGAGGCCTGCACTCATCCAGGCAAGTTGGGAGTATTCCATCACATCCCTCACTTATATCTTGTTGACAATGGACAGACTCTGGGGAATCAGGAGGTGAGTTGCTCACCACAGAATCCTCAATCTCTGACCTGCTCCTGTAGCCACAGTATTGATATAGTTGGTCCATTTCAATTTCTGGTCAATGGTGGCTCCCCCGGGGAAGTTGGTGGTGGTGATATTTGGCCATGGTATTGCCATTGAATGTCAAGGGAAGGCAAGAGTCTCTTGTTTAGCATGGTCATTGCTGGCACTATGAGTGTTACTTGCCATTTAACAGCCCAAGATGCAGGTGTCCAGGGCTTTTTGTATCTGTATATGGACTGCTTTAGAATCCGAGAAGCTGGAAATGGGAATGAACATTGTGTAGTCAGCAGTGAACATCCCTAGTTCTGACCTTATGATGGAGGGAAGGCATTGATGAAGATTATTGAGCCTCGGACACTAATAGGGGTGTCTAAGCCTAGACAGCATAAGTTTAAGGGGAGAGAGAAGAGAAACAAAAGGATCTAGAGGGGCGATTTTTTCACACACAGGGTGGTGAGTGTCTGTAACAAGCTGTCAGAGGTAGTAGTAGAGGCGGGTATAATTTTGTCTTTTAAAAAGCCTTTAGACGGTTACATGAATAAGATGGCCATGGAGGGATATGGGCCAAATGTGAGCAATTGGGACTAGTTTAGTCATTTTAAAAAAAGGCAGCATGGACAAGTTGGGCTGAAGGGATTGTTTCTATGTTGAAAACCTCTATGACTTTACTCAGAGGAACTTTAGCAATTCAGTATTTTGTTTCATTTGAACAAAGGCTGTACTGGGTTCTGGAACCTAAATTAGGGTTCTGGAACCTAAATTAGGTGAACATTGGTGAGCAGGCTATTGACAATGTCAATAACACTATTCATCACTTTATTGATGGTGCAAAGGAGATTAATGGTGATAATTGGATGAGCAAAACAAATTTTCCACGTTGTACATCTGACAATACTTTAACCTCTGTCTTTTGCACTGATAAAAGAACAGAATAGAATCCCTACAGTGCATTCAGCCCATTGAGTCTGCACCAACAATAATCCCACCTTGGCCCTATTCTCGTAATTCCACATATTTATCCTCTAATTCCTCTAAGGTATGCATCTTGGGACACAAAGGGGCAATTTAGCATGGCCAATGAACCTAATCCACCCCTGCACATCTTTGGCATCTGGGAGGAAACCAAGCACCTGGAAGAAACTCACACAGACATGGGGAGAACATGCAAACTCTACACAGACAGTGACCCAAATCAGGAATCGAACCCAGGTCCCTGGAGCTGTGAAGAAACAGTGTTAACCATTGTGCCACTATGCTGCCCTAGATGTGCTAGACTTTACCATTGTTCATAGAACATAGAACATTACAGCGCAGAACAGGCCCTTTGGCCCACGATGTTGCGCCGACCAGTTCCAAAAACAATGACCCACTAACCTAAACCAATCCCTTTTCATCCATAAACCTATCCACGGATCTCTTAAATGCCCCCAAACTAGGCGCATTTACAACTGCAGCAGGCAGGGCATTCCAATCCCTCATCACCCTCTGGGTAAAGAACCTACCCCTGACATCCGTCCTATAACTACCACCCCTTAATTTAAAGCCATGCCCCCTCGTGCTAGATTTCTCCATCAGAGGAAAAAGGCTATTACTATCCACCCTATCTAAACCTCTAATCATCTTATATGTTTCAATAAGATCCCCTCTTAGCCGCCTTCTTTCCAGCGAAAACAACCCCAAATCCCTCAGCCTCTCCTCATAGGACCTCCCCTCCATACCAGGCAACATCCTGGTAAACCTCCTCTGCATCCTCTCCAAAACCTCCACATCCTTCCTCTAATGTGGGGACCAGAACTGCACACAGTACTCCAAGTGCGGCCACACCAGAGCTATGTACAGTTGCAACATGACGCTGCGACTCCTAAATTCAATCCCCCTACCAATAAACGCCAAGACACCGCATGCCTTCTTAACAACCTTATCTACTTGACTCCCAACTTTCAGGGATCTATGTACACATACACCTAGATCCCTCTGCTCATCCACACTATTTAAAGTCCTCCCGTTAGCCCTATACTCGACACATCTGTTATTCCTACCAAAGTGAATTACCTCACACTTCTCTGCATTAAACTCCAGCCATCATGATGTGGGTATGCCGGCGTTGGACTGGCGTAAACACAGTAAAAAGTCTGACAACACCAGGTTTTAGTCCAACCGATTTATTCCATCCGCCACCTCTCGGCCCAGCTCTGCAACCTGTCTAAGTCTTCCTGCAAACTATGACACCCTTCATCACTATCTACCACACCTCCGACTTTGGTGTCATCAGCAAATTTACTAATCCACCCAACTATACCCTCATCCAGATCATTAATAAAAATTACAAACAGCAGTGGCCCCAAAACAGATCCCTGAGGCACACCACTTGTAACCGAACTCCATGATGAATATTTACCATCAACCACCACCCTCTGTCTCCTATCCGCTAGCCAATTCCTGATCCAATTCCCTAGATCACCCCCAATCCCATACATCTGCATTTTCTGCAGAAGCCTACCATGGTGAACCTTATCAAACGCCTTACTAAAATCCATATACACTACGTTCACTGCCTTACCCCCATCCACCTCTTTGGTCACTTTCTCAAAAAACTCAATAAGGTTAGTAAGGCACGACCTACCCGCCACAAAACCATGCTGACTATCTCCAATCAATTCATTACTCTCCAAATAACTATAAATCCTATCCCGAATAATTTTTTCTAAAACCTTGCCCACAACAGAAGTGAGACTCACCGGTCTATAATTCCCGGGGAAGTCTTTGTTCCCCTTCTTAAACAATGGGACAACATTCGCTAACCTCCAATCTTCCGGTACTATACAGGAGGCCAACGATGACCTGAAGATCAGAGCCAGAGGCTCAGCAATCACTTCTCTTGCCTCCCAGAGAATCCTGGGGTAAATCCCATCCGGACCAGGGGACTTATCTATTTTCAGACCCTCCAGAATATCTAGCACATCCTCCTTATCAACTGCAACACTGTCAATTCTACTCCCCTGCAACCCAGTGTCCTCCTCAGCTATATCCATGTCCCCCTGTGTGAACACCGAAGAGAAATATTGGTTCAATGCCTCTCCAATCTCCTCCAATTCCACACATAACTTCCCTCTGCTGTCTATAACTGGCCCTAATCTTGCCCTAACCAACCTTCTGTTCTTGACATACCTATAGAACGCCTTAGGATTCTCCTTAACCCGATCAGCCAAAGTCTTCTCATGTCCTCTTTTAGCCCTTCTTAGCTCACTCTTCAACTCCCTCCTAGCCAATCTAAAGTTTTCTAGTGCACTACCCGAGCCCTCACGTCTCATCCGAACATAAGCCTCCTTTTTCCTCTTAACCAACGAAAAAACTTTTTTGGTGCACCACGGTTCCCTAGCCCTATCAATTCCTCCTTGCCTGACAGGGACATACCTATCACGGAATCGCAGTAGCTGCTCCTTGAAAAAACTCCACATTTCAGACGTTCCCAGTCCCTGTAATCTCCTAGTCCAACCTATGCTTCCTAATTCTCTCCTAATAGCCTCATAATTACCCTTCCCCCAGCTAAAACCACTAGCCCGAGGTTCATGCCTATCCCTTTCCATCACTAAGGTGAACGTAACCGAATTGTGGTCACTATCACCAAAATGCACACCAACTTCCAAGTCTAGCACCTGGTCTGGCTCATTTCCCAGCACCAAATCCAATATAGCCTCAACTCTAGTTGGCCTATCTACATACTGAGTCAAAAAACCTTCCTGCACGCTTTGTACAAAAACTGACCCCTCTAACGAGCTAGAGCTATAACAATTCCAATCAATATTAGTAAAGTTAAAATCCCCCATAACAATTACCCTATTACTATCACTCCTAACCAGGATCGTCTCCGCAATCGTTTCCTCAACCTCTCTAGAACTTTTAGGAGGTCTATAAAAGACTCCCAACAGGGTGACCTCTCCTCTCCTATTTCTAATCTCCGCCCATACTACCTCAACAGACAAGTCCTCATCAAATTTCCTCTCTGACACTGTGATACAATCCCTGACCAATAATGCTACCCCTCCCCCCTCCTACCTCCTTCTCTACTCCGACTAAAACATTTGAACCCCGGGACCTGCAGCAACCACTCCTGCCCCTGCTCTATCCATGTCTCTGAAATGGCCACAACATCGAAGTCCCAGGTACTGATCCACGCTGCAAGTTCATCCACTTTATTGCGAATACACCTCGCGTTAAAGTATATGCATTCCAATCCCTGCTCCACCCCACCCTTGCGATGCTGTGCATTGCAGTCCCCATCTATGCCCCCTTCACTTTCAACCCCTCTACTCAGGATCCCACCCCCCCTCCGAATCAGTTTAAACCTCCCTGCATAGCCTTAGCAAATTTACCCCCCAGGATATTGGTCCCCCTCTGATTCAGGTGTAGACCATCCCTCTTATAGAGGTCCCACCTTCCCCAAAATGAGCCCCAATTGCTCAAGTACCTGAACCCCTCCCTCCTGCACCAACCCCTCAGCCACGAGTTCAAACTTTCCCTCTCTCTATTCCTCTCTAAACTCAAGGACGGGAATGTTCATGGAGCCTCCTTCAATTGTCCACGTTATGAAATTGCTTCACTCTGTCTCTAGCATACACATTGTCCTGTTTGTGGTTACCAGAACAGAGATCAGACTCCTTGCTGTTGGCACTAATCTGATCCTCTTTCTAGCCATCTGGCCCAGTTGGCCAGAAAGAGGATCAGATTAGTGCCAACAGCAAGGAGTCTGATCTCTGTTCTGGCCTCTTCACCCTAGCCACAGTAAAAATAATTGAATTCAGCAAATAATCACCAACGATCTGCCTTTGTCAGAGAACTGAAGAAGTCAGTATTGTAGCTTAATCAGGTTGGCACATCATTTCCAGGTAAACCTCTGGGGCTGCTCCTGATGTGCTCTCCTACATTCATCATGGAACCAGGGTTAGATGATGGTAATGGCAGTGTGAGGGCTTTCAAACCCCTGACCTCTACTATCTGGAAGGGCATGAACAGGAGGCACATGGGAACATCACCTGCAAATTCCCCTCCAAGGCACTCACCGTCCTGATTTGGAAATATATTGAGATGATTAAGGTGATCAAGGGAATTGAGTATGTTGTAAGAGAGAAACTATTTCCTCTAATAGGGAGCACAGAACAAAGAAATGTAAACCTTAAAATCCAAGACTATTCAGGGATGATATCACGATGCACATCCTCACATACAAGGTAGCAGAATTCGGCAACTCCTCACCCCCAAAAATGTTGTTGAAAATGGGAGTTAAATGAAAATTTCAAAACTGAAGTTGATGTTTTTTGTTGTTCAGGGTTAGAAATGCAGCACAGAAGGGAGCCAATCAGCCCATTATCCCAGTTCTGCTTCTATGTAAGACCTATCCAACTTAGTTCCAAACCTGAGCTTTCTCCTGTAACCCATTCCTCTTCAAGCCTTTGGTAGGTTCATTTGCAATCTGATTTTACCACCCTTTCAAAGAGTGTGTTCCAGTCCTAACAGCCTCTGTGGAAAATGATTTCTCCTCATTTCCAGTTTTGATTTTTTTTGTATCCATGGCCTCAGTTTATGGACTCACTTTGCAGAAGCCAGAAGTAAACACGGAAAATGTTGGAAATGCTCAGCAGGTCAGACAGCATCTGTAGAGAGAAACAGAGTTAACATTTTAGGTTAGGATGCCTTTCCATTTGAACGGAGCAATGGTTTCTCCCGAATTCTTCCATTTAAATCTCTTGGTAATTTTGAATACCGCTATTAGGTCTCACCTTAATCTTTCCTGCTCTAAAGAGAATAACCTTTGCTTCTCCAATAAGAACATAAGAACATAAGAAATAGGAGCAGGAGTAGGTCATCTGGCCCTTCGAGCCTGCCCCGCCATTCAATAAGATCATGGCTGATCTGTCGTGACTCAGCTCCACCTTCCCGCCCTCTCCCCATAACCCTTAATCCCTTCTCTTATCAAAAACCCATCAACCCGTTTCTTAAAAATATTTAGCGAGGCAGCCTCCACCACTTCAACGGGCAGAGAATTCCAGAGATTCACCACCTTTTGAGTGAAGAAGTTCCTCCTCAACTCTGTTCTAAACCGCCCCCCCTTTATCTTGAGGCTGTGCCCCCTAGTCCTACTGTCTTTTTTGAGCGGGAAGAGTCTCTCCACCTCTATCCTATCCATCCCATTCATCATCTTACACGTCTCAATGAGATCTCCCCTCATTCTTCTAAACTCTAACGAGTACAAGCCTAGTTTATTCAGCCTCTCCTCATAGCTCAATCCCCTCAACTCCGGTATCAGCCGAGTAAACCTCCTCTGCACTCCCTCCAGGGCCAAAATATCCTTGCGCAGGTGCGGCGCCCAAAACTGCACACAGTACTCCAGCTGCGGCCTCACCAATGCCCTATACAGCTGTAGCAAGACCTCCCTACTTTTATATTCAATCCCCCTCGCTATGAAGGCCAGCATCCCATTCGCCTTCCTGACCACCTGCTGCACCTGCAAGCTGGGTTTTTGCGACTCATGCACAAGGACCCCGAGGTCCCTCTGCACCGTCGCCTGCTGCAGTTTTTCGCCCCGTAAGTAATAGTCCTTCCTACCATTCCTCCTACCAAAGTGGACCACCTCACACTTGCCAACATTAAATTCCATTTGCCATTTCCTGGCCCATTCGCCCAGCCTATCTAGATCCCTCTGCAGACTCTCCACACCCTCCGCACAATTTGCCTTTCCCCCAATCTTGGTGTCATCAGCAAATTTCGACACCCTGCACTCGGTTCCCTCCTCCAGATCATCTATATAAATGGTAAATAGCTGAGGCCCCAGCACCGACCCCTGGGGCACCCCACTAGTCACCAACTGCCAATCCGAATAGCATCCATTGACCCCCACTCTCTGCCTCCTATTTGACAACCAATCCTCTATCCACGCTAACACCCTACCCCCAACTCCATGTCCCCTGACCTTCTGCAATAACCTCTTGTGAGGTACCTTGTCAAACGCCTTCTGAAAATCCAGAAAGACCACATCCACCGGCTCTCCTCTATCCACTGCCCTAGACACATCCTCATAGAACTCCAGTAAATTTGTCAGACACGACTTCCCTTTAATGAAACCGTGTTGCGTCCGCCCTATCAAGCAATTCCCCTCAAGATGCCTCGCTATTTCCTCCTTAATGACGGTTTCTAACATTTTACCTACCACAGACGTTAAACTAACCGGCCTATAATTCCCCGCCTTTTGCCTGGCACCCTTCTTAAACAACGGCGTAACATTAGCCGTTTTCCAATCTTCCGGCACTTCCCCGGAATCCAGCGACGTCTGGAAAATAACCACCAAGGCATCCACTATCACCTCCGCCATTTCTTTCAGAACCCTCGAATGCATTCCATCCGGTCCTGGGGACTTGTCCACAATCAGCCCCTCCAGTCTGTCGAGCACCACCTCTCTAGTAACAGTAATGTCATTAAGACCCTCCATTCCTACCACCTTTCCATCGCTAACACCCGGCAAATTATTCACGTCCTCCTCCGTGAAGACAGAAACAAAAAAGTTATTCAAGACCTTAGCCATATCCCCATCCCCTACCACTAGCTCCCCTTTCTCATCCTCTAAAGGACCAACGTTTACCCTAGCCAGCCTCTTCCTTTTTATATATTTATAAAAACTCTTGCTATCCTTTTTTATATTAAGTGCTCGCCCAGCCTCATAGCTTCTCCTACCCTCCTTTATCAATTTATTTGTCAATCTTTGTTGACATTTAAACCTTTCCCAATCCTCTTCTCGCCCACTGCTCTTAGCTACTCTAAACTCCTCCGCTTTTAATTTAACACTTTCCTTCACCTCCTTCGTTATCCACGGCTTATTACCTCTCCTCCTACTGTCCTTTTTAACCATCGGAATAAATTTCTGCTGAGCACCAAGAAAGATCTCCTTAAAGATCCTCCACTGCTCCTCAGCAGACCTACCTTCCAACACGCTCCCCCAGTCCACATTCGCCAATTCTTCTCTCATCCTACCATACTCCCCTCTATTCAAACAAAGGACGCGTGTCTGGGAACCCACTTTCTCCTCCTCCATCTGCACCAGAAACTCCACCATACAATGATCACTCTCTCCAAGAGGATCCTTCACCGCAAGGTCCCTAATTCTACCCGCCTCATTACATAGCACCAGATCCAAGATAGCTCGCTCCCTCGTCGGCTCCAACACACACTGTTCAAGGAAATTATCCCGGCAGCATTCCAAGAACTCCTCCTCGAGCCCACCTCGTCCAACATGGGTCGACCAATCAATATGCAGATTGAAATCGCCCATAACTACTGCCGTCCCATTCCTGCACGCTGCACTTATTTGCGCGTTAACAGCCCGCCCCACCTCCAGATCATTATTCGGGGGCCTATAGATGACACCCACTAGCGTCTTCCTCCCTTTTCTGTTCCTAATCTCCACCCACAACGCTTCCACTTTCTGCTCCTTGGCTCCGATATCATCCCTTGCTACCACCTTGATACTATCCTTACTATATTATTATCTTACTATATTATATATTATAATCTTACTATATTATTAGATATTCTCATCCCTGGTATCATCATAGTAAACCTAGTTACACACCCAAGTTACCACTGTCCATTTAATGGAATATGTATCCAATAACTCTTATGAGGTACCTTATCCAATGCCTTTTGAAAGTCCATGTTTACATTAACTTCAGCAACCCTCTCTGCTAATTCATCAATATTGAATTTGTCAAATGTGATTTGTCTTTAACAAATCTCGCCCCTTATTAATTTGTGCTTAAGTGAGAATTATTTCTTGTCCTTTACAATGGTCTCTGGTCATGTTTCTATCATTGATGTAAAGAAGCCAAGGTGGATAGATGGAATTAAGGTGCAGATCAGACATGATCTAATTCAATGGTGCAACAGGCTCGAAGAGCTGAATGGCCTCCTCTTGTTCCTATGCAGGCTGTGGGAATGTTTGCTTTTTAAAATCAACCCGATGTCATTGTGAATTAATTAATGTTGCGCCAAATCTTCTTGCATCCATTAGGCTGGACCAAGATATGCGAGTGTGCGTGGCGGACTTTGGCTTATCTCGGAAGCTGTACAGCGGTGATTATTATCGACAAGGCAGCACAAGTAAGCTGCCTGTCAAATGGATTGCTTTGGAGAGTTTGGCAGATAATGTGTACACAGTTCACAGTGACGTGGTAGGTACAAAGACCATGTGTGTACGGTACCTCCATATCTCCTATGGCATTGCTCATGTCCAGTCAGAGTTCAGAAGTATTGCCATGATCTTTAGCTGTTCTTGTCCCCTTTTAAGGTCATTGCTCATGGGAATGGCACATCGGGAGGTCAATAAGGGTAAATTTTTATTTTTTATTGTGGTTGGAAGCTCGATAATGGCTTTGCCCTAGCCCTCAGTGGGGAAATCATTCAAATCATGGCAAAGGTCATCACAAGGGAACAATGAAGTCACACCAGGGAACAGGTCACAGGGAGGAGACTAGGTTAACCAGGCATCATTTGGGGGCGTTTAAGAGATCTGTGGATAGGTTTATGGATGAAAAGGGATTGGTTTAGGCTAGTGGGTCATTGTTTTGTAACTGGTCGGTGCAACATCGTGGGCTGAAGGGCCTGTTCTGCGCTGTAATGTTCTATTTAACTAACATAAGGGCAAAATACTGTTGATTCTGCAATCTGAAACAAAAACAGAAAATGCTGGAGAAACTCAGCAGGTCTCTTAGCATCTGTGGAGAGGGAATAGAGCCAACGTTTCCAGCCTGGATGCCAGGGTAAATGTCACTGTGTCGATATGTTTATCATACATCGTTTTAGTTTGTAACCATATGTTCACACTCTGATTCCAGTGGTCGTTTGGAGTCACTATGTGGGAAATAGCAACGAGAGGTCAGACCCCATATCCAGGGGTCGAGAATGCAGAGATTTATGACTACCTCATACGTGGACACAGACTGAAACAGCCCCCAGACTGCACTGATGAATTGTAAGTAGAACCCGTTATTAAAGATGAGATCGCAGAGTACTTGGAATTGCACAATAAAATAGGACTGAGTCAGCATGGCTTTGTCAAGGGGAGATCATGTCTGACAAATCTGTTAAGGTTCTGTGAGGAGGTAACAAGGAAGTTAGACAAAGGGGAACTAGTGGACGTGATTTATTTAGATTTCCGGAAGGTCTCTGACAAGGTGCTGCATAGGAGACTGCTAAATAAGTTAAGTGCCAATGGTGCTAAGGGTAAAATCCTGATATAGATAGAGGATTGGCTGACTGGCAGAAGGTAGAGAGTGGGGATAAAGGGATCTTTTTCAGGATGGCAGCCGGTGACTAGTGGTGTGCCTCAGGGGTCTGTGCTGGGACCACAACTTTTCACAATTATACATTAATGATTTGGAGGAAGGAATTGAAGGCACTGTTACTAAGTTTGCAGACGATACAAAGATATGTAGAGGGACAGATAGTATTGAGGAAGCCTGTGGGGGGAGCTGCAGAAGGAATTCGACAGGTTAGGAGAGTGGGTAAAGAAATAGCAGATGGAATATAATGTGGAAAAATGTGAGGTTATGCACTTTGGAAGGGGGAATGGAGGCATAGACTATTTTTAAATGGGGAAAGTGCTTAGGAAATCAAAACACAAAAGGACTTGGGAGTCCTTGTTCAAGATCCTCTTAAGGTTAACATCCAGGTTCAGTCGGCAGTTAGGAAGGCTGGAATACAAGAGCAGGGATGTACTCCTGAGGCTATTTAAGGCTCTGGTCAGACCCCATCTGGAATATTGTGAGCAGTTTTGGACCGCTAAGGGCTATCTAAGGAAGGATGTGCTGGCCTTGAAAAGGGTCCAGGTGAGGTTCACAAGAATGATCCCTGAATGAAGAGCTTGTCATACGAGGAACAGTTGAGGACTCTGGGTCTGTACTCGTTGGAGTTTAGAAGGATGAGGGGGGATTTTGTTGAAACTTACAGGATATTGCAAGGTCTGGAAAGAGTGGATGTGGTGATATTTCCATTAGTAGGAAAAACTAGAATCAGAGGGCATAGCCTTAGGCTAAAGGGTGGTCCTTTAAAACAGAGATGAGGAGGAATTCCTTCAGCCAGAGAGTGGTGAATCTGTGGAACTCTTTGCCGCAGAAGGCTGTTGAGGCCAGGTCATTGAGTGTTCTCTGTCTTAAATAGATAGGTTCTTGATTAATAAGGGGATCAGGGACTATGGGGAAAAGGCAGGAGAATGGGGATGAGAAAAATATCAGCCATGATTAAATGGCAGAGAAGACTCGATGGGCCGAGTGGCCTAATTCTGCTTCTATGTCTAATGTCTAAGTAATAATTCTGGGGTGAAAGCCCTGGAATTGACTTTGAGTAAAAGGTTCCTTGCTTCATTATTCACACCAAGTCCCATTCACTTATCGATGTCTTGCTAGTTTACATTGGCTCCTAGTCAAGCGACATATCTCAGAACACAAGAACTAGGAGCAGGTGTAGGCCATTTGGCCCCTCAAACCTGCTCCGCCATTCAATAAGATCATGGCTTATCTTTTCGTGGACTCAAGTCCACTTACCTGCCTGCTCACCATAACTCTTAATTCCTTTACTGTTCAAAAATGTCGCTATTCTTGCCTTAAAAACATTCAATGAGGTCACCTCAACTGCTTCACTGGGCAGGGAATTCCATTGATTCGCAATCCTTCGGGTGAAGAAGTTCCTCCTCAACTTGGTACTAAATCTGCTCTCCATTATTTTGAGGCCATGCCTCCTACGCTCCTTCCCCCCCTCCCCCTCTCAAGATGCCTCTTGAAACTTTTGGATATATCTTTGTGACATGATATGGACAAATTCCATATTCATCCCCGTGGATCATTTTGCTACTTAAAAAGTACTATATAAATGCAAGTCATAATTGAGTTTGGTTAGCAGTGCTACATACAGCTGAACCAAGAGCTGAGATGAATTTGGTTTGTGCTGAATTTATTTCTTGGGTGGAGGTTGGGGAAAACAAAACACTTTTTATTGAATGGGAGAGTATTACCTTTGGCAAAGGGGACCTGTGGTGAATGAATTTGCTGGATAGGGGACTGAGGCTCATGCATCTTGTCAAAGTGCTAGCTCCATCAGGCATGCTGTCCCCATGTTCTGCTTCACTACACAGGTCTGACAGGCTGAATAGCTTGCTCCAGTTCCTATGTTCCATCCAAAGTAGAGTTGGAGATATTTTGTTGGAGACATGTTGTGAAATCCTCTTCCTACTGTTGAATGACTTTCTTATTAAGAGCTTTTAATGTTTTTGTGTTGTGACAGGTACAAGCTCATGTACCAGTGTTGGCACACTGACCCCAAGCTCAGGCCTTCCTTTCAATCTTTGAGAGCATCGCTGGAAAGCCTCTTGCTGAGCTTCTCTCCGATCCCAGAGGCAGACCAACGACTCTACATGAACTTGCGGGAAGGGGCAGAGGCTTCTGCGTCGGATCTAGGCCGCAGTGCGGCCTGCTGGGAAGTGGATGGTCAGAGCATAGACAGTACGGAGGTCTCAGCCATCTCGGGCACTGCTGACTATCGTTACGTGACTGCTCCACTGGGTTTGATAGATGATGGAAGGGAGGAAACCCCAGCGATTGATTCAGTGGATGCCATGCACCATGGACAAGTGGAAGATGAAGTCACGATAAGCCTTTAGCAGCAGGAAACTTGGGCTTAGTTACTGAGCAGTGCAATAATGAAACAGAGGGTGATCCTCTCAGCTGTGCCTTGGTATCATACACGGGTCAAACACTTGCAGGTTCATCACCTTCAACACGACGCAGATCCAAAAAGGACCTTTGAGATTTCTGTTGTCAATGAAGACTTGAACAATTTATTTATATCTAATGAACATCAAATGTCATTGATGGGACAAATTTGCTTGCATACTTTTTGATTTAAACAGAACTTTCTTTTCTAAAATAATTCTCTTTGGGCTGGATGCGGGGTGGGGTGGGGGGCAGTGTCTTGATTAAAAAGTGCAATAATTTTAGATGTTGGCTTGATTATCCACCTGCTCTTTGGCAACTGGTCGAAACTTTTTAATTGGATTCTGGGAAGCAGCCCAGCTCTGGATGAAAGGGATGCAGGCTGGATCAGATCGTATTGTCAGTGCACGCGCATGTATCAGTATGAACAATTCTGAAATCAGTCGGCATGAATGTTAAGATAAAAAATTCTATTTATACAGCACTTTTCATGGATCATCGGATGTCTCAAAGCGCTTTGCTTTTGAAGTGTAGTCACTGTTGTAATGTAGGGAATGCGGAAACCAATTTGTGCACAGTAAGCTCCCACAAACAGCAATAATCTGTTTTTTGGGTCATTGGTTCTATTCTCGCTCCACAGAAGCTGTCAGACTTGCTGAGATTTTCCAGCATTTTCTGTTCTGGTATCAGTTTTTGGGATGTTGATTAAGGGATAAATATTGGCCAGGACACAGGGTAACTCCCATGCTGGTCTTCAAATGGTGCCATGGGACCATTTACATCTATCCAAATGGGCAGATAGGGTCTGAAAGATGGCATCTCCAATGGTGTAGCACTCCCCCACTGCTGCACTGGCGAGGCAACTTTGATCTTTGTGCTCCAGTCCTGGACTGGAACTCAAACCCTAAACCTCATGATGTAGAGGCGAGAGTGCTACCAGTTAAGCCACAGCTGACGTCAGGGAAAGACTTGCTTTTATTTTGGCCTTTGAGCTTGCAGCCAGTGAAGTACTTGTGAAATGTATTTTATCATAGCCCAAGGTTTCCCAATAGGCAGCCTGACCATGACCAGATTATCTGCCTTGGTGGTTTGAGAATAAATGTTGGCCGGGACTTCTTTGAGTAATGCTGTGAGGTCTTCTACACCCATCTGAAAGAGAAAATGGGGTCTCAGTAGAACATCTCCATTCAGAAGGTGGCACTGCCAACAGTGCAGCACTCACTCATTATTGCACATGATATGTCAGCCTAGGTTTTGTGTTCTTGAGCCATGATTGTACTTCCAACTCAGAAGTGAGATGGCTATGCATTGAGCCCAGGACATCAGTACATTAATAATCTCCCTCCTGTGCTTTGGTGCATTTGTGTTAAACTTTGTGTGCATTGTTTTACCCATCAATGATTAGTGCAACTGATCAATCCACTAGAAATTGAAGCAGTGAAACATCCTTATGTGATATGCTTAACTCATCACCCCATTAGCCACCAATCACAGAGTTGCAAATAAAGGAATAAAAGGTCCACATACCCACCATCACTCTTCACTGAGGTTCGTGAAAATAATACTGCAATCCAGCTTTGTGACATTTTCACAACTCCACTGTTACATTAGGGATGTGCTGGAGCACAGTGGTTAGCACTGCTGTTCCACAGTGCCAACGGTTCAATTCCTGGCTTGGATGACTGTGTGAAGTCTGCATATTCTCCCTATGTCTTTCTGGTTTCTTTCAGGTGCTCTGGTTTTTTCCTAGTCCAAAAGACATGTTGGTTAGTGAATTGGCCATGCTAAATTCTCCCTCAGTGTACTCGAACAGGTGCTGGAATGTGGCGGCTCGTAGATTTTCACAGTAACTTCATTGCAGTATTAATGTAAGCCGACTTGTGACTAATAAATAAACTCTTAAACTTTAGTGCTAAGCTCAGGGCGTTCACTGCAATATTCCAGTACCTCTGAAACATGCAACATATCCTTATCTTCATAGGAATGAGCAGCAAATGCTGGTCTTTTCCAAGGTAAGGTGTTAACTCAATGGTTTTCTCTGATGTAGGGTGGGTTTGCCACATGCTGCATTTCTTTTGCCTCACACTGAACCCCGTGGCCTGCAAGACCTCCTCAAAACAACTGGTCGTTGTGTTCCATTCAAAGAGGTTCTTTTATTTATATAGAAAGGTCATGAATCTGAGTGAAGGGTTCAGGTGATCCTTTGCACCAGGTTTTCCAAATAGTTTGAGACCCTTTCAAACTCTAATTCTGTTACCCAGTACCTTGTCCATTGCAATCTTATCAATGTAAAATGTTCCAATACTTTAGCACTTTTCTTGCAAATATATTTTTTCTTCCCAATATATTTTTTCTTCCCCTTCCCCTCATAGCCTTAACATAGACTTGAATCGTCAGAGAGAATTCTGATATCTTGTGCCCTATCCTTTGCTCTCTAGTACATATAAACCTCATGTCCCAAACTGCACATTGCTAATGCAGTAACGTACCCTTCATTCTGGCCTCAGTGCCTAATGTACACTTGCTGATTTGTAGTTAGCGATGCACTAAAACATGATATAGTCCCTGCTTCAATTTTCACTGATTGCTAATTGCAAATCATGCCACTCATAGCTGCCAAATATCTCCGATAGCATTGTGCCTACACATTCAACAATTTTTATTCTTCCTATTGTGAATTCCCAGTTATCAATTGCTGTTCATTAAATGGTTTTAATACCCCGATAACTCATATGTGTATGTATATATATACATGCAAAATCCAAGGACATGTTTGACATTGCTACTGCTGCCACTAGTGAGTGCATCTTGAGATGGTTGGTGCCAACCCACTATTAACTTCAATGAGCAGAAAAATCATGTGCTGAGTGCCAGGCTGCATTCTATGCAAATGCTACTCCCCGTTTAAAATGACATTTCCCCCAAGATATTCAAGGATATAATGTTGCAGGGTCCAGCATGGAAGGATATGATGTTGACCTTCCCTTGCTTGGTTCAATGACACCTTTCAATGCTTTTAATATCCTCCGGTGCAATCCAAGGGACTCCCAAATTACCTGCTGGTGTGGCCAAGTTGCAAGGAGTTTTCGTGGCAACATTTGAGAGGGAGATGATTGGTAATTCTCCAGATTTGGTTGGGAGGTAGTTGGAGCTGTATTTTATCTATAATTGAGTAGGAATGGACATAGCATAAAGAGGTTCTTTTAACAACAATAAACAAAGCATGTTTCCAATCAAAACCAACAGATTGAAATGGACATTATCTTCGTAAATAAATTGTCAGCAAACCTTTCACTTGTTCCTTGCAAGTATACAATGCCATGAAGTAGTTCATGGTAAGTGCAATATTGTAACTCCCCTGGTCATCAATTGAGAAATGATACTGTCCAGTACAGAATTAGGCCATAAAGATTTAAGGGTTCTGGGCTCAATTTCCAGTCTGTGCTGAGGTACTGGATCTCAGACAAGGCAGCAGTTAGAGTCATTATCCTGGTGTCAAGAACAAAGAACAAAACAGCACGGGAAACAGGCCCTTCGGCCCAACGAGCCCGCGCCGCCGTCCCATGGTCAGTGACCTATTCATGACTCTAGTCTATGCCTAATGTGTGAGGATCAGGGAGTTCCAATATAGGGACAATCCAATCAATCAGCCTAAAAGCACATTTTTGGGATGTGGGAGGAAACCGGAGCACCCGGAGGAAACCCACGCAACCACGGGGAGAACGCGCAAACTCCCACGGACACAGGCCCAACTCCATGTGTCCGCACAGCAACAGAGATAGCCTCTGTGCTGCCATGATGCCCTCGAGATGGTAAGTGCCTGTGGATAAAAATTTCATTATTAAAGTGTTCCTTGGGCTGGAAAGGAGGGAGAACTCAGCCAGTGATCACTCTCTCGAACAGTATTGAGGAAACCGCTGCCAGAAAATGCAAGGGCGAGAGGAGGAGGAATTTCTTCAGCCAGAGGGTGGTAAATCTGTGGAACTCATTGCCACAGAGGTGGAGGCCAGGTCATTGAGTGCCTTAAAGACAGAGTTAGATGGGTTCTTGATCAATAAGGGAATCAAGGGTTAAGGGGAGAACGCAGGGGAATGGGGATGAGAATCGTATCAGCATGATTGAATGGCCTAATTCTGCTCCTATGTCTTAAGGGTGTGCAAACAGCTATTTTTGTTATGACGCCGTAAATTATCCTGGCGCCCCCATCTCCACTGCTGCATCATCTCACTGTGCAACTTCCAACACACAGAATGGTCATTTAGAATAGATTACAGGAGGGGAACCAGTGCCTGTGCACCAACAGGAAAGCGCTCATGCATTCCTCCCATCGTATTATTGAGCTTTTCACATGATCAGGGATAAAGCTGATTATTTCCTTATGTTCTCAACTGCTTTTCCTTAATGAAGAGAATTGAAACAGAACTGTAAGGAATCATTAAAGCTGCCTCAACCTTTTATTATCTAGGAAACTTTGTCATTATGTTGACTTACAGTCTGGATACCAGCTGAACTTTACACAGTGGCTAAATGAAGTTATTCTGCTGGCTGATACCAGATCTTTGGAACTCACCTCGATGGATTAAACACACCACACTAATTATTCAGGTGTTGGTCGAATTCATATGGCATAGTCTGAATTTTGAAACAGTGCATGACCTCAGTACGATGACTCACACTGGGACCAGTTCTGAGCAAACCTACACCCTTCCCAGATTAGTTATTTAGCAAGATCAAGGAAAATGTATTATTAAAATTAATTGTGCCCCATTGTTAATTACTTCAAATTACTTCTACAATCAGAGAAAGCCTTTAACTCAGCAGAGATAAACCCCCAGCCAGAGATGGACCCTCCCAGTCGGCAGACACAGACTCCCTCCCAGAGACAGACCTACACCCATTCAACTCAGAAGCGTCAGATCTAACCTCATCACATAGAGACCGACACTACACAATTCAAGAGCACACACAAGAAATTTTATACATCCTCCATTATACTTTATAGAAATCCAGTGCCAGCACTATTGGAATCTGACCCACAATCACTGCAGCAAGAAGGAAACATTGAAAATTCACTAAACATGAAGGACCAAACGGGGTCTCTGCACCTGAAGGGGGCACAAATTATTCAAAAGAAATATATATGCTTATAGCACGTCATTTTGAAAAGGCAAATATGAACATAGTCGTCATCATAGATCATAGAAACCTACAGTGCAAAAAGAGACCCTTCGGCCCATCGAGTATGCACCGAACACAATCCCACCCAGGCCCTATCTCCATATCCCTACATATTTTATCCACTAATCCCTCTAACCCAAGCATCCCTGGATACTAAGGGGCAATTTCTTAGCATGGCCAATCAACTTAACCCGCACATCTTTGGATGATGGGAGGAAACCGGAGCACCCGGAGGAAACCCACGCAGACACTAGGAGAATGTGCAAACTCCTCACAGACAGTGACCCGAGCCAAGTTATATCCAGGGGACGTCTTTTGGCTGAGACCAGAATTTTTGTATCCCTGTGATTCCTCGTGAGAGTGAGTATTGCAAAAAATGGTCAGATCGCAGGTCCAAATCTTGATCTAAAGCTGCAATTACGTCGGATAATGGACTCAATATTATGATTAGTGATATACTCAAAACATTTAAGTAAACAAAATCCTCAAGGACGGACTGCAATCTGCTGGGGTTGGATTACTTTAAATGCAAAAGAATGGTTTCAAAATCCATCACAGTTTGTTCCTGCAGTAAGGCATAATCTCACTCTTATCAAGATTGGAGGCATTGGGAAATTCCACCCTGGAACAAACATTAGCCATTTTCTGTCAAGATAACAAAAAAGTTTATTTACTACTGTCACAAGTAGGCTTACATTCAGACTGACGTGACATGTCAACGTTGGACAGGGACAGACACAGTAAGAAGTCTCACAGGTTAAAGGCCAGCAGCTTTATTTGGAATCCCCGGATGAAGCAGCAGCACTCCAAAAGCTCGTGATTCCAAATAAACCTGTTGAACTTTAACCTGATGTTGTGGGGCTTCTTACTGTACATTCACATTACAATGAAGTTACTGTGAAAATCCCCTAGTCACCACACTCTGATGATGCCTGTCTGGGTGCACTGAGGAAGAATTTATCATGGCCAATACTTCTAACCAGCATGCCTTTTTGGTCTGTGGGAGGAAACCCGGAAGACACCCATGCAGATACGGGTGTGGGGTGGGGCGGGGCAGTGTATAGACTCCACACAGACAGTGACCTAAGCTGGGAATCGACCCTGCGTTCCTGGCGTCCTGAGGCAGCAGGGCTAACCACTGTGCTACCCTTAAAAATAAACAATCTGAAGTCCCAGGTTACACTGCTATATCTGGGGACAAGTAACTGACTTCATAGAAAGGTCATAGTAACCCTTCAGTGTTGAAAGGCCCATCGAGTCTGAACGACCACAATCCCACCCAGGCTGTACTCCCATATCCCTTCATATTTACCCACTAATCCCTCTAACCTATGCATCTCAGGATACTAAGGAGCAATTTTAGCATGGCCAATCAACCTAAGCCACACATCTTTGGACGATGGGAGGAAACCGGAGTACCTGGAGGAAACCCACGAAGACACAAGCAGAATGTACAAACTCCACACAGACAGTGATCCAAGCCGGGAATCGAACCCAGGTCCTCGGAGCTGTGAAGTAGCAGTGCTAACCACTGTGCTACCGTGCCACCCAATATAGACTTAATTTGTCTATGCCAGGAATGCCAAACAAAATGAGACCAGTGCATCTCAACTTCACTCTTGACTCTATCCCATGGAGTTCAAATTAATGAATCAGCAATTAGGTCCTAATTTAATGGAAAGTAATTTCCAATGACAAATTTTCAGGCATCGGAAGCTACTCATACTGGACCCGTCACAATCTGCAGTCTGCCCAACGAGGGTCCAACATTGTTCACTAATGAAAAGAAATAACTTGCATTCCTTTTCATCCTTCGCAATCTCAGGATTTAGTGCTTTACAGCCAAAGGAAGCGCATCGAGTCATACATGCCATTGTAAATGTAGTAAAAGTACTGGCCATTTTGTGCACAGAAAGCTCCCACAAATGGTAATGAGATAATTAACTAATAATCTGTTTTATTAGTGACAGTTGAGGAGTAATATTGGTCAGGCCACTGGGGAGATTTGAAGGGGTTACAGAGGAGATTTACCAGAATGGTTTTGGGAATGAGGGATTTTAGCTACAAGGTTAGGGTGGAGAAGCTGGGATTGTTCTCCTTGGAGCAAAGGGGATTGAGGGGAGATTGATAGAGGCGTGCAACAAATGACAGGTTTAGTAAGGCAGCCAAAGAGAAGCTGTTCCATTAGTTGATGGTACAAGGATCAGAGGATACAGATTTAAGGTTTTGGGCATGATATGCAGGTGGATTAGGTGACGAATTATTTTTTACCATTTTGTTTGAGCATTTTTATTTACTTGTAGAAGTGTTACATATGGGCATTGTTATTATAATGATATTAAACCTTGGACTTACTTACCATGTAAGATACCAATCACTCATTAGGGAGGCAATAGCATAGTGGTATTGTCACTGGACTATTAATCCAGAGACCCAGAGCAAGATCCAGGGACCTGGGCTTCAATCCCGCCATGGCAGATGCTGAAATGTGAATTCAGTAAAAATTTGGAGTTGAATGTCTGACAATGGCCATGAAACCATGTCATAAAAATGCACCTGTTTCACTCATGAATTTAAAAAAAGGGATTTGGTCAACATATTGTTGGTTCATTTACTCAGACTACGCCCATTCGAACGGTTATACATGGGTATAAAATTTGAAAACAGAGTTATGCGTCTACCCTGCTCAAAGCAAAAGTGAAACTAAGATTGGTTTAAATGATCCAGTGAGGAGAAAGGCTATTTGAGTAACAGCCAAGATTAATTCAATTGGGTAACAAAGGGCATCTTAACAAATAAGTCCCTGGTTTAACGGCAAGAGAATTTTTGGGTTTGGATAATGACTCTATGCATGGCACACCCAATAATTTACCAAAGAAAACCAATTAAAAGCAGACTTCCAAACTCCCTGACAGATCAAGGAGAGCGAGTAGGATCATACATCCCTTCTGTAAAAGGAAGAGTTACTATTGGTGGGACCATAGCATTGAGTTAGTGAAGCTCCCCAGAACCTGGATTTTTCAGGGTGCAGGAATCTCAGGCCTGGACGGGCGTCCTGGAAGTCTGCTCCCTGGGTCTCCATTCTGACTGAACAGTCCTGCTGTGAGATCAAAGGGGCTGCAGTGAGGCGAGAACTCCCAAGGGCAAGAAGAACAGGACATCCTTTCCAAACCAACAGGGGGGCATGGTTGTGGCTGAGGAAGTCATCAGTAGAAGTGTGGTCCCTCCGTTATGGAGGCAGTGCACCAAGAGGATCTCAATCAGGTATGAACTTAGTGCAGTGTTACAATGAGCAATGGCAATATCCTGTGGTAGTCAGCGAATGGGGATTGGGGGAAGCATTTGTGGCAGAGGGCATAGCCCAAGTGGTAAAGAAGAATCTTTATTAAACATTTACTTGGGATTTACTTTGTGAAGTTTTATTTGTTAATTAATGCTTGCTACTGGAGGATTTTTATTGCCAGCTGAACATGCAGAAGGCAGCCATTCAGGCCATCGTGTCTATACCGACTCTCCCAACAGACCTATTCCTGTAGCCCCACATATTCACCCTTCTAATCACCCTAATCTATACATCTTCCGACACTAAGAGGCAATTTCGCACGGCCAATTCACCTGGTTAGCATTGCTGCCTCACAGTGCCAGGTACCCAGGTTTAATTTGCAACTTGAGTCACTGTCTGTGTAGAGTCTGCACAATTGCCCCGTGTCTGCGTGGGTTTCCTCCGGGTACTCCAGTTTCCTCCCACAGTCCGAGATATGCGCTGATTAGGTGCATTGGCCATGCTAAATTCTCCCTCGCTGTACCCGAACAGGCATCAGAATGTGGCATCTAGGGAATTTTCACAGTAATTTCATTGCGGTGTTAATCAACTCATGACAATAATAAATAAACTTAATCCGTTCATCTTTGGACTGTGGGAGGAAACTGGAGCACCCGGAGGAAACTCAAGCAGACACAGGGAGAACATGCAGAATGATCACCTGAGGCTGGAATGGAAGCCTGTTCGGTCCCTGGCACTATGAGACAGCAGTATGACAGGTGAGTGGCATCGAACTTTCAGGTGGAAAGCTGTGCCTCTTTAAGCTTCAGGATTCAAGTCGCATTTCAGTTTTCAGACTAAGGTAAACACTCCAGTGCAGTACTGAAGGAATGCTGCGCCATCAGAGATGCATTTTTTCAGATGAAATGTTAAAATGAGGCCATATTTGAGTGGACTCTAAAGATCCTATGACACTATTTGAAAGACCACGGGTCTTAATCCGCAACAACTTGCCATTTTCTCAAATCAACATCACAAAACAGATTACGTGGTTATTATCACACTGCTATGTGTGGGAGCTTGTTGTGCGCATTTTGGCTGCTCGATTCCTACATTACAACACTGAGTACACTTCAGAAGTGCTTCATAGGCTGTAAAGTGCTCTGAAACATTCAGTGGTCATGAAAAATGCTATATAAATGCAAGCTTTTTCTTCCTCCAAAAATATCCCGTATGTTCATTATAGCACTCCTCAGAACAACACACTTTTCAGCTCCGCTCTAACCTCTCTCTCTCGGCAGTCAGAATTCAAAATCATCCTCACCCTACTGCCCTCTCAAATCCATGGCTCTTAGTTACCCAGTAAAAAATCTGACAACACCAGGTTTAAGTCCAACCGATTTATTTGATTCACCTGACGAAGGGGGTAACCTCGAAAGCTAGTGAGTTTACTATCAAATAAATCGGTTGGACTTAAACCTGGTGTTGTCAGACTTTTTACTGTGTTTACCCCAGTCCAACGCCAGCATATCCACATCTTAGTTACCCTCCACAGAAACCATCTTTCCTGTACACAGAAGTCATTCTGAATGAGGCAGTGGCGTAGTGGTATTGTTGCTAGTCCATTAATCCAGAAACACAACTAATGTTCTGGGGACCTGGGTTCAAATCCTGCCACGGCAGATGGTGGAATCTGAATTCAATAAAAAATATCTGGAATTAAGGATGTACAGATGACCATGAAACCATTGTCGATTGTCAGAAAAACCCATCTGGTTCATTAGTGTCACTTATGGAAGGAAATCTGCTGACCTTACCTGGTCTGGCCTACATGAGACTCCTGAGCCATAGCAGCTCTCTCAACTGCCCTCTGAAATGGCCTGGCAAACCATTCAGTTTCAAGGGTAACTAAGGACTGGCAATAAGTGTTGGCTAGCCAGAAATGTCCATGTCCTATAAATAAAAAAGAGCATTCACACCTCTCTACTTTCTCTCTGTGCGCCATGTAACTTGGTGAGATGAAGAGATGCTATGGCTATGAGATGCATGGCTATGCTAACCATGTAGTAGAATATAATTCTGCTGCCACTGATGGCTCTCAGCACCTCATGGATGCCCAGGTTTGAGCAGCTGTATCCACTCCAAATCTCTCCCATTTAGCACAGTGGTAGTGCCACATAGCACAATAGCTGGTATCCTCCATGTGAAGATGGAACTTCATCTCCTGTGTGGGTGTGTGGTGCTGGCTCCTGTTAATATTGTAATATTGTTACAGACAGAAGCATTTGAGATAAGATAGTGGTGTAGCGGTTCTGTCACTGGATTAGTAATCCAGGCGCTTAGCCTAATGCTCTGCGACATGCATTCAAATCCCATCAAGGCAGTGACCGAGAAACTATCAGTTGTTGTAAAAACTCATCTGGTTCCCTAATGTCCCTTTAGGGAAAGAAATCTGCCCGTCCTCACCTGGTCAGGCCTACATGTGACTCCAGACTCACAGCAGTGTGGCTGACTCCTCACAGTCTGCTACAGTGATCTAGAAAGCCCTTGAACTGAATGGCTTTCTAGATTGTAGCAGACAATAAGAGATGGGCAATGAATGTTGGCCTTGTCAACGACATCCACATCCCATGAAAGAATAGAGAAATAAATTGGTAAACTTAAGATCAAATAGGTTTTTCCTTCTTGTTGGTCCCCACACTTCCTGCTGCAGGCCCAATCAGGCTGCTATGTCCTTCAGTAATGGTGCAGTCTTAGTGACAGGCTCTTAAATTCTGCGCCCTTGCAACCCTCAATGCCTCTCCCATGTGGTGTTCAATAGCTCAGGGAGGAATGGTAGGTAGATGGATTCCTTGCCCACGCCGGACTGGTTGACCCCTGTTTTGTTTGGTCAAACGCTGCCTTGCTGCCAAGGTCAGTCACTCTCACCTGACCTCTGGAATTCTGTTATGTTGTCCGTGTATAGACTGTAATGAGCTCTGGAGCCATGTGATCCTGGCAGAACTCAAACCAAGTTTCGATGAGTAGATTGTGAAGTGTCACTTGGCAGCACTTAGGTGAACCATCGGTCACTTTGTTGATAAGGAGAGTGAACATTTTATGGACAGGGCAAACCTGGGAGGTTTTCAACACTGACGGATAGATGTCATGTTTAGCTGTACTGGAACAATTTGACCAGAATTACGCTAGTTCTGGAGCACAAATCTTTGGTACTACCAGTGGGATTTTGTCAGAGCCTTTGCTTTATTTAGTGTTTTCAGTGTAATTTCTTGATAAAATTTGGAGTGATTTGTTGAAGACTGGTCTCTATGATTCTGGGAACCACAAGGAGGCCCCACTGGATCATCCACTTGGTAAATCCGGCTGCAGAAGATTGCAAATGCTTCAGCTTGTGCTGGACTCCACCCTGGACTTTATTGCCACTCAACTTTCCTTCCTGGCGCCTGTGCTGGCTAGCATTGAAACTGCTGCTCTTCTCAGGAACTGTTCTTCACCTTTTCAATACCATCATAACCTCCTTCCTTGAAAAAGCCACACTTGAGCCCTCTGTCCTAGAACACTACTATCTCATCTCTAAGCTGCTTTTCCTCTCTAACATACTTAATTGTGCTGTCGCCCCCTCAAATCCACACCCATTGTTCCATGTCTGAGCCCCTCCAACCTGGTTTCCACACTTGCCACAGTGGCGCGATGGTCCTTACTCAAATCACAAGTGACCACGGTGAACTATTCCTCTTCAATTTACTGAATCTCTTTGCAGCTTTGACATGGCTGTTCTCACTATCCTTCTCCAACGTCTCTGCTCCATTCTCCAGTTCTGTGGGATTGTCTCAATGGTCCCACTCTGATCTATCCAATCATTGACATAGCGATGGCTTCTCTCCTGTTCTCATGCTGCCTGGAGGTTCCCCCAACAGCCTATCCTTGACCCCCACCTTTTCCTCAGCTAGATCTTTGCCCCTTTGAAACAGAAGTCAAGGGCATAGACAGAGTGAATAGTCAAAAACTATTTCGCAGGGTGGAAGAGTCAATTACTAGGGGGCATAGATTTAAGATACAAGGGGCAAAGTTTAAAGGAGATGTACAAGTTTTTTTTACATAGAGGGAGGTGGGTGCCTGGGATTCGCTATTGGGGAAGGTAGTGGAAGCAGATCCGATAGTGATTTTTAAGGGGCTTCTTGACAAATACGTGAATAGGATGGGACTAGAAGGATAGGGTCCCTGGAAGGGTAGAGGATTTTAGTTCAGACAGGCAGCATGGTTGGTGCAGGCTTGGCAGGCTGAAGGGCCTGTTCTATGCTGTAATTTTCTTTGTTCTTGTTCTTTTATCATCTTCAGACATTAGGTCAGCTTCCCCTCGTAGAAGGAGGACAGCCAGCTCTTCCTCTTCACCACCTGTCTCCACTGTGCAGTTGTGTTGTGTTGTCACACTTGTTGTGCATCATTCTGTCCTGGAGGAGCTGCAAATTTCTCCAGTTAAACACTGGGAAGATCAAAATGTTGGCTGGAACTTTCTGGTTGTTCAAGTTGGCAGGATCTTCTGGATGCACTGACAGTGCACCCCACCGCAGGGTTCATTGAAGAGTGGGATGCAGTCGATGGGAAATCCGATTGACAGAAGTGGGACAAAAAGAACCAACATGCCACCTCCCTCCGTGAGAAAGATGCCAGAGAATCCTGTTCTGTATATTTCTGCACTTTCATTTGCAATTGGAATAATAGAGCTAGAGCAACAGCAACTTGCTTTATTCTGAACTTAACTATGACAACAAGATAAGCTGAAAACTGACTGGTTCAAAAGACTTGCATTTACATTTGATTTGATTTAATTTATTATTGTCACATGTAGTATATTAGTATATAATGAAAAGTATTGTTTTTTATGTGCTATACAAACAAAGCATATCATTCATAGAGAAAGAAATGAGAGAGTACAGAATGTAGTGTTACAGTCATAGCTAGGGTGTAGAGAAAGATCAACTTAATGCAAGGTAGGTCCATTCAAAAGTCTGATAGCAGCAGGGAAGAAGCTGTTCTTCAGTTGGCTGGTACGATACCTCAAACTTATGTATCTTTTCCCTGACAGAAGAAGGTGGAAGACAGAATGCCCAGGGTGCGTGGGGTCTTTGATTATGCTGCCCATTATGCTGGTTAATTGTGACATAGCACCATTCATGACCACTTGACATTCCAACCTACTTTACAAGCAACTGAGTAATTTTGAAGGTTAGTCACCACTGTTAATGTAGGCAGCCAATTTGCACACAGCAAGTTCTCACAAACAGGACAATGGTAACCAAAAGATAACCTGTTTCAGTGATGGTGGTTGAGGGAGAAATACTGGCCAGGAACCAGGGTGTATTGTACTGCTCTGTCCTTCTTTGAATGGTACCAAGGGACTACTACATCCATATTACAGGGCAAATGGGGCATCGGTTTAATGTCTCATCCTAAAGACGTCTCCTCCCCACTGGACTGTCAGCTTGTGTGCTCAAGTCTTCGGGGTGACAGTCAAAGCCCTGATCTTCTGAATCAGAGAGACAAGTGTGCCACCCACTGAGCAACAGCTGACATCAATACACTCTCAAATGGGGCCGTGCAAAGAAAGCTCCGGGAATCATTTCAGAAACAATATGTGCTACAATGGGAGGGGAGTGCTCTGACCTATGTGGATGTATAAATCAAAAAGGCAAAATAGCCTTCCCCATTCATGAGCGCATTGTGAAGTGACTAGTTAATCTGTATTAAATGGTGTTTGTTAAGGGATAAATGTTGGTCAGGCAATTGGAACATGCCCTTGTTTGAACAATTTTGCAAGATCTTTTTTGAGAGCAGCACTCCATCACCACTACTCTCAGCTGATGAGTTAGACTGCATAGAATTAACTGTACTGAAACAGGTCATTTAGCCCATCTGATCTGTGCCGGTGTTTATACTCCACACAAGCATCCTCCCACTCTAACTGCCTCTTCCCTCTTACCTCTGTGTTCCTCCAGTGCCTTCTCCTGCATGTATGAATCAAGCCTCCACTTAAATGCATCAATGCAATTTGTTTAAATCTCCCCATGAGTTCCACTCTCTCACTACTCTCTGTGTAATGAAATTTGATGTGAGTATGCCGGCATTGGACTGGCGTAAATCGCCATATCGACACAGACATCAAGTACTTTTTACTAATGAAATTTCCCCCTATTTTTTATTTGATTTCAATGCCTCCGTGTTGACTCATCCATAAATGGAAACAGTTTTTCATTTCCACCCTGTCACAAGAATAAGATCTTGGATCAGGAGTCAGAGTGGAGCCCCCTGAGCCTGCTCTGCCATTCAATAGGATCAGCATGAAGGTCTCACAACACCAGGTTAAAGTCCAACAGATCTATTTGGTAGTGCAAACTTTCAGAGTCTCTCTCCTTCTTCAGGTGAGTGTACCTGAAGAAGGAGCGAGACTCTGAAAGCTTCTGCTACCAAATAAACCTGTTGGACTTTAACCTGATGTTGTGAGACTTCTTACTGTGCTTACCCCTGTCCAATGCTGACATCTCCACATCATTCACTATGATCACAGCTGATCTTATCTTGGTCTCAACTCCACTTTCCTGCCCATTTACCGTAGCCAATCAACCCATTACTAAAGTAAAAATGTGTCCATCTCATCCTTAAATTTACTCAAAGTCCTGGCATCCACTGCATTCTGAGGTAGTGATTTCCACAGACTCACGATCCTTTGTGAGAAGTAATTTCTCCTCATCTGTTTTAAATCTGTTACCCCTTATCCTGAAACTATGACCTCTTATTCTAGATTGCCCGACAAAAGGAAATATGTTCTCCACACCTATTTTGTCAATCCCCCTTATCATCCTGTATACCTCAATTAGATCTCCTCTCATTTCTCTAAACTCTAGAGAGCAAAAGCCTAAGTTGCCCAATCTCTCTTCAAAAGTCAAACTCTTCATCTCTGAAATCAACCCATGGAACCTCCTCTGAACTGCCTCCAATGCAAGCACATCCCTCCTCACGTAAGGGGACCAAAACTGTTCACAATATTTAAGTGCGGTGTCACTAATGTTTTGTACTGTAGCAGGAATACTTCACTACTTTTACATCCTATTCCTTTAGTAATAAATGCTAAGATTCTATTTGCCTTTCTTATGACCTGCATACTAATTTTTTATGATTCATGCACAAGGACACCCAGATTCCACTGTACTGAAGCATTACGAAGTTTCTCTCCATTCAGATAATAATTTGCCTTTGTATTTTTCCAGCCAAAATGGATAACTTCACACGTTAAATGAATAATTTCCACTTTAAACTCAATCTGCCACATTTTGCCCCATTCACTTAACCCAGTTGTATACATTTGTAAACTTTCCCTAGTGACAATGGTGGTTCTAAGTCCCTCCTTTTCTATATTAACCATGTTTGCCCTGTGTGGATTTCCTCCAGGTGCTTCGGTTTCCTCCCACAGTTGGAAAGATGTGCTGGTTAGGTGCACTGGCCTTGCTAAATTCTCCCTCAGTGCACCCGAACAGGCGCCGGAATGTGGTAATTAGGGGATTTTCATGGTAACTTCATTGCAGTGTAAATATAAGCCTTACTTGTGATGCTAATAAATAAACTTTAAAAACAAATCTAAAGGAAGTGCTGCAAATAATCAGGTGTGGCGATCTTAGTACCCTCTCTGACACTGACCTTGAGCTAACAACAGTGATAGGGATTCTCATGTTACCATAAGCTTGAAGGTTGGCTTCCCCTGGATGGTTGGTCAAAGGGTGGACTGTCCCTTTAAACGTCACGTGACACGGCCCTGGCAGGTGACATGACGTCACCCCGCGCGTGCGGCAGCCGGGCTTCAGCGGGAAGAGATGGCGCCGAATTTCAAGGACATTAACGGCCGCTGCATCACCTTCGAGCAAAGCCATCACTCCCCGCTGTGCCGTGAATTCACGGTCATCTCCCCGAAGCTGTCGCTCCGCTCGGTGCTGATTTACACCGCCGCTGTTTGGCTGCTGGCTTACGCCATCTTCTCCGTCACCCAGGTGAGGAGGGGGGGACGGGAAGGTGGGAGAACAGCGCTCGCTCGCTCGCTGATTGGCTGAGCATGGCGCAGAGACGCGGAACCTGATTGGTTGTCGGATGTGTCCATCATCATATGGGGACCCGCCCTTTTAATGGGCGGGGCTTGCACTGCGCCTGCGTACTGGCATGTGGCCGGAAAAGTCTGAGCCAGGAGGGCACTCACTCACCTGAGAGCAAAACCCAAGTTTTTCAACTTAGAAGGAAGGGTATAGCACAGCGATGGGTAGCCTAGGCTGGTGAATGTGTCGCTCTCTTTCATCTTCCATCCCCAAGATGGAAATCAGGCTTCATAGAGTTATCGAAACCTACAGTGTAGAAGGAAGCCATTCGGCCCATCGAGTCTGTACCGACCACAACCCCTTCCAGGCCCTATCCCCATAACCCCATGCACTTACGTTAGCTAGCCGCCATCTCCCCCTCCTCCCCCCCATACCAAGGGGTAATTTAGTATGGGCACCTAACTTGCACACGTTTGGATGTGGGAGGGAACTGGAGCACCCGGAGGAAACCCACGCATAACATGCAGACTCTGCACAGAAAGTGGCCCAAATCAGGAATCATACCCATGTCCCTGGCGCTGTGAGGCAGCAGTGCTAACCACTGTGTCACCGTGTTCATTAACCCCATGAATAAGATTAAATATATTTAATACATGCTGAATATTTCATGATGAGTTACAGAAAATGCAGAATCATTTATATATTAATAGAACTGTTATCAATTTTAAATGGTAAAAACAAAAAGAAATATTGACACTTTAGATGCAGAGGGAGCGCACGGCTCTCACAGTCAATGTTGTGAGCAATCAGCATGTACCTTGCTTCACATGCGAATTACTTCAGTCATACTGGTAAGAAAAAGATATGATGTGGACAGAAATCAGTAGAATGTGTTGACACTGCGGGCAACGGTTAACAAAATGTCTTGTGGACCATACTCAAAACCCAGATGGGTAGCATGTAGCTTCTGGGCTGCAGGTTGCCCAATGCTAACTTAGAGACAGATAGCCTGGTTGAGGTACCATAGATGTACTTTGCATCTGTTTTTATCAAGGAAGAAGATGCTGCCAAAGTCATAGTGAAAGGAGAGGTAATTAAGATATTGGGTAGACCAAGAGGCAATACCAGATAGGCTGGCTATACTTGGATAAAGCAACAGGAATTATCCATCAGTGTTGAGGGGTGGGGGTGGGGATATTGCAGAGGCAATGGCTGCAATCTTCCAATCTCAAATACAGCAGCGGTACCACAGAATGGAGAATTGTTAATGTTATACCCTTTTTAAAGCAGAGACATAAGATCATAAGAGATGAGTAGCAAGATTTTGCCTCATGGAATCCCTGCAGTGCAGGAAGAAGCCACTCAGCCCATTGAGTTGTATCGACCACAATCCCACCCCAGTCCCTATTCCCGCAACCCCATATATTTACCTTGCTAATCCCCCGACACTAAAGTCAATTTAGCATAGCCAATCAACCTAACCCACACATCTTTGGACTGTGGGAGGAAACCAGAGCGCCTGGAGGAAACCCACATCGACGTGGAGAATGTGCAAATTCCACACAGATAGTGACCCAAGGCCGGAATTGATCCTGGGTCCCTGGCGCTATGAGGCAGCAGTGCTAACCACTTGCCACCATGTCATCTCATCACACCTATTCCTTCATTCAGTAAGATCACGGCTAATCTGATTGTGGCCTTAACACCACTCTCTTGCCTGTTCCTATAAACTTCAATTCAGCCCATCGAGTCTGCACTGACTCTCTGAAAGAGCACATTACCCAAGCCATTCCCACTGAGAATGACAGGACCAGAAGAAAATCCCACCCAACGTTCTAGCTCTGTGACCTTTCGTCAGAACTGGAAAATGGTCTGAGTATTTCCACGTGTTCTGTTTTCCTTACTGGAGCGGAGCTGAAGTTTGCTTTATGGACAGGTGACAGAAACTGATCTGACATTTGATATTGGGAATGGTTTCTTGCAGAACACTTCAGTGCTCTCAGCTTCCATCATCGTGACTCTCCTGGGAATGATCCTGCACCTCCATTTATTTAAAATTGATCAGGAGTCAATGCTGATTATAGGTTCGATTGGAGTCCAGATGAACACTTTGTATGCCTCGGGCAGGGAGAGTGTGAGGTTCATCGAGATGAAAAAGGTGAAAGATATTGTGATCAACGAAGCCATCTACATGGTAAGAGGCAAAGAGTAATGGTTCCTTAATTTAAACTCCAACTACAGCATCTAAAAATGATGGGACAGCCCACAACCAGGGGTCACAGTCCAGAGAGTGGTGAGCCTGTGGAATTCGCTAGTAGAGAAAGTAGTTAAGGAAAAGATTTTAGTTTCCCACCTGCAAATGCTTACCCTGCCTGTTCAGCTATTCTGAGTTCCAGGCTGTAGGCTCCAGCAGTAACATCATTGGATTTCTGTGCATGCACAAGTGGGTATTGGCTGCCAGCTTGCACAGATATATTACCTTGGCAGGAGACATAGCAGAATTTCCTTTTTTTTTTGACTAAGTCTCAACTCAGGCAGGAAAGGAAGTCTGTAGCTCGCTGGCTCCACTTCTGGCTTTTCCCACCATATTTTTAACACTTGGTCAAAAGGTCCCATGAAGTGACACTGGCGGAGCCATCCTGCCAGCAACATCAGCTTTTAAGAGATGGGGAGGCCCTTTAAAAACAGCACCCCAATGTAAACAAAATGAAAATAAGAAAAAAAATGCCCCTACAGATAGGGAATACCCCCCTCCCTCCCTGGTACTGTGCTCAGGCACTGCCAGGGTCCTGCCCAGGCATGACCCTCTCCCCCAGATTATAATAAGACCATAAGAAATAGGAATAGAACTAGGCTATTCAGCCCCTCAAGCCTGCTGCAATATTCAATAGAATCATGGATGATCCAACATTCCTCATGTCTACTTTCCTGCTCTTTCTACATAACCCTTGATTCCCTTACTGATCACAAATCTATCTATCTCAGCCTAAATACACACAAGGACTCTGCCCCAGACTCACAACCCTCTGAGAGAAGAAATTCCTCCTCATCTTGGTCTTAAATTGGCACCCTTTTATTCTGAGACTGTGTCATTTGATCCTACGCTCTTCTATGAGGGGAAACATCCTCTCAGCAATTACCCTGTCAAACATCTTAAGAATCTGATACGTTTCACTGAGATCACCTCTCATTCTTCTAAATTCCAATGAGTAGAGTCCCAACCTTTTTAATCTTTCCTCATAAGACAAATCCCCCATACAGGAAATCATTCTAGTGAATCTTCTTTCAACTGCCTCCAATGAAATAATATCTTTCCTTCAATAAGGGGACCGAAACTATTCACAGTACTCTTGGTGTGATCTCACAAGTTCATTGTACAGTTGCAGCAAGACTTCCTCACTCATAAACTCCAACTCCCTTGAAATTGGGGCCACCATTCCATTACCTTCCTGATTACCTGCTGCACCTCTGTGCTAGCTTTTTGTGTTTTGTGCACAAGTACCCCTAATACTCTTTGTGTTGCAGGTTTTCTCCATTTCTTTTGTTCTTCCTTCTAAAATGAACAACTTTGCATTTTTCCACCATGTACTCCATTTGCCAACTTTTTGCCACTTACTTGACTGATCTCTTTGTAAACTGGCACTGTTCCTCTTGTAACATGCTTTTCTGCCTATTTTTGTGTCATCTGCAAATTTGGCTACAGTACATTCTCTTCCCTTTGGACGCTATGCTTACCTGTGTGTCCCCAACATGTTCCAAAGAACAAAGTACAGGAACAAGCCTTTTGGCCCTCCAAGCCTGCGCCGATCATAATATCTGTCTAAACTAAAACCGTATGCACTGACAGAATCACTAGCCTTCCATTCCCATCCTATTTGTGTATTCATCTAGTTGCTCCTTAAATTATAATTCCTACATTCCATTGGACCTTCCAAAATGCATTCACTTACACTTGTCTGGATTAAACTCCATCTGCTATTTCTCCACTCAAGTCCTCAACCGATCTATATCTTGCTGTATCCTCTAACAATCCTCTTCACTATCTGAAACTCCACCAGTTTTTGTGTAGTCTGCAAACTTACTAATCCTACATTTTCTTCCAAATCATTTATATATACTCTGAAGGACGAAGGTCCCAGAACTGACCCCTGTGGAACACCGCTGGTCACAATCTTCCATTTAGAAAAGCACCCCTCTTCCTTTTGTCAAGTTCCTGTTTAGCAGCGTTTGCAACAGCTTTTGACAATGTGGGAGGGATAATGGAGTGGGGAAGCCTGTTAATAATATCTTAATATATGGTAATGGGGTTCTCAACCTTTCATAGCAGGAACTCCATCATGTAATTGGGGGAAGTGGGGGGGGGGGGGGGGGGGGGGTGGCACAGGGACAATTGGAACAGGAAATCCCAATAGCATAAAAACCATTTCCGTTGGACTTTCTGCCTCTGCCACTATTCCCGCCTGCTGAAAACAGGAGCGGAAAATCCACCACAGTGTTTCTGTTTTAATTTCAGATCATCAGCATCGACAGTATTTTGCTTCTAAATCTACATGTATTTAAATCGATGTAAATGCCTTTGAATTGCCATTTTTAAATTGCAACATGAAAGAATATGATATATCGTTTAAAGGTGTTAAAAGATGTACTTTTTTTAAGGATGTACATTTTTTTAAATGATTAAATGAATATATGATTCTTCGTTGAAAAAGATTGGGGGTTGAGTGAGTAGTTGGAAGAGAGGACCCAGAAAGCTGGTGAGAGGAGGTGACAGATGGGGCAGGGGAGGAGGTTAGCCAGGAAAAGAACGTCTTGTCAGAGTGTCAAAACGGAAACAGAACAGTGTAGGAGGTGAAAAACAGATTTTTAACACATTACATAGGAATTAGGAGCAGAAGTAGGCAAATTTAATGCCTTGAGCCTGCTCCGCCATTCAATCAGATCATGGCTGATCTCTCCTTGGTCTCAAATCCACTTCCTCACCTGTTGCCCAAACATGTCTTTCCCTTTTTTCATTAGAAATATATCTATCTCCTTCTTGAAACCATTTAATGATCCACCGTGCTATGGGGCAGCCAGGTCCACAGATACACCACCCTCTGCGAGTAGTTCCTACTCATCTCGGTTTTAAATCTATCGCCTCGCAACCTGTACCTGTGACTTCTTGTTCGAGATTGCCCCGCAAGAGCAAACATTTGGTCTACATTTACTTTATCAATCACTTTTTAAAATTTTATATACTTCGGCCAGATCCCCACTCACCTTTCTAAACTCCAGCGAGTAGAAGCTCAAACCGTTTAAAGCTTTAAAAAAGTCAAATGGGTAAAAGGGAAAGATCGGCAGGCCCAACCTCAGAGAGTACAATGTTGGGTGATTTGAAAAGAAAAAATGTGAAAACTGCAGAGAGGAAGATTTATTGGGCTGGGGGTGGGATGAAAACGAAAGGATAAATACTGGAAACGGAGAAACTTGCCAGGCTATGGGAAAGGGATACCTCTTTGCAAAAGCTGACGTTTGTATGGTGGGCCAAGTTTCCTCATCCTGTGCTTTATCATCCTAAAATATAGCAGCTGCTGGAAACACTCTGTGGAGGGAAACATTTCATCATAATTCTGACCTTGCTGCTCCTGGAAGGGAGATTGGAAATCTGGCAGCATCCTCACGGAGGCATAGTCTTTAGTTTTATAGCGTTTCTTCACAGACATACTTTTTCCCCTGTGAGGATTAGTGGGGAAGTGCTGGAAGGATTAGTGGGGAAGTGTTGGAAGGATTCCTGAGCTGCTTATCAGCCCGTTGAACATTTCTTCTGTGGCCAACAATTCCTAGCATTGGACTTGAACCTGGAGCTTCTGGTCCAGAGGTAGGAATGCCTATGGAAAGGCTTTGGTCTAAATATGGTCGAAAGAATGGAACTCCTGAGTGATGACAGCCCCAGATGTCAGGTGAATTCAACCAAGTGTGGCACTAAGGAATCCTGATGAAACTGGAGTGAATGGAGATTGGTGTGACAGGGAGTTGCATGGGTGGTTGGAGTGATATCTAGGACAAAGGAAGATGGTTGATCAAATTTTGTTTGGTAATGTTCCTGTCAAGCATCCTGGGAAAAGTACTTTGGGTTTTTTGTTACGTTAAGGTAACTACATAAATTATCTTAGCCCCAGACAACACTGCAAGAGTTCTTCACAATAGTGTCAGAGGCCACACTATCTTCAGCAGGTTTGTCAGCGACCTTCCCCCCCCATTATATGGTCAGAAGTGGGTGTGTTTGCTGATGATTGTATTGCATTCAGTTCCATTCTTCATTCCTTAGACACTGAAGCAGTGTATGCCCATGTGCAGCAAGACCTGAACAACACTTTATATGTGGCAGGTAACAACTTGAGCCATGAATGGACATCTCTAACAAGTATTGTGATCTGGATAGAGACCAGTAACTTTTCTAAAAAGTAGACAAAGTTCAAAATCATAGTAATTTACTAAACGAATGAAGTAACCAAAAGAGAAAATATTGGAAAATCTCAGTGGGTCTGCCAGCATCTGTAAGGAGAGAAAAGAGCTGATAATTCGTGTCCAGATGACTCTTTGTCAAATTAAGTAACAAAGTTGCATGATTAAGAACAATAGTTATCTTTTACTATACAAGAGTTAGCAAAGCAAACAGGAAGCACCATCTATCCTATAGTCTAATATCTAGAATGAACATTAGTTAAACATGAAATAACAGGCAAATAGTGAGCAAATATAAACTATAAATTGCACATTAAATGGTAGATACAATTAGGATAGTTCTTCTGAATTGGCTCAGCAGTCCATTCAGATTTTGGTGATAACACCCAGCCATAAACTCCTTCAAATGTGAAGAATTGCAGTTTTGATCCTCTAGGAGCTGTCTGATTCCCAGCTCAGTAAGAAGGCTCACAACACCAGGTTAAAGTCCAACAGGTTTATTTGGCAGCACTAGCTTTTGGAGTCTGCGAAAGCTAGAGACTCTGAAACCTCGTGCTGCCAAATAAACCTGTTGGACTTTAACCTGGTGTTGTGAGATTTCTTACTGTGATTACCCCAGTCCAACGCCGGTATCTCCACATCATGATTCCCAGCTAATAGGAGCACACACCTAACCTGAGTTCCATGGGCACCGACTTTACCATAAATGGTATACATCTGCAGAGCCAATTCAACTGGTCTGAATGGTGTAGATCTATCAATTTTATCTTCAAGTAACAGAGCCTGCTGCAGCCTCATCCTCAGAACATGGACTCTACCTTCTTCAGTTTGCTGGTTCTGCACCATTAGACCAACTACTACTGTCCAGCTTGGATAGGTCTGTGTTCTTTTATATCTTTCAACTAGGTTCAATTTTCCAGAAGTCTTAGTTTCCAAACCCCTCTTTCTTTTTGTTTATTTTGAAACTTAGAAAGTCTGTTTCATTTCTTTGTTTATCTATTCTGTTTCCTTTTTGCCTTTTTCGATTGAGATAGGGTCTACCTCAAAAATTACAAGTTAAATTTAAAGACACAGATTCCCTTACACAAGAGGATGGCAAACCATATCTCCTTGACATTCACTGCTTATTACCATTGGCAGTTTCCTTTATCACTGGGGTTACCATTGAGCAGAAACTCAACTGGAGTAGCTAAATAAATGCCGTGGTTACCAGAACAGGCATCCAGTGGCATGTATGTGACTAACCATCTAATTCTGTAAGCTTCTCCGTTACCTATGAGGCATAGTTCATGGTTATAATAAAATGCTCTTCACTTGTCTGGATGGATGCAGTTGGAAGTCTTACAACACCAGGTTAAAGTCCAATAGATTTATTTGGTAGCAAATGCCACGAGCTTTCAGAGCGCTTGCTGCTCCTTTGTCAGGTGAGTGGGACATCTTTTCATAAACAGGGCATATAAAGACACAAACTCAATTTACAGAATAATGATTGAAATGTGAGTCTTTACGGCTAATCAAGTCTTAAAGGTACAGACAATGTAAGAGGAGAGAGCATTAAGCACAAGCCAAAGAGATGTGTATTATGTCCAGACAGCGAGATGTAGTTGGAACTTCACTAGACAGACTGTAAGAGTTCCAGAGGATGTTTGTGTTTGAGAGAGGCTGGGAGAAAATTTGTGCAAAGCCAGGAAGCCTATTGTATAAGATCTTTTGTTTCTTCTTCTTTGCAGCAAAAAGTTATCTATTACCTGTGTATACTCCTGATAGACCCTGGGAACCCCAGAGGAGTGTCAGAGGTGGTACCAGTGTTCCAGGTAAAACACAGTAAGATCAAAAGGTTGTGAGTGAGTGTGACTGATGATTCCCTCTCTGTTTTCTTGCTCTCCTCCCTTCTCACCCCCCCCATCCCACCCACTGTAGTCTTGTAGCACCAGCATCCATCATGCTGGCTTTGTAGTAAATTCAGGTGAAGCTCGTCTGTGAAAGTTTTAAACTTTATTTATTAGTGCCACAAATTGCTCCCACAGTCCAAAGATGTGCGGGTTAGGTTGATTGATTGTTCTAAATCAACCCTCGTGCCAGGAGATTAGCAGAGTAAATATGAGAAGTTACAGGAATAGGGCCTGGGTAGGATTGTGGTCGGTGCTCTCGATGGGCTCGATAGCCTCCTTTTGCACTGTAGGGATTCTATGGAAATAGGCTTACATTAACACTGCAAAGATGTTACTGTGAAAATCCTTGAGTCACCACACTCCAGCGCCTGTTTAGGTACACTGAGGGAGAATTTAGCATGGTCAATCCATCTAACCAGCACGCCGTTCAGACTGTGGGAAGAAACTGGAGCAGCAGGAGAAAACCCACGCAGATATGGGTAGAAAGTGCAGACTCCTCACAGAGAATGATCTGGGCTGGGAATCAAACCCAGGTTTCTGGTGCTGTGAGGCAGCAATGCTAACCACTGTGCTACTGTGCCGTTAGATATTTCCTCAACCCTCCTCCCTCTTGCTGGGCTACAGATCCATGAGGTCTCTCCAACGCCTTACCCAAGTGCTGAATCGTTGTAAGCCCACAGTGTAAGCATTGGTGGCTGCTG
Organism: Prionace glauca; assembly: GCA_037974335.1. Lineage (NCBI taxonomy): Eukaryota > Metazoa > Chordata > Chondrichthyes > Carcharhiniformes > Carcharhinidae > Prionace > Prionace glauca. The sequence goes on along the minus strand of CM075735.1, from coordinate 72,500,025 downwards.
AGCTGTGAAGGGGGTTGCAACCAGGTGTGGCTGTACCTGTGAAGGGGGGTGCGGTTGCTGGTTTACCAAACAAAAATGGGGAACCATGGTGGGATTCCTCCTCTTCCACCGTCCTGTCCCTGCACCCTAAAACTGCATACAGCTCTAGCTGTGATCACACAGCACTTTCCAATTGGACATTATTCACTGGTGAACTTTGCAGATGGTGGACTGTTCAATCAAAGAGAAAATAACTTGTATTTTTATAAATGATCTTCATGATTTCAGCCCCCTACCTCCATTATTCTTTAAATAATGCTGTAGGATGTTTTATATTTTATAAGGACTGTAGAAAGGAGCTTAAAAGGGAAATTAGGAGAGCTAGAAGGGGTCATGAGAAGACCTTGGCGGGTAAGATTAAGGAGAATCCCAAGGCTTTCTATAAATATGTGAAACGTAAAAGGATGAGAAGAGAAGGGATAGGACCTATAAAAGGTGAAGGGGGAAAGGTCTGTGTGGAACCAGTAGAAGTGGCAGTGGTGCTTAATGAGTACTTTGCCTCAGTATTCACGGTGGAAGCTGATCTGGGAGATTTTGCTACGGATTTGCAGCAGATGGAAAAGATTGAGTTTGTGGATATTAAGGTGGAGGATGTGTTAGAACTTTTGAATTCTATCAAGATAGATAAGTCGCCGGGACCAGATGGGATATACCCCAGGATACTGTGGGAGGTGAGGGAAGTAATTGCAGAGCCCCTGGCGATGATCTTTGCGTCGTCAATGGAGACGGGCGAGGTTCCGGAAGATTGGAGGAGTGCGGATGTGGTCCCTATTTTCAAGAAAGGGAACAGAGATAGCCCGGGAAATTACCGACCGGTGAGTCTGACCTCAGTGGTTGGTAAGCTGATGAAGAGACTTCTGAGGGACAAGATTTATGAGCATTTGGAGAGGTTTGACATGATCAGGAATAGTCAGCATGGATTTGTCAAGGGCAGGTCGTGCCTTACGAGCCTAGTTGAGTTCTTCGATAATGTGACTGAACACATTGACGAAGGAAGTGCCGTGGACGTGGTGTACATGGACTTCAGCAAGGCGTTTGATAAGGTCCCCCATGCAAGACTTCTTGAGAAGGTGAGAGGGCATGGGATCCAAGGGCCTTTGGCCTTGTGGATCCAGAACTGGCTTTCCTGCAGAAGGCAGAGAGTGGTTGTGGATGGGTCTTTTTCTGAATGGAGGTCAGTCACCAGTGGAGTGTCCCAGGGATCTGTTCTAGGACCCTTGCTGTTTGTCATTTTCATAAATGACCTGGATGAGGAAGTGGAGGGATGGGTAAGTAAGTTCGCTGATGACACGAAGGTCGGTGGTGTTGTGGATGGTCTGGAAGGATGTCAAAAGTTGCAGCAGGACATAAATAGGATGCAGGACTGGGCGGAGAAGTGGCAGATGGACTTCAACACGGATAAATGCGTAGTCGTCCATTTTGGCAGAACCAACGGGATGAACGAGTACACTATCAAGGGCAGGAGTCTTAGTAGTGTTGAAGAGCAGAAGGATCTTGGGGTCCGGGTCCACAGGACTCTGAAATCGGCCTCGCAGGTGGAAGAGGTGGTCAAGAAGGCGTATGGTGTACTGGCCTTCATAAATCGAGGGATTGAGTTTAGGAGTCGGGAGGTAATGCTGCAACTTTATAAGACCCTTGTCAGGCTTCATTTGGAGTACTGTGTGCAGTTCTGGTCGCCTCATTATAGGAAAGACGTAGAAGCTATTGAAAGGGTACAGAGGAGATTTACAAGAATGTTGCCTGGACTGGGAGGCATGCCTTATGAAGTTAGATTGAGGGAGCTGGGTCTCTTTTCCCTGGAGAGACGAAGGTTGAGAGGCGACCTGATAGAGGTTTATAAAATGTTGAGAGGAATGGATAGGGTGGATTCTCAGAGGCTATTTCCCCGGGTTGAAATGGTCGCTACGAGAGGACACAGATTTAAGGTGCGGGGAGGAAAGTACAGAAGTGATGTTAGGGGTAAGTTTTTCACTCAGTGGGTGGTGAGTGAGTGGAATCGGCTGCCGTCAGTGGTGGTGGAGGCGAACTCGCTGGGGTCTTTTAAAAGACTTCTGGATGAGTATATGGGGTTTTATGGGATTGGGGGTTATAGATAGGTGTTGATGTGATCGGCGCGACTCGTGGGCCGAAGGGCCTGTTTGTGCTGTAGTGTTCTATGTTCTATATTTGCCAGTGAGGGAAAACAGTGCCTCGGTTTAATGTCACAGCTGAAATAAAGGATCTCCTGCAGTGCAGTGTTCCCCAATTAACTGCACTGGAGTGTTAGCATAGATTTTGTGTTGAAATTTCTGGCATAGGGCTTGAACCCTCAACCTTCTAACTCAGAAGTGTGAAACTCCATCCTGACCCCATCCTGTTTTCACTCAGCTTGGCTCTGATACACTCAGCACAACACAAAGTCAGGCCAGGAATCTTAGGGATTGTGGCACTCTGTACCACTCCAGGCAGTGTGTTCAAGGTGCTGACGTTACATTTCCAGTACTTTCCAACATTACTGAGGAAGACCATTGTGATTTTCTAATACAGCTCAAGTACCCTTTATCTGTAAATCTGAAAATTGAATGCTCCAGAAACCTGAAGCTTATCGACCTTTAGCGTGGGAAATCTAGTTGTCTGCACTCTTTCCCTTGCAATGTTTGTGGTGAACATGTTTTAAAAAAAAAACTTTTACAGGTATCGTGTATTTATTATTCAATCATACATCTGACTTTCTAGCTATTTCATTTACTCTAGCTAGCCTAAGTTTAGGCTATTAATAGAATCATAACAGTGCAGAAGGAGGGCCATGCAGCTCATCGAGTCTGCACCAACTCTCTGAGAGCATCTAACCCAGACCCTATCCCTGTAACTCTACATATTTACCCCGCTAATCCCCCTAACCACATCTTTGGATACCAAAGGGAATTTGGTATGGCTAATCCACCTTATCTAAAGGGATCAAGGGATATGGGGGTATTTAGGGGGGGTGGAGGATCAGGATATTGAATTTGATGATCAACTATTATCATAATGAATGGCAGAGCAGTCCTGAAGGGCCGAATGGCCTACTCATTCTTCTTGTGTCCATGTTAACCTGCACATCTTTGCTCAGTATTGTAGTGAAATTCTATATGTGGTATCTGAATTTGAACTGCAATTGGCCGTAAGGGTTTTGGATAAAATTTACTTGACCTGTATATGTGAGAGATGAGGGCTCGCATGAATGATTAGGGGAGGGAACCAAAGAAGAATTTCATCTTGAAAGGGCATGTGGGGAAGGGGGCAGGTTAAATAGGGGAAAAGGGAGCAGTTGATCAGGTTTGCAAATATTTGAGGCTGGCATATGTGCTGATATACTTCTCTCTGTCTCGGAGAGCAGTGGCCAATGGAATATGATGACCGACAGTCTAAATTCTGAGCACCACACCTGTACACAAATATCAAAATTGTAAAAGACTAGTTTTGACAGGGAAGGATTTGATCATTGTATAAGGAAGCGATTGACTGATGTGCCAGCAAAGTTGAAACCACGTCTAATGAGGAGAAAATGGTTCACTCGAGTTCCAAAAAGCCAGTGCAATTCCCACTTGTTGAATAAGTGCAGCTAATTGTCATCACATGGGACTTGGGGGGGGAAGAGGAAGGAAATCAGTGCATTTTTAACACCACCCAACTTTCTATTTCAAGAGTGCCAAACCACGTCTGGACTGTTTGTCCCAGGTGTACAGAAGCTGCCAGGAAATCCTGCAACAGATGCAAGCAGAACAGTGAACAGTCAAGGAATGGCCTTGTGTTTCAGGTAATTGTGCAGTCTTCTCTTGTACAGCTGTCAGTTGACACTGGGTTGGGCTGCAGCAAAATGGTAGCTTGAGATCATTTTCCTCACTCACCAAACGCCCTCAATTTTCAAATCTAAGCTGCATCAATTTGAACTGATGTGAGGGTCTTCAGGAAGTCTTGGCGAAAGGCCACTGCTTCGGGCTTGGATTTCTGCCAATTCTCTCTGTGCTCCCCTGATGGCTTTTTGAGTAAAGATACTGACAAATCATAAAATTGCAGAAATTTATAATACAGAGGAAGTCATTTGTTTCTTTTTGTCTTTGACAGCTGAGAGAAAGCTATCCAGCTTAATCCCAGGTTTCAGCTCTTGGTCTGTTGCCTGCGCAGATCCAAATTCTGTGCAATGAGAATTGAGTTCTATTTGCCGCTTTTTGCCCATCTCACCAGTCCAGTGATACCCTCTTGCTGTCAACAGCTTTCTTTCTCACTGCCATCTACAGGGTAAATCTTTGCATTACTTTCGATCTTTCAGGCAATGAGTTCCAGATCCTCGTCATTCATTGAGTGAAAAAAATTCTCACCTCCCCTCTAATCCTCCTACCAGTTTCTTTAAATCTGTGCCCCAGATTATTGATCTCTCTCGAGGAAGATGGGTCCTACCTAACCGCTCTATCTAGACCCCTGAAGAGATTAATAGACCTCAATTAAATCTCCCGTCATAACTAATGTTTTTTGTTTCTGACTACATCCTCATAAAACTTCTCTGTACCTTCTCCAATGTGACCACATCATTCTTGGACTTCTCCCACGACTCTACCTATAGCCAAATTAGTAATTCATACAGCTCTTGTGTAACCTCCCTGCTTTCATATTCTGTGCCTCGGTTAAGAATATATCCCTTGAGTCTTCTTAACTGTCTTATCTACCTATCTTGTCACCTTCAGGGATCTATGGGCATGTGGTCCAAGGTCCCTCTGATCCCCTACATTCAGTGGCGAAAGGAACAGGCAGCAGGGTGGCACAGTGGGTAGCACTGCTACCTCACAGCCCCAGGAACACGGGCTTGATTTCCAGCTTGGGTCACTCCCTGTGTGGAGTCTGTATGTTAAGGACATAAGAACATAAGAAATAGGAGCAGGAGTAGACCATTTAGCCCTTCGAGCCTGCCCCGCCATTCAATAAGATCATGGCTGATCTGTCGTGGCTCAGTTCCACATTCCCGCCCTCTCCCCATAACCCTTAATCCCCTCGCTTATCAAAAACCCATCAACCCGCGTCTTAAAAATATATAGCGAGGTAGCCTCCACCACTTCAACGGGCAGAGAATTCCAGAGATTCTCCACCCTTTGAGTGAAGAAGTTCCTCTTCAACTCCGTTCTAAACCGCCTTTATCTTGAGGCTGTGCCCCCTAGTCCTACTGTTCTTTCTGAGCGGAAAGAGTCTCTCCACCTCTATCCTATCCATCCCATTCATCATCTTATACGTCTCAATGAGATCTCCCCTCATTCTTCTAAACTCTAACGAGTACAAGCCTAGTTTATTCAGCCTCTCCTTATAGCTCAATCCCCTCAACTCCGGCATCAGCCTAGTAAACCTCCTCTGCACTCCCTCCAAGGCCAAAATATCCTTGCGTAAGTGCACACAGTACTCCAGCTGCAGCCTCACTAATGCCCTATACAGCTGCAGCAAGACCTCCCTACTTTTATATTCAATCCCTCTCGCTATGAAGGCCAGCATCCCATTAGCCTTCCTGACCACCTGCTGCACCTGCAGGCTGGGTTTTTGCGACTCATGCACAAGGACCCTGAGGTCCCTCTGCACCGTCGCCTGCTGCAGTTTTTCGCCACGTAAGTTATAGTCCTTCTTACCAGTATTCCTACCAAAGTGGACCACCTCACACTTGCCAACATTAAATTCCATTTGCCAGTTCCTGGCCCATTCACCCAGCCTATCTAGATCCTCCTGCAGACTCTCCACACCCTCTGCACAATTTGCCGTTCCACCAATCTTGGTGTCATCAGCAAATTTCGACACCATACACTCGGTTCCCTCCTCCAGATCATCTATATAAATGGTAAATAGCTGAGGCCCCAGCACCGACCCCTGGGGCACTCCACTAGTCACTCCATGTCTGCATGGGTTTCGTCCAGGTGCTCCGGTATCCTCCCACAGTCCAAAAGATGTGCTGCTTAGGTGCATTGGCCATGCTAAATTCTCCTCAGCATGCCTGAATAGGTGCTGGACTGTGGCAGAAGGAGATTTTCACAGTAACTTCATTGCAGTGTTAATGTAAGCCTACTTGTGACACTGATAAATAAACTTTTAAAACTTCAAGCAGGTATGGTCTGATATGGCATACCAATAAGAAAGTGGCTGATGCATTTGGTTTTTACTTGTCAGGTGCTCCAGCACAGGATTCCCACAGATGTGATGTGTATCAGTTAATGTTGTTGTTTGCTGCTGTAACCTTGTAGAAGAACTCACAACCCAAGACTGATTAAAGACCATTCAACCCTTCACACCTCATCATTCACACACTCATTTTACAGCTAGTCCCTGGCTATATACCTTCAGAATCTTTCAGTCAGATACTTCAGGGACTGATTATGATGCACTGAATCAAATTGAGTTTTGGCTGCACCTCTTGTTCCTAAAGCAAACCTCTAGACATTGTGCAGAATGGAAAATCAGGCTTTGAAGATGAAACATCCATTACCATTTCCATCCAATTTTAAGATTGTTTAAATTAATGAACAGAGAATCAGATTGACTTTGATTTTTCTGAGGCTATTTCCCCAACTGCTTTTCCTCCCTGCAGAAATGCCTGCCTTTGTGGTACAGTCAAAAATCTAGCCAAGGTATTTCCACCGGATGCTCCTTTGTACCATGAAATAATTGCAGGTCAAGGATTAACATACTTGTGTGAAATTCTTCTGCTCTCTGACACAGGGAGACAATCCTCATGTATTCAAAGGGTTAAAAATATTGGTCATAGTAACGACAGAAGAATATTAATTCCTTTCCTTTGAGATCCTGCTCTCCACATCTTTTCCAGAGGCTACAAGTCTTTTGCTTTGATTAGCTAATGTGCACATTGAAATATTGGAGAGAGGAAGACTTTCCAAGTCTTTACAGCCTCTGTTCAGCATGATTGACACGTGTCACTGGTTAATCAGTCTGAGACTCTATTGGAGGCAGTAATTTTTGGTGAACAATATCAAACATCCAGATGCAATTGGTCCGCATTGTATTTGCAATGTCCAATTACATATTGTAGATTGACACGATGACCTTGCATTTATCAGTGTTGGCTCTTCCTTGAAGACATTTTGTGAGTGCAGCCTTTTCTGTACTTCTCAATATTTCAACTGCTGAATCGTGTGCTCAAACAATCGATGTGTGCCTAAAACTACATGGATCTACATGGAATACATTTTTTGGGTGGCAAGGGGGCACAGTAATTAGCAATGCTGCTTTACAGCGCCATGGACCTGGGTTCGATTCTGGCTTTGGGTGACTGTGCGGAGTTTATACATTCTCCCCGTGTCTGTGTGGGTTTCCCCCCACAATCCAAAAAACGTGCTGGTTAAATGCATTGACCATGCTAAATTGCCCCTTAGTGTATGGAGGATTAGCAGGGTAAATAAATGGGGTTGTGGTGATGGGGCCAAGGTGGAAATGGTTTTCGGTGCAGGATTCACGGGCCGAATGGCCTCCTTCTGCACTGTAGGAATTCTATGATTATCTGAAAACCTCATTCGATCCCATATTTAGATGCATTGATCTTGCGATGAGCCCTTTCATTTTATTTCACTTTAAAAAAACTTTTGGTCAGTCTCAAAAGTAATAGTAAGTAGTCTCACAACACCAGGTTAAAGTCCAACAGGTTTATTTGATAGCACAAGCTTTTGGAGCGTTGCCTCTTCATCGGGTGAGTCTCACCTGATGAAGGGGCAACGCTCCGAAAGCTCATGCTACCAATTAAACCTGTTGGACTTTAACCTGGTGTTGTGAGACTACTTACTTTGCCCACCCCAGTCCTACGCCGGCAACTCCGCGTCAAAAGTAATCGTGATGTTTCAGTCATTGTCCATAATTTCTTCTCATCATGCGCAGGGATCCATGAAGTTCAGTGTACAGGAGTGGAGAGGGGAAGAGGGAGTGGTTGCGATATGACTGTTTCGGTATTGAATTTAAGTTAATTTCACTTCTGTCTACACATCTCAGTATCCTACCATTAATTGTGTATTCCCTTGCCTTGTTTGTCCTCTACTTCTCCAGACTGAATTCTGTTTGCCACCTTTCTGCCCATCTAACCAGCCCATTGATACCTTCCTACAATCTACAGCTTTCTTTCACATTGTCAGCCACAGGATATCACCTCCAATCTTCTTAATTGTGCTCCCTACATTTAAGTCTAAGTCAGTGATATATATACCACAAAAAAGCAAGGTCCTTGGACAAGGCTTGGCACCTCCAGAGCCTTTCAGCCACAAGAGCAGCCATTCACCATTATCCTTCCTGCCAATTAGCCAGTTTTAGATCTTGCCACTTTTTCATGGACCCTGTAGGCTTTTAATTATCTATAAGCAGTCTGCCACGTTGGAACTTGTTAAAAGCCTTGCTAAAATTCACCTTGATTACAGCAGATATGCCACCATCATCAAACCCTCCTTATTACTTCCTCAAAAAATTCTATCAAGTTATTCAGACATATTTCCTTAACAAAACCATGCTGACCGTCCTTGATTAATCTGTACTTTTCCACATGATTTATACTGTTCTTCAGAACAGCACGGTGGCACAGTGGTTAGCAGTGCCAGGGACCCGGGTTCAATTCCAGCCGCGGGTCACTGTCTGTGTAGAGTTTGCAAGTTCTCCCCATAACTGCGTGGCTTTCCTCTGGGTACTCCAGTTTCCTCCCAAAATCCAAAAATGTGCGGGTTAGATTGATTGCCAAATTGCCCCTTGGCATCAGGGCGATTAGCAGCGTAAATACGTGTGGCTACAGGGATAGGGCCTGCGTGGGATTGTTGTTGGTGTAGACTCGATGGTCTGAATGACCTCCTTCTGCATATAGGGATTCTATTCTATGGATTCTGTTTATTCCAATAACTTGCTCAATGCCGAGGCTTCAGCTGACTGGCTGGCAATTACTTTTCCTTTTTTAAATAATGGTGCACCATTAGCAGTCCCCAGGAGGCTTGTAGCCAGAGATTGAAAAATGATGGTTCGAGCCTCTGCAATTTCTTCCTTTGCTTCTCGAACCGATCCGGCAATTAATCTACTTTTAATGATCCTCTCTTTTCTGAAGCCAGGCGCAAAGTATTCATTGAGAATCACGTCTACATCAGCTGCCTCACACACAGATTACTTTTCTAGTCTCTTTTTTTTGGCCCTATTCTTTCCTGAGTTATCTTGCTGCTGTTTATGTACGTATGAAACCAAGGTACACAAACCAGAATCAGTCTGCTGGTAAGTTAGCTGATTTTAGCCAAGCCAGTGTAATATTAAAGGGCCAGAGAGGAGGAAAAGAAAATCACAAATTCCCCCTTTGGATTAGTATCTGATGGAAATTTCACATGAATAAATGTCAAATGAGAATAAGATTAGGCTGAACCATGCTGCCTTTTGAAGTCAAGTGACAACAACAATTTATGTTCATATAGCATCCTTGACAGAATAAAAGATCCCAAGGCACCTACAACAGAAATTGGACACCAAGCCACGTGTGGTGATATCAGGGCAAGGTGACCAACAAATTCCATCCGAGTGTTCAGTTTTAAAGTGCATCTTAAAGGAGGAGAGGAAAGTTAGATAAGTTTAAAGTTTATTTATTAATGCCACAAGTAAGCTTACATTAACACTGCAATGAAGTTACTGTGAAAATCCTCTCACCGCCACACTCTGGCACTTGTTTGGGTACACTGAAGGAGAATTTAGCATGGCCAATGCACCTAACGAGTGCATCTTTTGGACTGTGGGAGGAAAGCGGAACCTGGAGGAAACCCACACAGACATGGGGAGAATGTGCAAACTCCACACAGATAGTGACCCAGGGCTGAAACTGAACCCTGGCCCCTGGCACTGTAAGGCAGCAGTGCTAACCTTTGGTGACCAACCCATTGTGTCAATGCTTATTTGTGAAGGATAGACATTTGGAGGAGACACCTGAGGGCTACTGGTGCTCACTGAACTGACTGAACACACTGAAGAGGTGAGGGGGAAAAAGACTGACCAATAAAACCTTGACTTGTGTGAGGATTTCAGGGTTCAATACAAAATTGAAAAGTTAAATGCTATTACAGAGAGCCTGATCTGTCATGGATTGATGTGGAATTTACTCTTTCAGGTGGAGCCTGGATCAATTGCCCACGCTGCAGAAATTTGTCATCAAAGAACACGTTTTAAAAATAGGTATCTAAAACTAAGCATCAAAGGATTTTTCTGCAACTTAACTGTGGCAGCGAGGCTTTGAAGAAGAGGGAACTTCCTACTGCTCTCATAAATTCAAGGAGATGGTCTCACCAGGTAGCAAACATCACTTCACCACAATTGCTATCACCGCTCATTTGAAACTACATCTTTGTTCTTGCGCACTTCATCAAGAAGATCTTTGGAATAGTCACAACATGGGCAACATACTTAAATATTAAGCTTTAATTGTAGAAGAGTTAAATGAGCGGCACACTGAAAGTTCTTTATCACAGTGACATTAATAAAGAAACAAAGACTTGCTTTTGTATAGCACTTTTCACAATCATGGCACATGGCAAAACACTATACAGGTGTCTGGGAGGTGAGTTGCCTCAGATCTTTTTAAAAATACCTGGATGAGCACTTGGCAATTCATAATATTCAAGGCTATGGGGGGCTAAGTGCTGGTAAATAGGATTAGGTGGGAGGTGACGGAACGAATTTTCCCATTCCACCTGCCACGGGAATTGGGTGAGGAATGAACAATGGAAAGGTCCATTGACCTTAGGCGGGATTTTCTGGTTTTGGGGCGAATGTGGCCAGAAAGTCCCACCTGATGGTGCAGACTCAATGGGCTGAAGGGCCTCTTCTGCCCTGTATGATTCTAAGCGTAGTTACTATTTTAATTTAGGAAATGCAGCAGCCAGTCAGCTCGCAGCTATGTGATAGTGACTTGATAATCTGTTTTAGTGATCTTGGTTAAGGGATAAATGTTGGCCAGGACACCAGGGAGATCTCCCAGGCTCGTATTTGAGATAGGATCGTGAGATTTTTATGTTGTGCTGAGAAGCGTCTTGGTTTAATGTCTCAACCAAAGGCTGCACTGCAGTGGAGTTCCAACCTGCAATTACTGATCAAATCTCGGGACTTAGTAATGGAGTGTTATTGCCAAACTGATATCCAACGCTGGTAATCAGCAACAGGATTTCTTTTTGGAGACCTGCACCTAATGCCTCATTCAGTGTCCAGTATTGGATTGGACTACTTTCTCAGTCCCACAACTTTTTCTAAGCAGGGTAATGGAAGGGCCCAGTGTAGGCTGCTGTAAGTTGACCAGTGAGTGAACATTGAAAGATTTACTAACTTGAACTGGTGCTGCTGAACCATGTGATGACTGAGACCAAGAAACATCCAGGGTGTACTGAGAGATCATGGTTAGTGTTTGTGCTGATGTGGGGCACTGCAAAATAACCTGCTGTAGTGATTTGGAAAGCATAAAAACACAAAGTGACTGCAGAACTTCAGTGTGCATAAGCAAGAAACCAGATGCTCAATTTGTTCTGGCATTTTATCCAGCTCACTAAAGCCAGTCTGTTCCTGATGTCTAGACAGCAGTAATCCTCAGTTTTGTTTTTGAAGTGAAATGGAGAAGCTGGAAATTCTCAATTGATTCACGTTTATTCTAAAACCCAAAGTGTCACCTGCTTTCCAATGTGAAATGTTGGAACCTGACTACAAATGAATGTCAGGATTTCCAATGTGAAATGTTGGAACCTGACTACAAATGAATGTCAGGATAGCAGGGAGTCACAATGTGGGTGATGAGAAGATTGCCACTTGGCAGAATGACAATATGGGTGAATGGGGTGAGGATAGTGAAGTGAGCAGCAGGGCTTACGCTTTAGATGGAAGAGGAATTATGAGTGACAAAGGATGAATATATAATTGGCTAGTAGGTCACAAAAATGTTGGGGAGCAGACGGTTTAGTGAGTGGAAAGAACTGAAGGAAATCAGTAATAGTAGAGAAATGGTGTGGAGGAAATCACTGGGATTGAGGATGGATAAATCCCCCAGGGCCTGATAATCAACACGCCAGAGTACTTCAGGAAGTGGTCATAGAAATAGTGGATGCATTGGTGGTCATCTTCCAGGATTCTATAGACTCTGAAAAAGTTCCTACGGATTGGAGATTAGTTACTGTAATCCCACTATTTAAAAAAGGAGGTAGAGAGAAAATGGGGAATTATTAGACCAGTCAGCCTGACGTTGGTAAGGGAGAAAATTCTAGCATCCATTATCAAGGATTTTATAGAAGAGAACTCAGAAAATAGTGGCAGAACTGGACAGAGTCTGCATGGATTTCCAAAAGGGAAATCATGCTTGACTAATTACTGGAATTCTTCAAGGACATGCGCAGAGTTGATGAAGGGGAGCCAATGGATGTGGTTTATTTGGACTTTCAGGAGGCTTTTGACAAAGTCCCACATAAGAGATTGGCATGTAAGATTAAAGTGCGTGGGATTGGGATGGTATATTGAGATAGAAAACTGATTGGCAGACAGGAAACAAAGAGTAGGAATAAATAGATCTTTTTCCAAACGCCACTGTCTACTGGGCTAAGGGATAAGTTCTAGGACCCTGGCTATTCACATTATATATTAATGATTTAGATGAATGAACTAAAGGCAATATCTCCAAGTTTGCAGATGACACAAAGCTGGGTGGGAGGGTGAGCTGTGAGGATAATGCAAAGATCCTTCAGTGTGATTTTGACAAATTTAAGTTTATTTATTAGTGTCACAGGTAGGCTTACATTAACATGGTAATGAAGTTACTATGAAAATCCCCTACACTCTGGCGCCTGTTTGGGTACATTGAAGGAGAATTTAGCATGGCCAATGCATCTAACTAGCACGTCTTTCAGACTGTGGGAGGAAAGCAGAGCACCTGGAGGAAACCCGTGCAGATACGAGGAGAATGTGCAAACTCTGCAGTCCCAAGCAAGGAATCAAATTCGGGCCCTTAGTGTTGTGAGGCAGCCATGCTAACCATTGTGCTGCCATGCCACCTCAACAAGTTGAGTGAATGGGCAAATGCATGGCAGATGCAGTATAGTGTAGATAAATGTGAGATTATCAACTTGGTTGCAGAAACAAGAAGATATTATCTGAATGGCTATAAGTCGTGAGAGGAATGTGCAACAAGAACTGGATGTCCGACCCCAGTCACTGAAGGTAAGCATGCCAGTGCGGCAAATAATATGTTGGTCTTCATAGTGAAGGGTTCCGGTACAGGCACAGGAATGTCTTGCTGCAATTATACAAGCCTTGGTAAATCCACACTTAGAATATTGTGTGCAATTTTAGACTCCTTCTCTGAGGAGGGATGTTCTTGCTATAGAGGGAGTGCAGCATAAGTTTTCCAAACTGATTCCTGGAATGGTGGGACTGACTTATGAGGAGAAATTGAGTTTGTTGGGATTTATTCACCAGAGTTCAGATGAATGAGGGGGAATCTCATAGAAACCTATAAACTTCTAACTGGACTAGAAAGGGTACATGCAGGAAGGATGTTCCTGATGGTAGGGGTGGCCAGAACCAGGGCTCGCAGTCCAAGAATAAGCGGTAAACCTTTTAGGACAGAAATTAAAAATTCTTTCACCCAGAAAGCAGTAAGCCTATGGAATTCATTACCACAGAAAACGGTTGAGGCCAAAGCATTGCATATTTTCAAGAAGGAGTTAGATAAAGCTCTTGGACAAAAGGGATCAAATGATGTGGAGGAAGGCAGAATTAGGCTATTGAGTTGAATGATCAGCCATAATCATAATGAATGATGGAACAGATTCAAAAGGGCCAAATGGCTTACTCCTGCTCCTATCTTCTATGTTTCTGTGGACAAAGATGGGTCAGTGTTGTGTTAATGTAAAGGTGGTGGACACATAATACAGGAGTGGTGAGAGGGTCTGTGTGGGGTGGATCGTGTCATGATCAATCAGACCATTGAGGTTGGTCTATTGGAATATGAACTCCATGATTAAGGAGTCAATTGCTGGGCCAATCAAGGAGTACTTTCCTTATATTTAACTGAGTCAGTTCCTCTGGCACTGCTGAATGATAGCATTCTGTGCATTGGAATTATAAATAAAGGGATTTTGAAGGGACTTCTGCCTCTGAAGACTTATTACAGATCGTTTCCATCTGTGAGCTGCCCTCAAAAGGGAGCTACACACTGCAAATGCTGAAATCCTCTGGTTGTTACCACTTTTGCTTCGTGCTTCCCAGTGGGAGCGATAGAAGTGGTTGTTGTATGTGAATAGTTGCTACTGTTAGAGCAGGTGCTTGAAATGCAACAGGGTCAATTCAAAGTGACAAGTTAGCTACAAAACTCAACACCACAATGGGTTTCAAGCCAGAGGTCAGGTGAGAGTGTCTTCCCTTCTCATCAAGGCAGCATTTGTCCAAGAGTGGCTTCAAGGAGCCCTAGTAAAGTTAATGGAAACTGGGGGAGACTGACTGAGTCATATCTAGCACAAAGAAAGATGGCTGAGGTTGTTGTAGGCCAATCATCTCACTCCTAGGCATTACAGTAGAAGTTCATTAGGGCAGTGTCTTCGGCTCAGCCATTTTCAGCTGCTTCATTAATGACCTTCTCTCTATCTCAGGGGATGTTTGCAGTGTTCAGTTCTGCTTACAATTACTCAAATAATGAAGCATACAACAGTAGCTGGAAACATTCAGTCTTGGGCCAACAATTAGCATGTAACATTCTTGCCACAAAAGTGCCAGGCACAATAATAATTTCCAGTAAGGGAGAAAGACTAGCCATCTCTGACATTCAGTAGTATCCATGATGTGGGTATGCCGGCGTTGGACTGGCGTAAACACAGTAAAAAGTCTGACAACACCAGGTTTTAGTCCAACCGATATCAAATAAATCGGTTGGACTAAAACCTGGTGTTGTCAGATTATTCAGTAGTATCATCATTACTGAATCTCCCACTATCGACAAATGTAACTGCACCAAACACATAAATACTGTACCTATAATAATAGGACCAAGTTTGTGTGTTCTTAGGCAAGTGACTCAGTGTCTCCCAGCAGCTCTTTCACCAACACTTAAACAGCTTGACACCATCCAGGACTCAGCAGCCCACTCACCAAGACTTCAGCAGCACCTCCCAAATCCATGATCATTGTCATCTTGAAGAACAAGGGATGCAGGTGCTTGGGAATACCCCGAGTTCCATTTCAACTCGCACACCATCTTGCCATACAACTTTGTCACTGTTCCTTCATTGTGGCTGGATCAAAATCGCATGGTGGCACAGTGGGTGGCATGAGGCAGTTAGGGATGGGTAATAAATACTGGCCTTGACAACATGACAGCATAAAAAAAAAATTAACATTACCAGCGTAATTAAGGACACCACGCACCCCAGGCAGTCTCTCTTCCACCTTCAACTTTCGGGAAAAAGATACAGAAGTCTCAGATCACAAAACAACCGACTAAAAACAGCTTCTTCCCTGCTGCCATTAGACTTTTAAATGGACCTACCTTACATTAAGCTGATTTTTTTTCCTACGCCCTAGCTGTAACTGTAACATCATATTCTGCACCCTCTCGTCTATGTACAGTATGCTTTGTATAGCGTGCAAGAAACAAAACTTTTCACCGTATGCTAATACATGTGACAATAATAAATCAAAAGACCATTATTTTGCATAATACATTCACACTATGTAACCTTCTATTATGAGCAACGACAGTGGAATCAATCTGCTTCAGGTGATTAATAACACAAGGGCATCTTTGTATTACCTCTTTTATTTTTGTATTACTCTTTATTTTGACTACCAGTCATGGAGGGAGGGGGGGGTGTAGGAATATTCCAGTATTACCCTCTAAATCGCACCATGATTCCCAAACTATAGGGAACTGCTCAAATTTAAGCGTGAAAGTCACAGTGTTCACTTCAACAGTTAGAATAAATAAGAGGTACAGTACATTGGGTATAACCATTCTCAGAAATAGGTTTGTCCCTGTCACATTCAAGTATTCAATACATACAATACAGTGTGGCGTATTTACACTCACACTCACTATCGTCAGGGACGACACTCTGTGAGAAAGAACTCCATTTGTTCTGTTATCGGCTGTTTTAGGCTCCGTACCGATCTTTGAACAAAAAGTCATCTTCAAGTCTCTTGTGAAGGAACAAAGTGAGTAAAGAATGCTATGTTGGTGATGTAATTCACCCGTGGCTGTATGTGAAGGAATCGCCAAGGGCGGTCTTCGCTGGTCAGGTCCTCCTCCTGGTCCAACAATGGACAGAAGGACCATTAAATAGCTGCAAATGGGCCAGCAGGATAGCCAGTGGCTGCCTCACTGGCCAGCAGCTGTTCAGAACTAACCCATTCTTCTCTGAAACCTTCGCTGTAAAGCTTATCCTGCCCCACCACCCCTCTTCCTGCTACCAAGTTCACTGAGTACTGTAAACATAAAGCTGATTGAGACATGGTGAAACCAGTAGCAGTTGCCAGAGAAGCTCTCCTCCAACGTGGCAGGGCAGTTTCGTTAGCGCACTAATGGCAGAGTTTTCCCGTCCCGCCCGCCACAGGAATCGTAGCGGGCGGGACAGAAAACTTAGTGGGCCATGCAAAGGTCTATTGACCTCAGGCAGGAATTTCTGATCTTGGGGTGAGTGTGGCCAGAAGATACTTTCTGTTGAATTAAGTTGGTCTGGCTAATGGGCTGAGGCTGACATTATTCACCTGGGACACAGGCCTGATCAATGATGGCTGTTAGATTTAGAAGCATTCACAATAGTGTCCGAGTTAAACCCGGCACGGTGAAATGGGAATTCCACTAACCCTGTGCAAAGTGGGTTGATCAATCTCAGCAATGCAAGGCTGGAGGAATAGCAACCTATAGGCTCTATACCACCTTTCGGCCTTCACTTTGAGTTGAATGACTTTAGATCACAACCATGGCTCTCATTTCTTTCAGCCAGCCAGCCTGTGCTGATAATGCTTCTGTTGTAACTATTTACACCTCCTCTGGACAGATTAAACTACTTAATTCAATGCAAGAGGCCTGACGGGCAAGGCAGATGAATCCAGGGCATGGATGGGTACATGGGACTGGGATATTATAGCAATTACTGAAACATGGCTAAGGGAAGGACAGGGCTGGCAGCTCAATGTTCCAAGGTACAGATGCTATAGGAAAGATAGAACAGGAGGTAAGAGAGGAGGGGAGAGATACAAAAGGGTTCAGAGGGGAAATTTATTCACACAGGGGGTGGTGAGTGTCTGGAACAAGCTGCCAGAGGGAGTGGTAGAGGCAGGTACAATATTGTCTTTTAAAAAAAGTGTTTAGACAGCTACATGGGTAAGATGGGTATAGAGGGATATGGGCCAAACATGGGCAATTGGGACTAGCTTAGGGGTTGACAAAAGGGTTGGCATGGATAAGTTGGGCTGAAGGGCCTGCTTCCATGATGTAAACCTCTATATCTTCCATTTTGTTACTGTCCCATTGCCTCTCTGCACCATCACCTCCTCTATCATTCAATCTTTCTATTTTGTTCTTTGCTCCCCTCCCCTTTCCCTGTTCCCATTTCCTGAGAGCCATGATGTGGAGATCTTGGTGTTGGTCTGGGATGGGCGCATTAAGAAGACTCACAACACCAGGTTTATTTGGAATCACGAGCTTTTGGAGCTAAGAAAGGAGCAGTGTTCTGAAAGCTCGTGATTCCAAGTAAACCTGTTGGACTTTAACCTGACGCTGTGAGGTGCTTTAACTGTTCCCTGAGAAACTGCTAAACCTCTTTAACATTTTTCAGTTTTGATAAAAGGATTATTGACCTGAAGGGACTTCACCACAGATGCTGCCTGACCTGCTGAGTATCTCCAGTGTTCTGTTTATATTTTTGGTTCCTAACCACAGCAGCATTTTACTTTAGTATCAGTCTGGTCCTTACTGGGAGCAGTCCCAATTGTCGGAAACTGCCCGGAATTGAGACCAAAATGCCACCCAACTGGCACCAAATTGACTCAGAGAAGTAGGAATGCTTTGGAAACAAAAGCCTGGACTTCCACAAAAGTGGCAAGTTGACTGAAATCCAGAAGTCCTGCTCCTGAACACGGCACCCATCACTTTTGTGGGGAGGTTTGGTTGGAATCTATGCATGAGTGTTTCAGAGTCTGTTTATATAAAACAACAACCAGCTCCAACCAGTCATGTCTCATTTTTATGAATCAGAAGTGGGAAATACGAGCAGGTCTAAACTTTGCCAAGTCTTCTGAAGACTTGGTAGCGTAAGAGGTAGCGTACCTCCTTTGGATATGGTCCCAGAATAATTTTGGGATGGTCAAGTGCCCTTTAGGAGAGGTAAGATGTCTTTCAGGATTGTTAAAAGTGGACAGGAGTGTATGTAGGATGTGTATAAAACCACTGACACTATGAAGAGAGCTGTCAAAAAAAATTGCCAACAGTGTCCAAAGAAACTGTCAAAAGCAACTGTCAAACTGTCAATGCATTTAAACCGCCTGCTCTTTAAATTTTTGAAAAAACTCTGTGGACTATGATAAATGTTATTTCATTTTGTTTGCTGATGCATGATTTGAGCGTTAGCATTACTGTATTAGTGCTGCAGGACTCATTTCAGAACCTTCCATTATCATTAAGGAATGCTTTCTATTTTACAGTTTGATTTGTTGCTACAAATAGTTATAGACTCTTTGAAGTGGGACAATGCACCCAATATTTGTTCTTACAAAGGATGATGCATTTGAATAAAATGCTTGTTTTTATAAGGGATTATGTAGTTGAAGGAATGTAAATGTAGTAAATCTTTTTAAATAGGAGTGCTTTAAAAAATGTCTGCAATTGACAGCTAGAACTTTATTTTATCAGCATGAGTCCTGAGGACTGCCTGTGATGAATACTCGGTGATTTTGCATAGAAGATGTAAAAACAAAAGCTGGTAGGTGGCAGAATATGGATTGGCATGTGTTGGCACTAAATTGGCATAAGGGATTATAAAGGGTGATGAGGGGTGGGGATGAGGGCATAGATTGACACTGAGGGCATAGGGGGCCAAGGGAGATGGTTGGGGACTTGAGGTGGCATGGATAGAGTATGTGTTCAGGTGGGAACTTTGTCAAAAGGTCCCATAGGATATTCCTGAGAGGATAGAGGGGACCCCAGATTAATGTCTCACTCCACTGGGGTATCAGTTGGATTCGGTGCTCAAGTCTCTGGCGTGGAACCCACAAACCTTCAGACTCAGAAGAAAGGAAGTAATTGAGCCACGCTGACAAGAGCATGTAGTGGTTATAGCACAGGATTGGATTGCAAATCTCAAATTGGTGCAAAGTGTCAGCTGGCACCAGGAAAAGAAAATAAACCACCCCGAAAGTTGCCAGCTTGTAAAGAAAACCAACAGTTCAACAATGACCCCTCATGAGAGGGCACTCAATTCTTGACACCCTCTGAGATAGCCACTCAGTAGTACAGGGAGATGATCCAGATCACCTTCTCACACTTTCTCAAGGTGAAGGTTAGTATCAAATGTAGTCTTGCCCACCAGCTCATAAATATCTCCCTCAGTTAAGCTTCCAGGGCTGATAACAGCCAAGTGGTCATCTGGTCTTCTTATAGCCAGGAAAACAAACCTTTCTGAAGAACACCCAAACCTTGTGCAGCAGCAATCCGCCCCCCCCTCGACCCCCAACCAGATCAACAGCACAGGAGAGGGCTAGCCTCGAGCACATTCTTGTCTTTTCTTTCGAAACGCATGAAACAAACTCCAAGTAAAGCATCCACGTCCTACTGTAACTTTTGGTAACACAACCTCATCATAACCTCACTCTTGCACTCAAGCCCATCAAGAACTGGAACTTTGTTGGTGGGTTTTGTGGGGAGGGGAATGGGCTTTCTCCATAGAGGGTGCTTTTCCTGACAGGGGTGGGGGGGGGCACCTTTCCCAACAGCCTGCACCGTTCTGGTTTATTCGCATACGGACCAGCCTTAGCACCGACGGCACAAAGCATGCTGGGACATGCGCCCTCAGCTCATAGAAGATGAGTAAGGGTAACCTATGAAGCATTAAAATAAAATCAACTCTAAATACTACTCGAGCACTTAAATATAGGCTGCATTAGATGAGGTCCAGACACAACAATGATCCATGCACCATTTGAATCTTCCAAGTGGTTTGTCCTCCAATAGCTTTGGGCGGACAGCGCCGCACCTTCAGCTGCATCTCACAGCAGGGTAGGACCTTGTGTAGTCCGCGTCATGGTCGGGAAATGCTTGCTGTCAATCTCCCACAGCTTCTTGCCCGAGAAGGATGCGGGAGGTGGGTTGGGCGAGATGGGCGACGAGTGGCAGCTGCTGTAGTTGATGTAGCTGGCAAGTATCAGCGTCAACTCCAGGATCTGGGGACGGAAGAACAGTCACAAGTTGACATGTGGGAAACATCAACTGGAAAAGGCAACTGAACCTCCTGAATTTCCTGTGCAAAGTGATTTGCGCTCTTGTCAGGTGTGACCACAATTTGAGTAATCCCCCGACAATGCAGAAGGAATCCATTCAGCCCATTAAGTCTGTACCGAGTCTCTGACAGAGCATCTCACCCAGGTCCATCCTATCCCTGTAACCCCATACATTTACCTCGACCAATCCACCTAACCTGCACATAGAGGTCATAGAGGTTTACAGCATGAAAACAGACCCTTCGGCCCAACGTGTCCATGCCGCCCTTTTTTTTAACCCCTAAACTAATCCCAATTGCCTGCGTTTGGTCCATATCTCTCTGTACCCATGTAACTGTCTAAATACTTTTTAAAAGACAAAACTGTACCCGCCTCTACCTCAGGCAGCTCGTTCCAGACACTCACCACCCTCTGTGTGAAAAAATTGCCCTTCTGGACACTTTGTATCTCTCCCCTCTCACCTTAAACCTATGCCCTCTAGTTTTAAACTCCCCTACCTTTGGGAAAAGATATTGATGATCTAGCTGATCTGTGCCCCTCATTATTTTATAGATCGCTACAAGATCACCCCTCAGCCTCCTATGCTCCAGAGAAAAAAGTCCCAGTCTATCAAGCCTCTCCTTATTACTCAAACCATCAAGTCCTGGTAGCACCCTAGTAAATCTTTTCTGCATTCTTTCTAGTTTAATAATATCCTTTCTATAATAGGGGACTAGAACTGTACACAGTATTCCAAGTGTGGCCATACCAATGTCTTGTACAACTTCAACAAGACGTCCAACTCCTGTATTCAGTGTTCTGATCAATGAAACCAAGCATGCTGAATGCCTTCTTCACCACTCTGTCCAACTGTGACTCCAGTTTCAGGGAGCTATGGACACTACCCCTAGATCTCTTTATTCTGTAACTCTCCCCAACACCCTACCATTAATTGAGTAAGTCCTGCCCTAGTTCAATCTACCAAAACGCATCACCTCGCATTTGTCTAAATTAAACTCATCTGCCATTTGTCAGCCCACTGGCCCAATTGTTCAAGATCCCATTGCAATTGGAGATAATTTTCTTCACTGTCCACTACGCCACCAATCTTGGTGTCATCTGCAAACTTACTCACCATGCCTCCTATATTCTCATCCAAATCATTAATATAAATGACAAATAATAGTGGACCCAGCGCTGATCCCTGAGGCACACTGCTGACACAGGTCTCCAGTTTGAAAAACAACCTCGACAACCACCCTCTGCCTTCTGTCAAGAAGCCAATTTTGTATCCATTTAAATACCTCATCCTGGATCCCGTGAGATTTAACCTTATGCAATATCCCACCATGTGGTACCTTGTCAAAGACCTTGCTAAAGTCCATGTAGACAACATCAACTGCACTGCCCTCATCTACCTTCTTGGTTACCCTTCAAAAAACTCAATCAAATTTGTGAGATACGATTTTCTACTCATAAAGCCATGCTGACTGTCCCTAATCAGTCCTTGCCTCTTTAAATGTCTGTAGATCCTGTCCCTCAAAACACCTCCCAAGAACTTACCCACCACAGATGTGAGACTCATTGGCCTGTAGTTCCCAGGCATTTCCCTGCAGCCCTTTTTAAGCAAAGGCAAAACATCTGCCACCCTTGCTTCTTCAGGTACTTCACCCGTGACTATCGATGATTCAAATATCTCTGCTAGGGGACCCGCAATTTCCTCCCTAGTCTCGCACAATGTCCTGGGATACACTTCATCAGATCCCGGGGATTTATCCCCCTTTGTGCGCTTTAAGACTTCCAGCACCTCCTTCTCTGTAATATGTTCACTCCTCAAGACATCGCTAGTCATCTTTCAGACTGTGGGAGGAAACTGGAGCACCCAGAGGAAACCCATGCAGACCCAGGGAGAATGTGCAGACTCTACACAGACAGTGACTTGAGGCCAGAATTGAGCCCGGGTCCCTGGCACTGTGAGGCAGCAGTGCTAACCACTGTGCCGCCCTTGGTAGCCCATAGTGTCCTCGGGCCTGTCTCACCTTTTTATTATAGATTATGTCCGCTCTGTAGCTCCATTGCATTTTCCTTTCTTAGCTCTACATCCTCTTTACCCGCAATCTCAGCTGTGAAAATTACCAACTGTTTTGGTACCCACAGCCTTTTAAAGTTTGTCACAAGTGGGCTTACATTAACACTGCAATGAAGTTACTGTGAAAATCCCAGAGTGAGCGAGTTCCAGTTCACTGCCCTGATGTGAAACGTGCTTCCTGATTTAGCTCCTGAGTGGTTTACAGCCCCGTTATTCTTAATTACCCATCAGAGGAAAGTTGTTATTGAAGCCTCTTAGCATGTGAAACATTTTGATCAGATCACCCTCAATCTCCTATATTCACCGGACAATAAGTCAGGTCTACGCAACCTATTTAACCCTCTAAACATGGCACCACTCTGGTAAATTTGTTCTCCAACCACTCCAAGGCCTATATTTTCTTTCTGTGTTGCAATGCCAGAAATTGAATGCGGAATTCCAGACGAGATCTGTCTGAGATTCTATGTATGTGAGGCAATGCCTCCTCCCTTCCACCTTTCAGCTCTCTTCAACTCTCAGAAAAGCAACGTAAAGATCTGCAAACATTAGTTGGCCCTGTTACCTACGAGGTACCGCTGCTCTCAGGACCTGGGATTTTAAGCAGGGTTGGAGGGCCAAAGGGCCTGTTCCTGTGCTGTAATTTTCTTTGTTCCCAATGGCAATTTAATAGAATAGAATTCATCAGTCAGTTATGGTCTACGGTAACTGAATGTGACTGAGACAGGAACGGATTAAGAAACAAACACAAATAAGCAAATGTCAACTCGCAAATCCTGCCCTCCAACGTATAGAGTCATGTGGTTTTAAACATGGGACAACAACACTGCTACTCTTAACCCTCTGTGCTTGGGATCACTGTACTTACTTTATAAAGGCACCAGCTGAGACAAGGGAGGGAGAGACCAAGGCACACTGAGATGGGGAGACAGCCAACACTGTAGCACAGGTTCCCTATTCGTGTAATATTGGCAAATCCAGTTTGATGGGATCCTGTGAGTAAAATCCTTGGCCACTATACTTATCTAATTGAAGAACGCAAGAACAGATCTGACCCCAAATCCAAATAGGACTGATCCTATAGAATCTCCAGAAAGAGGCCATTTGGCCCATTGAGTCTACACCAACTCTCCGACAGAGCATCGTATCCAGGTCTTATCTCCGTAATCCCACATATTTACTCTGCTAAACCCCCTAACATACACTAAGGGTCAATTTAATATGGCAAATCAACCTAACTGTACATCTTTGGACTGTGGGAGGAAACCAGTGCATCCAGAGGAAACCCACGCAAACATGGGAAGAACATACAGACTCCGCTCAGTCAGCCAAGGCCAGAATTGAACCCAGGACCCTGGCGCTGTGAGGAAGCAGTGCTAACCACTGCGCTACCGTGATGCCCTCCCAAGGAGGTTGAGAGATCTACTGTTAGGCCATAGGGACTCTGAAAGTTCTGATGTTAGGCCATTGGGACTTACATAAGATATCTTGAGAAATGTGCAGTGCAGAAAGGGGCCATTTGGCCCATTGAGTCTACACCAACTCTCCGACACAGCATCGTATCCAGGCCTTATTTCCGAAACCCACGCAAACATGGGAAGAACGTACAGACTCCGAAAAATGTGCTGGTTAGGTGTATTGGCCATGCTAAATTCACTCTCAGTGTACTCCAACAGGTGCCGGAGTGTGGTGCCCAGGGGATTTTCACAGTAACTTAACTACAGTGTTAATATAAATTTACTTGTGATATTAATAAATAAACTTAAAATAATCCATCTGGATCTTCTAAATGCCCTTATTAAGGTGTCCCATAATCACCTCTGGAATAAGGTCAAAGGAACTCACTGGAACGACGGATGCTGAGGGTCGACCTGATAGAAATCTTTAAGATTATGAGAAGCAGGGACAGAGTGGATAGTCAGAAACTTTTTCCCAGACAGGAAGATTCAATTACTAGGGGGCACAGTTTTAAGGTGCGAGGGGCAAGGTTTAAAGGAGATGTGCGAGGCAAGATTTTTTACACAGAGGGTGGTGGGTGCCTGGAACTCATTACCAGGGAGGTAATGGAAGCAGATACGATAGTGAGTTTTAAGGGGTGTCTGGACAAATACATGAACAGGATGGGAATAGAGGGATATAGTCCCCGGAAGTCAAGGGGATTATAGTTTAGTCGGTGCAGGCATGGAGGGCTGAAGGACCTGTTCCTGTGCTGCAATTTTCTTTGTTCTTTGTGTTCTGTGGACTGGTTATGGTATTCCAGTGCTGGGATCATAAGTAATGGTGGCTGTGGTGATAGGACCCAATATCCTTCCACAGTGAAGGGAATAAGCTATGATGGCTTTTCATGGTGGCACTGCTGCCTCACAGTGCCAGGGACCCGGGTTCGATCCTTGGCTTGGATCACTGTCTGGGATTCTCTGAGTCTGGGTGGGTTTCCTCCAGGTGCTCTGGTTTCCTCCCACAGTCTGAAAGACGTGCTGGTTAGGTGCATTGGCCGTGCTAAGTTCTCCCTCAGTGTACCCGAACAGGCACCAGAGAGTGGCGACTCGGGGATTTTCACAGTAACTTCATTGCAGCGTTAATGTATGTCTACTTGTGACACTAATAAGTAAGTAAACTTTTTTTCTGTTTGCGATTAGTTAGAACTCCCCACCCCGAATTTTGTTATACTGATGCCCAATCCGGAAACTACTGGATGGATGTCACGGCCTTGGAGACAGTGCGGAGGAGAATTACTGGAATGGCACCAGAGGTCAGAGACCTCAGTTATGTGGAGAGACTGGAGAAGTTTAATTTGTTCTTCACGGAGCAGAGAAGGTTAAGGGGAGATTTAAAACATGTGTTCAACACAAAAATAGGATCATTTTTGATCAAGGAAGAAATTGTTTTCAAGGGCAGAAAGGTCAGTCAACAAAAGGTGCAGATTTAAGACGATTGGCTAAAGGGGGTGATGAGAATTCTTTTTGTGCAGTAAGTTATGATGATCTGGGATACACTGCTTGAAGGGGTGGGAAAGCAGAATCAATAGTAACTTTCAGAAGGAAATTGGATATCCACTTGAAAAGGAAAAATAATTGTTGGGCGGAGAATGGAGGAGCGGAACTAATTGGATAATTTGTTGAAAGTATTGTGTTGCCAGCAGCAGGGCTGATTTGAATGGCCCTCCGTGCTGTAGGTTTCTATTAGAAAGGTTTCAGTAATCGAGTCAGCAATCCAAAACTCCTTACCTTAGGTTTCGCCATTGCAAACACCAGTTTTTCAATGGTGGTCTTTGTTGGGTTCCCATCCTTCGCCTTGCTGACTACAATCATAAAGTCATCACGACAGCCTCCAAACGTCATGACTGACTGGTAGGAATAATTTATCACCAGGTGCTGAGGACAAAGGACAAAGGAAACTTTCTGTCAGAAACGACAGGCCTGGTGCTCTGTGACAACCGAAAATGTAAAGTCATCTCGTTAGTAAACGTAGACTTCCTATTGATCACACTCATAAAACGAGAAGCAGGAGTAGGCCATTCAGCCCTTCGAGTCTGCTCCACTGTTCATTAAGATCATGGCTGATCATCAAATTCAATATCCTGATCCCCCCCCCCCCCCTTCCCATGTATCCCTTAATCCCTTTAGCCCCAAGAGTTATTCCTTATTTCTTCTTGAAATCACACCGCATTTTGGCCTCAACTACTTCTTGTGGTACTGAATTCCACACATTCACCACTCACTGTGTGAAGAAATTTCTCCTTACCTTGTTCTTAAAGAGGTTTATCCCTTAACCTCAAACTATGACCCCTAGTTCTGGACTCCCCCACCGTCGAGAACATTCTTTTTGAATCTAGCCTGCCTAATCCCTCAGACATGCGAACCCTCGCAAATGGTTTGGTGGAGGTGAGATTTCTCAGCCAAATCCAACCTCCCTCGTGACCTGGGTCTGTCAAAATCTCGCAACTTTTCTGCCACTGAGGCCAGCTCGCACAGGGCTGCTGACTCTCCGATTAGGGTTGCCAACTTGTGATTGAAAAGTATTCCTGGAACTTTTATCATGACTTGCCCTCACGCCCCAGCCATTAGCTGGCCAACACACCCACACCCTTGGGCAAAAACAAAATACTGTGGACGCTGGAAATCAGAAATGAAAACAGAAAATGCTGGAAGACCTCAGCAGGTCTGGCGGCGTCTGCAGAGAGAAACACAATTCACATTTTGAGTTCCTATGACTCGGAGTCTCTGGAGAAGTCACACAGACTCAAAATGTTGAGGCACAGCCTCAAGATAAAGGGGGGGCGGTTTAGAACAGAGTTGAGGAGGAACTTCTTCACTCAAAGGGTGGTGAATCTCTGGAATTCTCCGCCCATTGAGGTGGTGGAGGCTGCCTTGCTAAATAGATTTAAGACACAGGTAGATAGGTTTTTGGTAGGCAAGGGGATTAAGGGTTATGGGGAGAAAGTGGAACTGAGCCACTTCAGATCAGCCATGATCTTATTGAATGGCGGGGCAGGCTCGAAGGGCTAGATGGCCTACTCCTGCTCCTATTTCTTATGTTCTTGCTGTTTCTTTCTCCACAGATGCTGCCAGACTTGCTGGTCCCAGCATTATCTGATTTTTCACATCATTCCTTGTGCCTTCCAATGCCAATCGGAAAGCAGAAAGATTCATTGCCCAATTGAATGATACTTGACTATCAGTGAAACGGCATCTCCCCCAATCCCCACTCATTTTCAATATTTTTATATCTGCTAAAGAGAAATGTCCAAAGAAAATGACACAAATACAATTCTTTAAATAGATTTTGGGATGATTTTCCTCTACAGCTGCACACAGCAGTGTACTGGAGACTGATCTTTGATTCCCAGGCCACCCTATCTGCATTCAGTGAGTGACAACTTGGTTGCAGGAAGCAGCTCTGCGAGGCTGTTAGCTTTCATTAAGAAAAATGTAATAAATACCCAGTGGCCGGAGGTGTGGGGTCATGGGGAACAGTGGGTGAATCCCACTGCTGGGGTAGGGGATTGAGCATCCCTCGGAACAACGTCTTGTACGACTCTGCTGAACACTCTTTCCCCAGGTCAGCCCATACCAGACTCAAACAGGCCCAGACTCTCCCAATGTGTCCTCATACCATTGTGCTGCACTCCAGTATGCTGATACCATCTTCGTTCACTGCTAACCAGACAGGCTTCTCATCAAGGGGTGAAGGCGCAATCGGCTAGAGAAATGAAAAGAATTGGTTAAAGCCTCATATTCATGAAGAGCCAAAAGGACTCATTGCATACAGTGGAAAAAGCCAAAGAGCTACACTGGAAAGAAGTCATGAAAAGCAGAAGGGAGGGCATCAATTAGTGACACAAAATCACACTGAGGTGCACACTACACTCTGGAGCCAGCCTGGTATCTGTTCAATACTTAAAGTTGCTGAAAATTTGTTCTACTGGACAGTGGAATGTCAACACATCAGTACTTTTCTGGGCACACATTTGGCTGTCAGTACAAAGTAAAAAGTCTGACAACACCAGGTTTTAGTCCAACCGATTTATTTGATAATATTCTCACAAGCTTTCGAGGGGGCTGCCTCTTTGTCAAGTGAATGGAAGAGGCAGCCCCCTCGAAAGCTTGTGAGAATATTATCAAATAAATCGGTTGGACTAAAACCTGGTGTTGTCAGACTTTTTACTGTGTTTACGCCAGTCCAACGCCGGCATACCCACATCATGAGTACAAAGTAAGACAGAATGGGAAAGGAGAGATGATGGAGATCAGTAGCATTGACAATCCACATTATCATAATGAAATTACTGCCACCGCGTAAGCAGTTTTATTACTGTATCATGCTATTATGCTAAAGGATTAAAATCACTAGGGAGGCCACATCTAGAGAACTGCTGCCAATTCAGGACAACAAACATTTGAAAGGATGTCAAAGCTATGGAGAGGGTGCAGAGCAGGTTGACAAGGTTGGTATCAGAAATGCCTGTGTACACATATTAGGAACCATCCGGTTCTGAAAGTGCCAGACATTTGCCTTCATAACCAGGATCACTAAATGATGTACATTAATCTCTCCAAGGCCTTTTGGCACAGTTTTTTTAATATATTCACTTAAAGGATGTGGGTGTCATTGGCTAGGCCAGCATTTTTCACCCACTCCCAATTTCCCCTGAAAAAATGGTGAGTCGGTCCGTATGGTGTAGGTACACCCACAGTGCTGTTAGGGAGGGAGTTTCTGAGACCCAGCGACAATGAAGGAACAGCGATATATTTCCAAGTCAAGATGGTGAGTGGCTTGAGGGGAACCTCCAGGTGCTGGTGATCCCGCTACAGTGTCCTTCTCGACGGTAGAGGTCGTGGCTTTGGAAGGTGCTGTAAATATTGGTGCCCTGAAAAATTGGCCACGGTCATCTGCTTATTCCAGGATGTTATGATGGCCAGTGTGTTGCAGGATTGTGCCTTATCAGATGCCTCCCGGTCACCAATGGCACAAGCAAGGTGACATAATGGCTCCAGTTCTTTTTGCCATGTACATTTTGGCCATGCTGTTGTACACAGTCAAACATCTTGACATAGGAGTACACATTGAGTTCAGGACAGACTACAAGCGTTCCAATCTGCCAAGGCTCAAGTCTCATACAAAGGCCAAAAAACATCTGCACAGCAGTAATTATGGATGACTTTAACATGCATATTGACTGGATTAACTAACTTGGCAAGGGTAGAATCAGAAGGAGGTCAGTTGGCCCATCAAGTCTGCACCGACCACCCAGGCCCTATCCCCACAACCCCATGCATTTACCCTAACTAGTCCCCCTGACACTAAGGGGCAATTTAGCATGGCCAAGCCACCTAAGCCCGCACACCTTTGGACTGTGATAAGAAAGCGGAGCACCCTAGGGAAACCTACGCAGACATGAGGAGGACGCGCAAATTTGACACAGACGGTAACCCGAGGCCAGAATTGAACCAGGGTCCCTGGCGCTGCGAGGCAGCAGTTCAAACCATTGTGCCACCGTGCTGCCTGAGCAGAACTAGAGACTTTTAATGTAAGACAGTCACCAAGAAATCCAATTGGGAATTCGGAAGGAAGCTCCTTACTCGAAGAGTGGTGAGAATGTGGAACTTGCTAACACAGGTTTAAGTTAACAGTATTACAGAGGGAGTCAGACAAGCACATGAGGAAATGAATAGAATGTTTAGGATGAGATATTTATTAAACAAGAACGGGAGGAGGCTGGAGTAAAGCTTAAACACCAGGATGGGCTGATGAGGCCGAATGGCCTGGTTCTGTGCTGTACTTATGTAATCCTGTTTAAACTCCGGACAGAGATGCTGGGATTGTTCTCTTGGGAGGCAACTAGCTAAAGGACCGGGGGGGAGGGGAGGAGAATTATCTTTGCACAGTGACTCATTACACTCTGAAATGCATTGGTGGTAGAAACACATTCAATCGTCGCTGTCAAAAGGTTCTGATACAAGTACTTGAAAAGATAACAATTGCGCGGACATGGGGAGTGGGGTTAATTGGATAGCTTTTATAAAGTACACTGGTTGGAATTATGGGTTGTGAATTAATGTAAAAGCCATCCCATTCCGTTAGTGAAACATTCAGAACAGAAAGCAGCAGAGACGCTAGCACTTGGGACTAATGACAGCACAGGCCACTTTATCCACACACAGCTGGAGTGAGTGTGGAGAAAACAGCAGCAAAAAACCAGCTCCCATGAGCTGAAGCTAATTTCAGAATCATGGGAGGGAATTTTACTGCCCTGCCCACCACGGGAATCGGAGCGGGCCAGGGGCGGACAACGGGAAAGTCCGTTGACCTCAGGTGGGGTTCTAGGATTTCGGGACGAGTGAGGCCGTAAAATCACATGCAAAGAATTTAAAGGGATCATAACAGCGAGAACCCCTGTCAAAACAAATCAAAAACCCAAGACCTTTCTTTCTAAAACCTACTGGGGATATTCAAATATATAGGGGTGGAATTGAGTGCCCTTCTCCAGGGTGAGTTTGGTGGGTCTGATGGAACCATGCCAGCTTCCTGCCTCTATCTCTGTGGAGATTAGGCTCATGGACAACCTTCCTGCCCCTCCAACAACTGGGCCCTTAAATGGGCAATCAGTGCAAATTTGAGGGCTTCATCCTGGCACTGCTGATATTCACTCTGCCCTGGGCAAGGGAAACACCATGTGGAAAACCTTACAACCAAGCCTTGTGGGTGTGACACCGGGCTGGGGGGGGGGGGTCCCTCATTCAAAGGCACTCAGTGTACAAGCACTGTCAGTCTACAAAAGTGTTTCAGGGCACATCAGAGGAGCATCAGCGGACAGAATGTGATACTGAGCCACATACAGATGATCAAACCCTTGCTTGAAGAGGTAGTTTAAGGAGGAACGAGAATTGGGCGGGACGGACAGCTGTAGAGAGGGAATTCCAACATACAGGGGCTGGAATTCTCTGGCAGTTCATGCTGCCGGGATTCTCCGGTCCTGACAGTGGCGCACCCCTGCTGCTGTGGATTTCCCAGGGGCATGGGGTAGCTTCAATTGGAATTGCCATTGACAGCAGTGGCTCTGGAGGATCCCTCCGCACTGCCTCCTGGGAGGCCAGTGTATCTCACCCACGGCCTACACATGGTGCCAATTGCTGAGTGATGAACATCAGAGATGCTGAAGAGGTGTGAGTTGGGGGAGTGTGGAGATTCCTGGGGGATGTGGGGGCTGCAGGGAACTACTGAAGCAGGGAGAAGTGAGACAGGGAGAAGTGAGACAGGGAGAAGTGAGACAGGGAGAAGTGAGACAGGGAGAAGTGAGACAGGGAGAAGTGAGACAGGGAGAAGTGAGACAGGGAGAAGTGAGACAGGGAGAAGTGAGACAGGGAGAAGTGAGACAGGGAGAAGTGAGACAGGGAGAAGTGAGGCAGGGAGAAGTGAGACAGGGAGAAGTGAGACAGGGAGAAGTGAGACAGGGAGAAGTGAGACAGGGAGAAGTGAGACAGGGAGAAGTGAGACAGGGAGAAGTGAGGCAGGGAGAAGTGAGGCAGGGAGAAGTGAGACAGGGAGAAGTGAGACAGGGAGAAGTGAGACAGGGAGAAGTGAGACAGGGAGAAGTGAGACAGGGAGAAGTGAGACAGGGAGAAGTGAGACAGGGAGAAGTGAGGCAGGGAGAAGTGAGACAGGGAGAAGTGAGACAGGGAGAAGTGAGACAGGGAGAAGTGAGACAGGGAGAAGTGAGACAGGGAGAAGTGAGACAGGGAGAAGTGAGACAGGGAGAAGTGAGGCTAGGAAAGGAATTGAAAGCAAGGATGAGAATTTTAAAACTGAGGATTTTGACCCAAAGTGGGTCAGTGAGCACAGTGGGCGAACCGGGCTTGCTACAGGTCAGGGTAATCATGGCAGAGTTTCACATGAGCTCAGGTTTAGGGTTAAAAGCAAAATACTGCGGATGCTGGAATCCGAAAGAAGAACAGAAAATGCTGGAAAATCCCAGCAGGTCTGACAGCATCTGTGGAAAGAGATTAGAGCTAATGGTTCAAGTCTGGATGATCCTTCATCAGAGCTAAGAGCAAAGAAAAGATTTATACTGTGAGGGTGAGAGATGGGAGGCTGTACTTGGACAAAGGGAATGTAAATGAGGATGAAGAAGGCTGAGAAAGATGCTGAAGGTGTCCATTAAGTGATCAGAATGTGAATGGCAGAACAGAGGTACAGATGGTTAAGGGAATATCTTGAATTGTGACAGTTTCAGCAACAAAGGGAATGGTGAGGTGGTAATGTCACTGGGGCAGACATCCAGACGCCCAGGTTCATTCTCTGGGCAGCCGGTGGAATTTAAATTCAACTAATAAATCTGGAATATAAAAGCCAGTATTAGTAAGGATTTCCTCGAGGGAAGGAAATCTGCCATCCTTACCTGGTCTGGCTTACGCGTGACTCTCAATACAATAAGTCAGAGGTGGAGACAGATGCTGTGGGAGGGTGAGAATGTGTAGTCTTAGCGATAGGGATCAACAATGGGCTGTGTGTGCTTTAATCAGGGTGTTGAGGGTATAATCCTGAAACTCCAGAGGCACTTTGCCTTCCATCTTTCGATTACACCACTCGTTACATTCATCTGGATCTTACCTTTGCCGGGAAAAGCTTTGCTCCGAAGAGCAGCCACTTTCGGGCAACCGTCAGGTATATCCGCACACATTCAGCTCCACTGCACCCTCTCAGCAGCATCCACTTTGTGGCCACACTGTCTGCCAGTTGTCTGTTTGATGAGACAGAATGAGCATTATAAAGAGAAACAGTGTCGCAATAATCCACAGAGCACAGGCGCACATGAGGAACACTCCTGCCTCCACTTTCTCCCCTCTTCTGTTAAAGTGCTGAGTCTTCCTGGAGCACTGAGGATATTGGGGAGAGGAAGAGGAATCCACCCAGCCCCTCTGTTCCGCAATTCAATCGGATCACGGCTCTCCCTGCAACTCAACTCAATTTTCCAATGTTACCTCCCTATCCTTGGAGGCCCCCCCCCCTATCAAAAATCTAACCACCTCTCTTGTAAGCCCCTGTTGCCCCTCCCAGCACCTGCAGCCTTTTGGGAATAGAGGGTTCCAGATTTCCACCACCCCTTTTGTGAAAAAAGTACCCCTTGATTTCACTCCTGATTTTTCGATCTAATTTGAAGCTTACGTTCTCTTGGTTTTGATTCCCCCACAAGAGGAAATAGTTAGTCTGCAGCTGCCTTGCAGAATCATTTCAACATTTTAAACTCCTCATTCTGATCGTCCCTCAGCCTTCCTGGGTGGAATTTTTCAGCCCTGTTGCAGTGGGACTGGGGCTGGAAAATGTGGCAGGCCATTCAGAAGTCCATTGCCCGCGTACAACCAAACACATTTATTTGCAAAGATTAGATTCAGATTAAAACCGTCAAGCCCTCCCACATTCAGGTGTAAAACAGAACCACAGTGCTATCACCATCTGAGCCAATGATATCACTCAGTACTGCACTTCTACCATCATCGGAGCCAATAGTGTGGCTCAGTACTGCACTTCTACCATCATCGGAGCCAATAGCGTGGCTCAGTACTGCACTTCTACCATCATCGGAGCCAATAGCGTGGCTCAGTACTGCACTTCTACCATCATCGGAGCCAATAGCGTGGCTCAGTATCACAACTACATTTAGCCACAAGCTTTGAACAGTGCTGCCAAGCAGAGCTACCATCCTACACATTGGGAATTCCATGGTGCTGCATTGCAGAGTGCACACTGCATGTTGATCTAGCACCGGTGAAACATTAAACGTAAACCTCTTGTATTTGCTGGAATTTAGGAAAATTAGAGGGATCTCATTAGAACCTATAAAATTCTAACAGGACTAGACAGGGTAGATGCAGGAAGAATGTTCCTGAAGGTGGGGGTGTTCAGACCAGGGGCACAGTGTAGACCGTTGAGGACAGAGCTGAGAAGAAATTTTTTCACCCAGAGAGTGGTGAATGTGTGGAATTCGTTACCACAGAAAGTATTCGAGGCCAAAATGTTTTGTGCTTTCAAGAAACGGTTACATATAGCACTTGGGGCGAAGGGGATGAAATGTTATGGGGGCAAAGCGGGATTAGACTACTGAGTTGGATGATCAGCCACGATCATAATGAATGGTGGAACAGCTCGAAGGGCCAAATGGCCTCCCCCTTCTCCTATTTGCTATGTGGTGGAGAATCAGGCCATACATGGTGGTGAGGAGGCCTGCAGGCGTGGCCCTGGAGCAATCTTAAAGCTACAGCGCAATGCAACAAACAGGCTATGGACGGCGAGGAGAAATTAAAGGGGGCGTTGGTCCTGATTACATTCTGGTGAATCTGCAATCTACTCATTTCCAGGCCGATATATTCCTGTCTGGAGACACTGGTTAGCTCAGTTGGCTAAATGGCTGGTGAGTGGATTGGATTAATGCCAGTGCACAGAGTTCAATCCTCTTTACGCTGTGGTAGACTTGGGCCTGCCTCCTTACCCAATCCTTAGTAAAACATCACCGAGAACCTGCTTTCAGGTAGAGAACTCGAAGAAAAGAAAGATATCCTTTCTAAGGTGCATCAGCTGGAACTAGACAGATGCAAATGTGGCCCGACCAAGCCTCTTGCAACCTGATCCTCCCTTTGATTTTCAACACCCGTTTTGGAGACGAATATTTAATTGGACTTTTGCATTTTGTTTTTGTAGCTGGCCACTCCATGATAGAGATCCTGTAAAGATCCCCCCCCCCACCACCAAACCCCCCCCACTCCCCCCCCCCCACCACCGAACCCCCCCCCCCCCCCCCCCCCCCCCCCCCCCACCGCCCATGAAGGAGATCCTGTGTGTGGATCCTTAAATCTCTCAGTATCCCCACCCTCGCTTGCATTTCACCAGTTAAACAGTACTTAGATCGATCCTTTTCTGATCCACTGATTTGGGTTGAAATCCATCAGGCAGAGTTTAGCCACTCATGTGGCTAGACCATACCAGAGGGCAGCTGAGAGTCAACCACATTGCTGTGGATCTGGAGTCACATGTAGGCCAGACCGGGTAAGGACGGCAGATTTCCTTCCCTAAAGGACATTAGTGAACCGGATGGGTTTTTCTGACAATGGTTTCATGGTCATCAGTAGACTTTTAATTCCAGGATTTTATTGAATTCAAACGTCACCATCCGCCATGGTAGGATTTGAACCTGTGGCCCCAGAACGTTATCCTGGGTCTCTAGATTGCAAGTTAAGTGTAAGTACCACTGCAGGACTGCATTCCTCTGTACAGCACAGAAAGAGACCATTTAATCCACCATGTCTGTGCCAGCTCTCCATAGGAGCAGTTTACCTACTGCCTGCCCCTTCTTCACCCTATAATCCTGCACATTCCTGCTTTTAGACTCACAGTCAACTCAATCTATCAATGTCACTTAGAATCACAGAAACCCTACAGGGCCAGAAGGAGGCCATTCGACCCATCAAGTCTGCACCGACCACAATCCCACCCAGACCCCATCCCAGTAACCCCACACATTCACCCTGCTAATCCCCCTGACTCTCGGGTCAACTCAGCATGGCCAGTCAACCTAACCCGCACATCTCTGGAGTGTGGGAAGAGTCCGGAGCACTCGGAGAAAACCCTCACAGACACAGAGAGAACATGTAAGCTCCACACAGACAGTGACCTGAGGCTGGAATTGAACCCGGGTCCCTGGCACTGTGAGGCAGCAGTGCTAACCACTGTGCCACCCTCTCAGCCGTCTTGCTGTCACTTTGCAGATCTTATGGCAAACGTCAGTCATTTTCTTTTAATTTGAGTACATAATCATTACTGCCACTCTCTGACCGCCTATCCAATTGGTCAATATTTTGCCTTCAGTTCCATCAGCTTCAATTTTAGCCTCTTTAGGCCATTGCCTGACTTTGAGCTTCAATCAGACAAGCCCGTCACACATTCCTAGGCTTTACTCTGATCATTGGTTTTATTTGGGAAGGGCAGAGAATCCACTTGTCCAGTTAAAGCGGGAAGAAAAGAGGTGAGGCCTACCTGATCTGCTCAGGGGTGCAGCCTTGTCTGTAGTGCTTGGGGTAGAATTTCTCCAGAACCTGCTGTAGAAACTGCTGCATCTTAGACTGGGAGCTGCCTCCTGGACTGGAAGGATTGGGGCGTGCCAGGTCTCCATACTCGATCTGCAGGAATCACACACTCCATTACAAACTCTGAAACATCATCGTAAATAATCATTCCCTCCACCACTGGCGGACAATGGGTACCATCTCCAGGACGCACTGCAGTAACTCATCAATATTCCTTCAGCCGCACCTTCCAAATCCATTAGCTGGAATTATCTGGCCATTCCCACTGGCAGGATCTTCCAATCCCGCTGCTAGTGGCCCCCTGCCTTGACGTTCCCAGCAGCGAGGGGGTCCACACAGCAGGAAACCCAAGTTGACAACAGGGGGACCAGAGGATCCCACCACTAGCCTAGGACAGGCCACCTCTGTCGCCATGAAACATGCAACAAGTGGGGTGGGGAAAATCTGGCCACGATTTCTCCTGCCTCAAAGGACAAGGGCGCCTGCAAGTTCCCCTCTAAGTCCACAGACCAGCCTGACTTGGAACTATATCACTGCTCCTTGACTCAAATCCAGGAACTCCCCTCCGAACAGCACTGTGGGCGTACCTACATCTTAGAGGATTCAGGAGGGTTCAATTCAGAGCTTCTGAAGAATTGTTCAGGGTGGGGAATAACACTGACCTTGTCAGCATCATCAGAAAAGTTAAAAATCCTTCAACAGGACAGCAAATCCCGGAAATTTGCAGGGAAACATCATTAAGAAAAAAGGCCAAGGATAACATTTGGTCTAGGCAGCAGAATCCTGGATCACTTGAGCTGCATTAATGCCCATGCAGGGAAAGGCAGCCCGTGGCTTGACTGACCAGGTAGGAACAGGAGTCAGATACTCAGCTCCTGAACCTGCTTCACACCTCAAATCCAATTTCCCCATCTCCACATCCCTTCGTTCCATCATGTCTCCTGGAAGAGGAAGGTAATTCATTGCTGGGTGCTTTGTCATGTGCAATACTGAGCCACACAAACCAAGTGGATCCTAGCTTGCACTCTCTTGTCTGTGTTAAGCTAGCTGCGGACAGGCTGCAGAAGATTATTCTCCTCTGATCAAAGAGGGTGCGGAGCTGTTTTAATGAATGTGTAAAAATGATGAAGGGTTTTAAAATCTTGAGCCTACAGTGCGAAAGGAGGCCATTTGGCCAATTGAGCCTGCACCAACAACAATCCCACCTATGTCCCATCCCCGTAACCCCATATATTTACCCTCCTAATCCCCCTGACACTAAGGGGCAATTTAGCACGGCCAGTCAACTTAACCTGCACATCTTTGGACTATGGGAGGAAACCGGAGCACCCGGAGGAAACCGATATAACGCTGAATGAAATCAGGAGAAATTATTTCCACAGTCAGGTTAGTAAGTAGAGGACACAGATTGAAGATAGTTGGCCAAAGGAAGAGGGGAGATATGAGGAGAATTCTTTCATTCGGGTGTTGTGATCTGAAATACGCTACCAAAAAGGTGGCAGAAGCAGATTCAGGAGTAACTTTAAATAAATAGTTGAAAAGGCAATGGGATATGGGGAGAAGAGGACATTGAATGAACTCTCCAGTTAGTCCCAAAGGGCCAGCAGAGGTACAATGGGTGAAATGGCTTCTTTCTATTCTAGAAGGTTCTATCAAGGCAACTGATGTGCTGTATTTAGCTTTAAAGCTGCGGAGTAAAGAAGAGGAGGGGAAATTTAAAGTTTATTTATTAATATCACAAGTAGGCCTCCATTAACACTGCAATGAAGTTACAATGAAAATCCCCGACTCGCCCGTTCGGACGCACAGAAGGAGAATTTAGCATGGCCGGCGCACCAAACCAGCACGTCTTTCAGACTGTGGGAGGAAACCGGAGCACCCGGAGGAAACCCACGCAGACACGGGGAGAACGTGTAAGACTCCGCACAAGACAGTCGCCCAAGCCGGGAATCGAACCCAGGCCCCTGGTGCTGTGAGGCAGCAGTGAGGAACACACAGAGCTAGGGTTCCTGACCACAAACATTCTCCAATGTCCCAAGCTGGTAGGTGTGTGTGTGTGTGGAGCAGCTGGGTGAGTTCGGGGTGGCGGGGGGCGGTGGGGGGGGGTGGGGGGGGCGGTGGTGGGGGGGTGGGGGGGGCGGTGGGGGTACCTTCGGTTGCCTTGTCACCTTCAAGAAGGAAAGGCAACGTGGGTGAAACGATGTACATCTGCACTGATAAAACATGGCTCATTATCCATGGTAACCAGCCCAGATCCCCCACAGGTAACACAACACATCCCAATCTGTTCTGAGAAAATAAATTGGAAAACTGTTACATACATAACACAAAGATAAGAAAAGAGTGGAAGTGAAAACAAAATAGACATGGACGTGAAGGAGAAAGGATAAAATAGAGAGATTCATAACGAATGGTGGAACAAATTCAGAAGAGCTGAAAAGCCCACTCCTGCTTCTATCTTCTGTGTTTCCATGACAGAGATAGAAAGATGAACATGAGAGAAGGGAGGAAAGGGAAGGTGGGAAGGGAGGAGGGTGCGAAGGGAGGAGGGTGGGAAGGGAGAGGAAGAGGAAGGGAAAGAAGGAAAAAAAAGGAGAGAGGGAGGGTGGGAGGGAAAAAGAAGGGAAGGAGCGAAGGAGGGGAGGAAGAGTATCTAAGAGAGAGAGAGGGAAAGAAAGGGAACATGAGAAATGGGAATACAAACGAGAGAGAGAGAGAGAGAGAAACAGGAAAGCGTAAGCGAGAACATGACAGCATGAATGTGAGGATCAGGGCAGATGGAGCAAGACATGAAGTGAAAGGGCAACAGAACAGAAGATGCAAAGCAGCAGAAAGAGAGAGACTGAGGCAGCGAACAAATATGTTAGAGAAAAGAGTTAATGTGAGAAACTGGAGGTTGCTGTTGTTGGGTGTTTTTGAACAGGGTGACTATCTGTCTACAGTCTCCTACACAGAATCCCGACAGTGCAGGAGGCCATTTGGCCCGTTGAGTCTTCACTGATTCTCCAACAAAGCATCTTATCCAGGCCCACCACCCTACTGCTCCATTCCCATAAACATTTACACCACTAATTCCCCTAATGTTCACATTTTGGGACACTAAGGGTTGATTTACCATGGCCAATCCACCTGACCTATACATCTTTGGACTGTGGGACTGACAGGCCATGCTCACACCATTGGGATTGCTGCACTGAATGGCAGAGTCAGTAGTTCTCTGCAAGACAGGGGAGCAGGGTTTCAATATCTACTAGATTGAATGGGACTTGTAAGTCCCTGGGACTTTGAACAGAGAGATGAGCATCTGCTCCTGTCAACTGTACCAATAATACACCTTGGTGACCCAAACACTAACCTGCGCCATTAATGCGGTCACCTCCAATGCCAGGTCTTTATTGACGGGAAATCGTCCATTCACCACCTCATCATTAACCTGATATGTCAGCAGGAGGCGCTCTCGCTCTGTTTCACCCTTGGCCTGAGCTCTGAAATACATTCTGTGCAGAAGAACAGGGTCAGTGTGGCCAAGAGCACACATAATTCACAGACACTAACAGTTACATAGGAGAGACAGAGCAGTCAGTACAAAGGACAGTTAGCCTCAGAGACAGGCCAGCGGGGAGTATTCTGCAGCCTTTATTCAGTCTCTCACACTGTCTGCTGAGTGGGGATGATCTTGCAAATCGATTTGGCTTTTCTCACAGAGCTGTTATTTGCAGATTTGACACAGTGTGGCCAGCAAGGGGCGACAAAGGCTCATGTCAATGATGATCCACCAGCTGGAATGGGAAATTGGTGATTGTCCATCATTGACAATGAAGACAGAGCAAAGGGCACCAACACCAATAGAGACATGGAGCATATCAACAAGATACATACAGCATCACGTCTGAGCGGAGTATCAGATTGGAACGCACACCCTCTCTATATTATTAACACAGGAATAGGCAACAGTGTGTATATTATAAACCGGGGGATACCGCGCTGTGTGTGTATTATAAACTGGGGGATACCGCACTGTGTATATTATAAACCGGGGGATAGGCACAGTGTGTATTATAAACCGGGGGATATGGCACTGTGTGTATTATAAACCAGGGGATACGGCAGTGTGTATATTATAAACCAGGGGTTACCACACTGTGTATATTATAAACCGGGGGATAGGCACAGTGTGTATTATAAACCGGGGGATACGGCACTGTGTGTATTATAAACCAGGGGATACGGCAGTGTGTATTATAAACCGGGGGATAGGCACTGTGTGTATATTATAAACCGGGGGTTACCACACTGTGTATATTATAAACCGGGGGATATGGCACTGTGTATATTATAAACCGGGGGATATGGCACTGTGTATATTATAAACTGGGGGATATGGCACTGTGTGTATTATAAACCAGGGGATATGGCAGTGTGTATATTATAAACCGGGGGTTACCACACTGTGTATATTATAAACCGGGGGATATGGCACTGTGTATATTATAAACCGGGGGATATGGCAGTGTGTATATTATAAACCGGGGGATATGGCACTGTGTATATTATAAACTGGGGGATATGGCACTGTGTGTATTATAAACCAGGGGATACGGCAGTGTGTATATTATAAACCGGGGGTTACCACACTGTGTATATTATAAACCGGGGGATATGGCACTGTGTATATTATAAACCGGGGGATATGGCAGTGTGTATATTATAAACCGGGGGATATGGCACTGTGTATATTATAAACTGGGGGATATGGCACTGTGTGTATTATAAACCAGGGGATATGGCACTGTGTGTATTATAAACCAGGGGATACCGCACTGTGTATATTATAAACCGGGGGATAGGCACAGTGTGTATTATAAACCAGGGGATATGGCACTGTGTGTATTATAAACCAGGGGATACCGCACTGTGTATATTATAAACCAGGGGTTACCACACTGTGTATATTATAAACCGGGGATACGGCAGTGTGTATATTATAAACTGGGGGATACCTCACTGTGCGTATATTATAAACTGGGGGATATGGCACTGTGTGTGTATTATACATCGGGGATACCATGCTCTGTAGTAGTCACTCTGTTTAATGTGTGGTCTTACCTGCTTTTATAAAGCAGTCTCACAATCCTGTTGCTTTCGTATTTCCCAGGGTGCAGTTCTTTTAGGGCTTGCTCCGATTTTGAAATTACATCACAAATCTACAAGAAAAAATAATTAACGTTTTTACACAAATGAATACCCTGGGTGAGCCTCGTGAGATAACATCATTATCGAATTGCTTACTGTCTCGAATCAAAAGTAAAAAACATCAGAAACCAGGCCACAGAATACTCAGAACACTGTGATTAATACTGACTAAAGATCAGACTTTGTATCAGTATGGCTCAAAGCACAGATCAGATATCAGTGTTACAGTGAGGGGTGTGGGGTATATCAGTGTTGCAGTGAGGGGTGTGGGGTATATCAGTGTTACAGTGAGGGGTGTGGGGTATATCAGTGTTACAGTGAGGGATGTGGGGTATATCAGTGTTACAGTGAGGGGTGTGGGGTATAACAGTGTTACAGTGAGGGGTGTGGGGTATATCAGTGTTACAGTGAGGGGTGTGGGGTATATCAGTGTTACAGTGAGGGGTGTGGGGTATATCAGTGTTACAGTGAGGGGTGTGGGGTATATCAGTGTTACAGTGAGGGGTGTGGGGTATAACAGTGTTACAGTGAGGGGTGTGGGGTATATCAGTGTTACAGTGAGGGGTGTGGGGTATATCAGTGTTACAGTGAGGGGTGTGGGGTATATCAGTGTTATAGTGAGGGGTGTGGGGTATATCAGTGTTACAGTGAGGGGTGTGGGGTATATCAGTGTTATAGTGAGGGATGTGGGGTATATCAGTGTTACAGTGAGGGGTGTGGGGTATATCAGTGTTACAGTGAGGAGTGTGGGATATATCAGTGTTAAAGTGAGGGGTGTGGGGTATATCAGTGTTACAATGAGGGGTGTGGGGTATATCAGTGTTACAGTGAGGGGTGTGGGGTGTATCAGTGTTACAGCGAGGGGTGTGGAGTATATCAGTGTTGCAGTGAGAGATGTCGGGTATATCAGTGTTACAATGAGGGGTGTGGGGTATATCAGCGTTACAGTGAGGGGTATGGGGTATATCAGTGTTACAGTGAGGGGTGTGGGGTATATCAGTGTTATAGTGAGGGGTGTGGGGTCTATCAGTGTTACAGTGAGGGGTGTGGGGTATATCAGTGTTACAGTGAGGGGTGTGGGGTATATCAGTTTACAGTGAGGGGTGTGGGGAATATCAGTGTTACAGTGAGGGGTGTGGGGTATATCAGTGTTACAGTGAGGGGTGTAGGGTATATCAGTGTTACAGTGAGAGATGTGGGGTATATCAGTGTTACAGTGTGGAGTGTGGGGTATATCAGTGTTACAGTGAGGGGTGTGGGGTATATCAGTGTTACAGTGAGGGGTGTGGGGTATATCAGTGTTACAGTGAGGGGTATGGGGTATATCAATGTTACAGTGAGAAGTGCAGGATATATCAGTGTTATAGTGAGGGGTGTGGGGTATATCAGTGTTACAGTGAGGGGTGTGGGGTATATCAGTGTTAAAGTGAGGGGTGTGGGGTATATCAGTGTTACAGTGAGGGGTGTGGGGTATATCAGTGTTACAGTGAGGGGTGTGGGGTATATCAGTGTTACAGTGAGGGGTGTGGGATATATCAGTGTTACAGTGAGGGGTGTGGGGTATATCAGTGTTACAGTGAGGGGTATGGGGTATATCAGTGTTACAGTGAGGGGTGTGGGGTATATCAGTGTTACAGTGAGAAGTGCAGGATATATCAGTGTTACAGTGAGGGGTATGGGATATATCAGTGTTACAGTGAGGGGTGTGGGATATATCAGTGTTACAGTGAGAGATGTGGGGTATATCAGTGTTACAGTGAGGAGTGTGGGGTATATCAGTGTTATAGTGAGGGGTGTGGGGTATATCAATGTTACAGTGAGGGGTGTGGGGTATATCAGTGTTACAGTGAGGGGTGTGGGGTATATCAGTGTTGCAGTGAGGGGTATGGGGTATATCAATGTTACAGTGAGAAGTGCAGGATATATCAGTGTTACAGTGAGGAGTGTGGGGTATATCAGTGTTACAGTGAGGGGTGTGGGGTATATCAGTGTTACAGTGAGGGGTGTGAGGTATATCAGTGTTACAGTGAGGGGTGTGGGGTATATCAGTGTTACAGTGAGGGGTGTGGGGTATATCAGTGTTACAGTGAGGGGTGTGGGATATATCAGTGTTACAGTGAGGGGTGTGGGGTATATCAGTGTTACAGTGAGGGGTATGGGGTATATCAGTGTTACAGTGAGGGGTGTGGGGTATATCAGTGTTACAGTGAGAAGTGCAGGATATATCAGTGTTACAGTGAGGGGTATGGGGTATATCAGTGTTACAGTGAGGGGTGTGGGATATATCAGTGTTACAGTGAGAGATGTGGGGTATATCAGTGTTACAGTGAGGAGTGTGGGGTATATCAGTGTTATAGTGAGGGGTGTGGGGTATATCAATGTTACAGTGAGGGGTGTGGGGTATATCAGTGTTACAGTGAGAAGTGCAGGATATATCAGTGTTACAGTGAGGGGTGTGGGGTATATCAATGTTACAGTGAGGGGTGTGGGGTATATCAGTGTTACAGTGAGAAGTGCAGGATATATCAGTGTTACAGTGAGGGGTGTGGGGTATATCAGTGTTACAGTGGAGTGTGGGGTATATCAGTGTTACAGTGGAGTGTGGGGTATATCAGTGTTACAGTGAGGGGTGTGGGGTGTATCAGTGTTACAGTGAGGGGTATGGGGTATATCAGTGTTACAGTGAGGGGTGTGGGGTATATCAGTGTTACAGTGAGGGGTGTGGGGTATATCAATGTTGCAGTGAGGGGTGTGGGGTATATCAGTGTTACAGTGGGGTGTGGGGTATATCAGTGTTACAGTGAGGGGTGCGGGGTATATCAGTGTTACAGTGAGAGGTGTGGGGTATATCAGTGTTATAGTGAGGGGTGTGGGGTATATCAGTGTTACATTGAGGGGTGTGGGGTATATCAGTGTTACAGTGAGAGGTGTGGGGTATATCAGTGTTACAGTGAGTGGTGTATCAGTGTTACAGCGAGGAGTGGGGTATATTAAGGGTGGCACGGTAGCACAGTGGTTAGCACTGCTGCTTCACAGCTCCAGAGGCCTGGGTTCAATTCCCAGCTGTGTGGGTTTTGCACATTCTCCTCATGTCTGCGTGGGTTTCCTCCGGGTGTTCTGGTTTCCTCCCACATCCAAAGGTGTGTGGGTTAGGTTGATTGGCTGTGTTAAAATTGCTCCTTAGTGTCCTGAGATACGTAGGGGTTAGAGGGATTAGTTGGTAAAATGTGTAGGGGTATGGGGATAGGACCTGGGTGGGATTGTGCTCGGTGCAGACTCAATGGGCTGAATGGCCTCTTTCTGTACTGTAGGGATTCTATTTTCTATGATATGAGGAGACT
This sequence comes from Prionace glauca, assembly GCA_037974335.1. Lineage (NCBI taxonomy): Eukaryota > Metazoa > Chordata > Chondrichthyes > Carcharhiniformes > Carcharhinidae > Prionace > Prionace glauca. The sequence goes on along the minus strand of CM075735.1, from coordinate 72,455,350 downwards.
ATGCTGACAGCTACACTGGAGATCATCTGAAGGGACTCGTGGGTTGTATGTTGGTGATCCCAGCCCCCCCCCCCCGGCCCCACGCAGAGGGATTACGTTGCCTCACCTTCACATTGCTCTGCAAACAGTGTTCCAAGTCCTTTCCAGAAGGATCATCTGTGAAGAGTGCAAATCCGGAATGTAGTGGTTTTCTCATCCCTATTTCCTGGTTGAGTGTGTGCAAGAACTCCTCGACTGTGGTGGATCCGTCAAAACCCACAACCTGAGTGAAAGATCGGATGAAGGGATTTAGGTGAGGCCTGTTCTTGTGGTTTCATGTTCTACACAAGGTCTACACATGTTCTACACAAGGTCTACACATGTTCTACACAACGTGTCCCTGGCTGGATCACAGACTAACCCAAAATCCAGACACAAAGCAAGAACCCACACTGGGGTGGGACACCGCGCTGGGTTACTTGCTGACCATCTAACATCCCAGCCCTGGGTTTGACAAATCCTTGAGTTTCTAAAAGACAGTCTCACCCCCTAACTGTCAAGAAAAGTTATCAACAAGAACCATCAAATCCCCAAAAGTGAATATAACTCCCTGGAGAGCTGCACATATCTAAGCCATTAACTTCTAAAGCTGAATAAAGCATCCAGTACCAGTAACTTCAAACAGAAATACTGAACGACAGAAGGTGAGGTGCTGATATTTTACTGTAACTAAAGTGACCATTGAGGTCCATATGAATTAGGAAGAATAGGCCATTCAGCCCCTCAAACCTGCTCCGCCACGGCTGATCTGATTGTCCCCCACGTTCTTGCCGCACCTTTCGCCCGCTTCCCCTTGTTAATCAAGAATCAATCTAACTCTGCCTTAAAAATAACTATTCAAAGTGGGTTCGTTTTTGAGGAAGAGAGTTCCAGAGACACACACGACCCTCTGAGAGAAAACCATTTCTCCTCATCTGAGGGAGGAGGGCTGCCCCAGCTGTTGCACCTTGGTGTACAGCTGGTGCTCCAGCCATTTTCCACACTGTTGTATGTGGAAGGGCCTTGCTGCTGGCAGGGAATGATGTGGCTGGGTCTACACTGTCATTACTGTGACAGTGTAGACCCACTGTCCACACTGTCATTACTGTGACAGTGTAGACCCACTGTCCACACTGTCATTACTGTGACAGTGTAGACCCATTGTCTACACTGTCATTACTGTGACAGTGTAGACCCACTGTCCGCACTGTCATTACTGTGACAGTGTAGACCCACTGTCCACACTGTCATTACTGTGACAGTGTAGACCCACTGTCCGCACTGTCATTACTGTGACAGTGTAGACCCACTGTCTACACTGTCATTACTGTGACAGTGTAGACCCACTGTCCACACTGTCATTACTGTGACAGTGTAGACCCACTGTCCACACTGTCATTACTGTGACAGTGTAGACCCACTGTCTACACTGTCATTACTGTGACAGTGTAGACCCACTGTCTACACTGTCATTACTGTGACAGTGTAGACCCACTGTCTACACTGTCATTACTGTGACAGTGTAGACCCACTGTCCACACTGTCATTACTGTGACAGTGTAGACCCACTGTCCACACTGTCATTACTGTGACAGTGTAGACCCACTGTCTACACTGTCATTACTGTGAAAGGGTAGACCCACTGTCCACACTGTCATTACTGTGACAGTGTAGACCCACTGTCTACACTGTCATTACTGTGAAAGGGTAGACCCACTGTCTACACTGTCATTACTGTGAAAGGGTAGACCCACTGTCCACACTGTCATTACTGTGACAGTGTAGACCCACTGTCTACACTGTCATTACTGTGAAAGGGTAGACCCACTGTCTACACTGTCATTACTGTGACAGTGTAGACCCACTGTCTACACTGTCATTACTGTGAAAGGGTAGACCCACTGTCCACACTGTCATTACTGTGACAGTGTAGACCCACTGTCTACACTGTCATTACTGTGAAAGGGTAGACCCACTGTCCACACTGTCATTACTGTGACAGTGTAGACCCACTGTCTACACTGTCATTACTGTGAAAGGGTAGACCCACTGTCTACACTGTCATTACTGTGACAGTGTAGACCCACTGTCCACACTGTCATTACTGTGACAGTGTAGACCCACTGTCCACACTGTCATTACTGTGACAGTGTAGACCCACTGTCCACACTGTCATTACTGTGACAGTGTAGACCCACTGTCCACACTGTCATTACTGTGACAGTGTAGACCCACTGTCCACACTGTCATTACTGTGACAGTGTAGACCCACTGTCCACACTGTCATTACTGTGACAGTGTAGACCCACTGTCCACACTGTCATTACTGTGACAGTGTAGACCCACTGTCCACACTGTCATTACTGTGACAGTGTAGACCCACTGTCCACACTGTCATTACTGTGACAGTGTAGACCCACTGTCCACACTGTCATTACTGTGACAGTGTAGACCCACTGTCCACACTGTCATTACTGTGACAGTGTAGACCCACTGTCCACACTGTCATTACTGTGACAGTGTAGACCCACTGTCCACACTGTCATTACTGTGACAGTGTAGACCCACTGTCCACACTGTCATTACTGTGACAGTGTAGACCCACTGTCCACACTGTCATTACTGTGACAGTGTAGACCCACTGTCCACACTGTCATTACTGTGACAGTGTAGACCCACTGTCCACACTGTCATTACTGTGACAGTGTAGACCCACTGTCCACACTGTCATTACTGTGACAGTGTAGACCCACTGTCTACACTGTCATTACTGTGACAGTGTAGACCCACTGTCCACACTGTCATTACTGTGACAGTGTAGACCCACTGTCCACACTGTCATTACTGTGACAGTGTAGACCCACTGTCCACACTGTCATTACTGTGACAGTGTAGACCCACTGTCTACACTGTCATTACTGTGACAGTGTAGACCCACTGTCTACACTGTCACAGTACCCAAATCTTCAATAATACTGCGTGGCACACGTGATCTGCCTCGCATGAGCCCGAAAGCGGGTCCGGGGGCGGGGTCCCAAGGAGCAGTTGGGGCATGTCAAGAATGAGGAATCCATCACTAACCTGGTAAGTGGCATTCATGAAGTGGACAGGGATACTGAACGGTAGGGAATGGTGGTAAGGATTCCGCAGGAGGATTGACATGATCTCCATCCGGGACGGCTTGGCTTCCCGATCCCCGTTCCGCAGTGTGCGCTCCACTGACCTCTGGCAGTAGATGGAGTATTTACCGATCTCTGTCCTGGGACGGGAATGGAGAGAACGGTGGCCCCAGATTAGCACGTGCAGCTTTGCTCAATCGTCTCAGTAATAACTGCAGTCAATCTACACTATGCAACTCAATAAACGTACTGACACCTCCTGCCGATTGTCAGGTGGGAGTGTAATCCATGGAGAGATATATCAGGATGAGATTTATATGTAAACCCAATGACCTATTCATTCTTGGGAATGGGCAGCACTGACTAGACTGGGATTTGGGCGTTATGGTGGCGTATTGGTTAACAACGCTAATTACAGTGCCAGGGACCCAGGTTCAATTCCGGCCTTGGGTCACTGTTTGTGTGGAGCTTGCATGTTCTCCCCGTGCCTGCAATGGGTTTTCTCCGGGTGCTCCAGTTTCGTCCTACAGTGTAAAGATATGTGGGTTAGGTTGATTGGGCCTTAGTTTTGGGGGATTAGCAGGGTAAATATGTGGGGTTATAGGGATAGGGTCTGGGTAAGTTTGTTGTCAGTGCAGGTGTAATGGGCTGAATGGCCTCTTTCTGCACTGTAGGGACTGTCTGTGCGGAATTTTACTGGCACATGCACCTGAATTTCGTATGATCCCGCCCAAGGTCAATGGAGAATACCACTCTCCAAGCCTTGCCTGCCCCCAGAATCGGGGCAGGCGTGCCTGTAAAATTCCAGTCTATGACTCTATTACCATTCCTAGTTTCCCCTCAGGGGGTGCATTAGGTCTTCTTCTTAGAGAGTGTTTACAGAACAGCAACAAGCCACTCGGCCTAATAGACTCAAGCTGTGTTAAGGCATCTCATGAACCCTGAACCACAGCGTAGAATTTTAGTTGCACTTGGATAGAACTGAGTGGAGTTACTGGCTCCATCAGACATGGCAATGAAGAGGCTACCACAATGGTCTAGGACTGCAGCCACGTACCAGGGTGACTACTAGTCAGGGTCTTTGGTTTACTAGATTAGTAACATAACTGTTACCATCACCATACCCTGCAGAATAGAGAGAGGTCTACCAAGTGCTAAACAAAGCTAGGGCTTCTTGATAAGGGACTGCAAATGGGAGCTTTACTGTAAACTTCTGGGACAGCACGGTGGCACAGTGGGTAGTGCTGCTGTCTCACAGCGCCAGAGACCTGGGCTCGATTCCCGGCTTGGGTGATGGTCTGTGCAGAGTTTGCACGTTCGCCCCGTGTCTGTGTGGGTTTCTTCCGCTCTGGTTTCCTCCCACCCTCCAAAGATGTGCGGGTTAGGTGGATTGGCCAAGCTAATTTGCCCCTTAGTGTTAGGGGGAACTAGTTAGGGTAAATGCATGAGGTTATGGGGATAGGGCATGGGTGGGATTGTGGTCGATATAGACTCAATGGACCTAATGGCCTCCTTCTGCATTGTAGGATTCTCTGAAACTATGCTGCATTCGACCTGGGAATGCTTGACTGAGCGTCAATATTCCAGAACTAAGCAGGGTAAATCAGTCATCTTGGGCAAAGTGCTAGGAATGAGAATAAGAGCCAACAGAGATCAGTATGTCTGTAATGGGTATAATTGCAGCAAAAGCCATCCCCCAGTCAGGCCCAGAAGCTGGTGATCCAGTGGGAAACGGTAGCACACACTGAAGGCCAAAACTCTAAGACAGCAATACTTTTAAGTCTGAGGTCCATTAATTCTCAAAAAGGAACTGTTAATTGACTCTATTGCAGCAGGAAATGATTATCTAGTTTTCTATGGTTACACACAGCGTACCGTACAGTTTTGCCCTGATGTACAATGGAACAAGAGGCCTCTTACCTGGGGTCAGCGTGGCGCTGCAGGTGAAGTTTGAGATACCACAGGAAGTGATGCTGGGGAAGGAAAAGAGCAACGCACAAAGCCAGAAGCTGCCAGCACTGCAGGGGAAGCAAGAAACCATGAGAGATTTCATTAAATGCTTTGTCTTGTCAAATATATGATCGATATTGAACCTCAAATAGACTATGTCAGTTGACAGTCATGAATAAAAAAAGTATCAATATGAGTAACCCATGAATGATAGGTCAAGCAAAGAATCATAGAATCCTACAGTATAGAAGGAGGCCATTCTGCCCATCGAGTCTGCACCGACCACAATCCCACCCAGGCCCTATACCAGTAACTTCACTTATCTATCCCACAAATCTCCCTGACACTAAGGGGCAATTTAGCATGGCCAATCAACCTAACCCACACATTTTTGGAGTGTGGGAGGGAACTGGAGCACCCGGAGGAAACCCACACAGACAGCATGCTAACTCCACACAGACAGTCACCCAAGGCCGGAATTGAACCTGGGTCCCTGGTGCTGTGAGGCAGCTGTGCCACCGCGCTACCAACCGATTTCTTGAAACGGATTAGAATGAAGTGTAAACTTTCTTTGCACTCGTCTATACAATGGTTTCAACTGAGAGACAATTATCTACTGCAGCCAACAAGTCCAAGATTTGTGCCCTTCAACTCCCATGTCAGGTGGGAATACCATTTCTGATTCCAATGTCTAAAGAACCCGTCTCGCGATTCCGTTAAATAACGGTTACCTGTGTGAGGGAGAAGTTGTGTGGCTGCCTATGGCTGGTCTGTTTAATGAACTGACAGTAGATCTCATTCTGTAGCTCCGTGTGGGCCAAGCAAACCTGCAGTGCATTCTGAGCCAGGCACACGTGGTAATCAATCGAAGGCACCTCGACCAGCACGTTGATGAACAGTTGGCATGACTGTGGGGACAAAATATGGTGAAGTATCCATCCATGAATATAATGGGCTGCACCAACCAGAGACAACCAGGGACAACCAGAGACAACCAGAGAGGTGGAGAAAGGCTTGGGAGTAAGTTTTTCCAGTTCTGCCCCCTGTGGGAATCATTGCAGGCGGGACGGACAATTTGACAGATCGTCGCAAGGTCTATTGTCCTCAGACAGGAATTTCCGGTTTCAAGGCGGGTGGGGTGGTCAAAAAGGTGGGTTTATATAGAATTCCATTGAACACAGAGTATAGACTCTTAGCCCAACAACTCAATGCTCTCCTTGATCATCCTCACATCCTCTAGCTCTGTCAGCAATAATACCTCTAGGTGATGCTGATGGACTAGTGGTATAATCACTAGACTATTAATTCAGAAACTCAGCTGATGTTCTGGGAACCCAGGTTCAAATCCCACCATGGCAGATGGTGGAATTTTTATCTGGAGGATTTGGGGGCTAAGAGTCAATGGAAATCAGTCAGGGCTAGAGTAACGGCGTGAACGGGAGGCAGGGTCACACCAAGGCAAACAAAGGGCTGGATTTCACAATGAGGCACACTGCTCATCATGTAGTCCCTGCCCTCCCTCAGTAGAAAACAGATCAACTTTGTGAAAAAGCGACAGCATGCTGAGCGTTGGAATTCTGCCGTCGGTGGAAGTCCCGCCCTCCAGCCAGACTGGCAGGAAACTCCGGCAGTCACAGTAGCGCAGGGCTCAGTGGAGCTGGAAGGTGGGTCCCCATAGGTCCTCGCTATTTGGATGGGAAGGGATTGGAGGGGAGATGAGAAGGACGACCTTTGGAAGACCAGGCAGAGTGGAACAAAGTGGACAGAGTGGGGAGGAGAGGGGGGAGGGGGCAGAGGGGGGAGGGGGGAAGAAGCAGAGGGGGGAGGGGGCAGAGGGGGGGGAGGGGGCAGAGGGGGGAGGGGAGGGGGCAGAGTGGGGAGGGGAGGGGGCAGAGTGGGGAGGGGGGCAGAGGGGGGAGGGGGCAGAGGGGGGAGGGGGCAGAGGGGGGAGGGGAGGGGGCAGAGGGGGGGAGGGGGCAGAGTGGGGAGGGGAGGGGGCAGAGTGGGGAGGGGAGGGGGCAGAGTGGGGAGGGGAGGGGGCAAGGGGGGAGGGGAGGGGGCAGAGGAGTGGAGGCAGAGGGGGGAGGGGAGGGGGCAGAGGGGGGGAGGAGTGGGGGCAAGGGGGGGAGGGGAGGGGGCAGAGGGGGGGAGGGGAGGGGGCAGAGGGGGGAGGGGAGGGGGCAGAGGGGTGAGGAGTGGGGGCAGAGGGGGGAGGGTTGGGGGGCAGAGGGGGTAGGGGTAGGGGTAGGGGTGGGGGGCAGGGGGGGTGGGAAAGAGAGGGAGGAGGGGACGGAAGGAGGGAAGGAGGGGAAGAGGGGTGGTGGGCAACTCTGTTGAGTGAGGGCTGTGTGTGGGGGTGGCTCCAATGTGCACATGACCCCCAATTGAAATGCTCCCCCATCCCCAGCACCCCTGCCCCCTCCCCTAACTCTCCCCCTCCTCCCTCTCTTTCCCTGTCTCCCTATCCCTATCCCTCCCTCTCTCCCCCTTCTTCTCTCCCCTCTCCTCTCACGTCTCTCCCCCTCCCCTCTCTTCCTCCTCCCATCTCTTCCTCCACCCCTCTCTCGCCCCTCCACCCTCCCCATCGCCCCCCCCCCCCCCTCCCCTCACCTCTCTCCCCCTGCCTTTCTCAAAGAAGCAGATTTTAAAGATGACCTTTGCACTTTGCCCCGGCTGACCCGTGTTCTATGGCAGTGGAGGCCAATTGCAGCCGGTAACTGCCAATTATTCGGACAGTTAAAGGCTTCGATTCAGGTAAAGGCAGGCAGCGTAACGGGTGCCTTACCCACTGCCCATACTATGGGGAAAATGTCAGGGCTGGGTGGGAAGGAGGTGGGCTGGTCACATGCAGCACGAGGGGATGTAAAATATTTCAACCCAATATCCTGATACAGGACCATCCAGGTTCCACACTTAACATGTGACAATCAGCAACTCATCAGAAATAAATAACTAATCCACAATCGGACCGCAATCTAACGCCCCATTGACACAAATCCCATAACCGTCGCTAAATATCGCCACAGGCCAAATATGGGATCTGTACTGGCGAGATCGCGGAATGAGATCTTTCCCAATCCCCGCCAGTAACATAATCAGATGTTCCTTATAAAAGACATCCCGAGCACAGCTTTCTCCAGCTGACTGTGTGACTCCCCTTTGATATTACTGTTCAGTGTGGGGGAGGGGAGCCGGCTGCGCAGGCTGCGAGCTTCACACTGGCTTTCCCACCTGGACTGCATTTCCAGGAACATCCCGATCAACGCTAACACATCAGTCTTTACCTTGAAGAGTTTGAGTGCCTCGGTCTGCAGAGCTTCCGAAGGGAGAGTGGTGAGGGGGTTGGAGATACCGTCCTTGCTGCAGCACAGAACTGGGTGTTTCCACACTGGCGAAGCTAGGTTCAAAAACAGCAAGGCACATTCTGTCACAGCACGAACCTACACCTCACTATCCCTGAGCCAGAGACTTCAACAACAAACCCACAGATTCAAAACAGAGGAAACTCTGGTGTCATTCAGGAATTATCTTTGTAGCCAAGAGTTTGGCAATTCCTCACGGGTACGGTGCAGTGGATAATAGCCAATGTTTGCACTGGGTTTACCTCACGCCAACTCCTCAACTGTCCCTGCTCCAAGGACTGCACCTCGGTACGAGGGAAGGTTTATCTGTTGTGACCCTGAGTGTTGTTTGTCAACATCGCAACTCCTGCACCCAGACCCAAAGGTCAGTCCACTGAGCGACAAGGATTGTTTGTGAGTCAATCCGAACGCCAGTCTTTGTAAAAAAAACCCTTCTGTCATGCAAACAGTTCAGAGACCTTCACAGAATACTACAGTGCAGAAGAGGCCCTTCAGCCCATCGAGTCTGCACCAAAACAAACACCAACTGGGGTGATTTCCACCATTGGTATATTAAAGTATGATAATAATCGGGATCAAGAGCAAATATCTTCCTCTTGATAACCCGGAGAGAGGTGTTGAACCTACTAACCTCTACTTTCCTGTTTTAATATTGAACACCAGCAGTCGAGGGGTGATCTGACAGAAGTCTACAAAATATTTACAGGGAAGGGCAGGGTGAATAAGGATAAACTGTTTCCACTGTTTGAAGGCTCTGGAACCAGGGGCCATAATTTCTACATGCTGCGAATCATAAAATCCCTGCAGGACAGAAGGAGACCATTCTGCCCATCGAGCCTGCACCAACAACAATCCCATCCTATCCCTGTAACCTCACTTACCCTGCTAATCCTGCAAAACTAGAGTCAATTTAGCATGGCCAATCAACCAAACCAGCACATCTTTGGACCGTGGGAGGAAACTGGAGCACCCGGAGGAAACCCACACAGACACAGGGAGAACATGCAAACTCCACAGAGGCAGTCCCCCAAGCCAGGAATTGAACCCGCGTCCCTTGCGCTGTGAGTCATCACAGTAACCACTGTGCCACCGTGAGAGTTGGGGAGGTTTGGAACACTTCCTCAATTGTTTGGTTTAAGTCTCAGATAGACACATTTTTATTGAGTGGGGGGTATCGAGGAGTATGGGGACTAGGGCAGGTCCCTGGACCGAGGCCACACATCAGCCATGATCTTATTGAATGGCAGAGTGGGCTCGAAGGGCTGAATGGCCTTCTCATGTTCCAGTGTCTGAAGTTTGTTGGGAGTATTAGGAACAATCATGTTGGACTCGAGGCGTTGGCACTGTTCCTCTCTCCACAGACGCTGTCCGGCCTGCTGAGCTTTTCCAGCACCTCCTGTTTTCTGGCATTTTCTGTCCATATTCCAAAATTAGCTGACTGTGCATCGAGCCCCGGTCCAGCTCAAACCCCACTCGCTCAACACATTAGGAGGTTTTACACCCAAACAGGCAACGTGACGTTTACTGCTTGTAACAACGGAGGCAGTCAGTGTGTTTTCTCTCCTGGGTATCTGTTCACCCCCATCAGCCTGATTACAGGGAGTCAGGGTGAGGCAGGTAAAACTCAAACAGGAAGCACAGCTCCACACTCTCCACAAAGCAGGGAGATAAATAAAGTAAGGGATGTAGAGGGACAAGGTGGAAATGGAGTTGGGATGAGGTGAGTCGTGGTTTAACTGAATGTTGAGCAGCTTCAAGGGGCTGAATGGCCTCCACTTGTCGTTATATTTTTAGCACCTAAAATTAGCACCAGGGTCGCCTCCAACCCACTCCAGTGTGTCAGGATCACTCACAGTCATTAGGCACCCTTTACAATGCATAGTATTCACAGCAAAGAAACAGGCTAATCATCCCAACTGGTCCAGGCCCATGTTTATACTCCACATCTCCCACTCAAATTCACCCAATCGGCATATCCGTCAATTCATTTCTCTCTCAGGTGATTAGTTAGCCTCCCATTTCAAATAAAAATCCATGCCATTTTGCTCATCAATTCCATATGACAGCGAGTTTCTCATTCATACTACCCTCCAGGTAAAGAAATTTCCCTCAATCGCTTGTTAGATTTACATAAGAACATAAGAAATAGGAGCAGGAGTAGGCCATCTGGCCCTTCAAGCCTGCCCCGCCATTCAATAAGATCATGGCTGATCTGTCGTGGCTCAGCTCCACCTTCCTGCCCTCTCCCCATAACCCTTAATCCCTTCTCTTATCAAAAACCCATCAACCCGTTTCTTAAAAATATTTAGCGAGGCAGCCTCCACCACTTCAACGGGCAGAGAATTCCAGAGATTCACCACCCTTTGAGTGAAGAAGTTCCTCCTCAACTCCGTTCTAAACCGCCCCCCCCTTTATCTTGAGGCTGTGCCCCCTAGTCCTACTGTCTTTTTTGAGCGGGAAGAGTCTCTTTATTAGTGACTATCTTGTCTTTATATTGCGCCCCCCCCCCCCCCCCCCCCGCTTCCATCCCCCACCCCTCAGTTTTGAACGGTCCCAAAAATCTATCTAAATCTACCCTATCAAATCCATTCATAATCTGAGAGAGCTCTGATATTGCACAATGGTTAGCACTGCTGCCTCACAGCGCCAAGGACCCGGGTTCGATTCCCGGCTTGGGCCACTGTCTATGTGGAGTTTTCACGTTCTCCCTGAGTCCAGGCGGGTTTCTTCCGGGTGCTCCAGTTTCCTCTCACAGCCTGAAAGGATGCTTTGGCCGTGCTAAATTCTCCCTCAGTGTACCCAAACAAGCGCCAGAGTGTGGCGACTGGGGGATTTTCACTGCAGTGTCAATGTAAGCCTACTTGTGACATTAATAAATAATAAAAAAAAAGGTTGTAATGGAATGACACTCTATATTATTAACAAAAAAACCCTATATGAATATTCTTGTAATTTATAACCCACGTGAAGATCCCTGAACTGGAGTTCTCCGCCACTGCTCCTAGCAAGAATGGAGAATTTGATAGTCAATCAAAACTCCATTCACCGTGGCAGGACCGGAGAATACCAGCCGCGGGGTGAGGGCAGAGAATCCCGGCCCTGGTCTTTTGGTGACCTCAGTTCCAGGATCTCCCTGCGTCACACTCACTTGGCTCCCCATCGACGTCCAGTAGTTTCCCGATGAGCTGTTCGTATTCAGTGCCCACTCTGGAACGGTTGCTGCCAGCTGCTACGGTCAGGTGGTACAGCCAGGTGTCCTGGGGGGACAAGAAGATTTTGAAGAAAAAAAACATGTGAATGAGAGCCCTCCCACAGGATTCCTCCTTCAGTCCGAGTGTGATAGTATGAGTGGGAGGTTGAGGTTGAGGAGAATGAGGGAGTGGCAGCAGGGTAGCGGCTCTGTTACTGGACTGGAAATCTACAGGCCTGTATTAATCCAGAGATCACGAGTTCAAATCTTATCCATAAGAGTTTGAGAACTTGAATTCAGTTCAGTTGACATCACATGACCTCACATCTTCAACCACCTCCACCAATGGCTTCTCACCGTTGTCAAGCCCTGCCTTTGTCACGCCAATCGGAAAGGAAATTCTGTCTCCTGATTGGATGAAGCTTGACCACCAGTCAAAGAGCTTTGTTTCCCGTATCCGAAACATTAATGATTAGAAATCAAAGGCCAGGATTTCGACTCCCAATTGTGTCAAGCGGATTTAGCAACAGGACCGAGAATTGCAAATTTGCAGTTTACATCAGCATGGGGGCATGACGTGATTGTCCCCTCCCCACCGTCAGTGACAGGGCACATTTCCCAACATCAGGTACATCATTTGAATTTATTAATGTATAATTATCAAGCTCCCACACCTGACTAACCCTACCCACCCCGTCATCAGGTACATCATTTGAATTTATTAATGTATAATTATCAAGCTCCCACACCTGACTAACCCTACCCACCCCGTCAGAAAATCCACCCACACTGGCGTGACAGAATGATGTGAATCGCAACTGGTTTCCCAAGACAAGCACCTGGAAACCAGATCTCCCAGAGGAGCTCAGGTGAGTGCTGCTTTCAATGGTGGGACGGTCATGCCCGGATACTGTCCTGGCTCCGCTCCATGGCACTGCACCCAGGCACTGCCATGGCCCAGTGTGAGGGGACCTGGCCGGACAGCGCCGGGGTAGAGAACTCCTTTGCTCTCTCTGCACTTGGGGCAGCCTTTAAAAATGGCACCCTGATCCTAGGCTGACTAACTCTTTGGTGGGTCGGTGAACCAGAGACTGCCCCACCAGTGATATATCATGGATGCAGCCTCTTGCTGTTTTTTTCCGAGGTCCTGGACTATAAGGTGCAGAAAGCCACAACTGTGGCCTTTGCCGATATCTGGGTAAATCTGGGCCATCCTCGAGCCTTGGCAACCACCGTGTTCACGCTTGATTATCTACCAGAGTCAATTGTCCACAGAAGGAACAATTCCACTGAGGTACGTAGCTGCAGCTTGACGATAACCAAAACACTAAAGACCGTTTCCCTTCATTTTCTCCCGTCCTCTCCTGAACACACTTGGGGCCGAACTGAACTTTGCTCTTCCCATTCCCGACACATCTCTCACCTTTTCCTGCTTGGTTCCAATCAGCAGGTAAGTGGGGCTTTGATCCCTTCGGATGGATGACCAGAGTGAAATGTGACGAGAGGAACCCTCGGCCTCCCGCCTCGTAATCCTCGTCGGAATCGCAGGAACGGTCCACCTCTCCGACTTTAGCCTCTCGGACTTTCAGGTGGCCCAGAGGGAACTAAATGTGCAGAGAAAGCATTTCAAAGAAGATCAAACTCCTCCGCTGTTAGACTGGAAACCCTTGTAGATGGTTAATGGCCTCACAACGGGAACTGTCCGTCTATCGCCAATAATGCCCTGGTTATCGCCATTCTCCAGGGACTAGCTCATAGGATGAAACCCCCCCCCCCTCGTTTCTGGCTCCTTTTAATATGAAAGTCAGGATCTCATGGGCCCTCTCCGTTATTTTACAACAGTCTGGTTGGAACCTGGTCCATGCACACATTTACCATGTTAACTGATAACACGTTTAATAAAGCAAATTTCAAATTTTTTTCTGGGTCCAGGAAAAAAATAGGCTTTCAACTCCCAAAAATACCCCCAGTACTGAGCCAGCCGCAATCTCTTGACCCTTTCATTCGGAAATCTGTGTCCCTTTATTTTAGCCTCCCCTATGTCCTTTCTATAATAGAGACTCCAAGTCTGCAGACACGACTCAACTATGGCCTATCCAACATTCATCATTATTTGTTTCCCTTTGCCTGTCATTCCAATCTTAAAAAAAGACAAAACACCTTTGGTCTTCCTAATGGTTTCATTTGTGGTCATTTGAGACAATTTCATATACCAGTGTTATCAGCAGTCATGGACCAGCTGTAGGAACATGAACACTTCTTAAAAGATGTGCACTAATTTTAGTGGAAAACAAGTATGATATACTTGCACGATATAGATAAATGCACCGTGCAGGTTATATATATATACTTAAATGATCAAAAGATATTCTGGTTTTCAAATCATCATTTTAACCATCAAACACCCAAAAACAATTTTCCACATGCAGAGTCCACATCTGGATTTCCAATGAGCCACATGTGGGTGTAACATTCAAGCCCACGCCTCATTCTGAACACAGGCTGTTAGCAACCACTGCAGTTGGCTCAGAGTCAGCAGTCAGAGTGTACGTGTCCCCTCAGTCAGCTGGCCTCAGTCTGTCGCTACGTTCGTTCACTGGTCCTACCTTGTCATCTTGGTTCCGAAAGTAGTAGAAGACCTTTCCGATGAGGGAGCACCAGACCAGCTTGGAGTAGCCATGCCTCACCTGGAACATACATGAAGGACAGTCAACCACCGAGAGAGTGAGTGGGGCACCTTACATTAGGTTAACCGAGGGACAAGGAAATGGAACTCACTACCTCCCAAAACTAAACCTACAATACATACAAATCAGAAGCAGAAGTGGGCCATTCAGCCCCTTGAGTCCGCTCCAGCTCCGCCCACTTGATAAAAATCCAATTTGCTTTTGTTCCTATACAATGCTTCCAATCATTGACTCTTGCAGGAGATTAGTCCAGGAAAGTTGGTCCAAACTTCTCAATTGTAGAACACTAACTAACATTCCCTATTTGGCCCAGGTGAAAAGTTGCAGGTATTGGAAATGGAAATAGTCTCTCCATTCAAACATTATGCCCCAAGAATCATAAATTAAGAATGCAATAATTGGTCCCCGGCACATCTGCACCAAGGGGCAAAATATATCGGCAACCTGTAGTTATACATCGCCCTTAATTCAATATAATCCCAAAGTCTTCAAATACATATAAATAATAGAAAGGTGGAGAAGGGTCTATTCGGCACCAAAAAGGGGACTTAAGCACAGAAACAAAGACTACATCTCCGGGACTACAATTGTCTTTATTTATTGCTCACTAACTGCCTGAGCACACAATGATAAAGAGCTGGCTGTGCAGAGATCTGGAGGCTCTGTCAGCGTGCTGTGTACATGGGAGTGTGGGGGAAGGGGACAAGTGCTTACGTTTCACCTTCCAGATAATCAGAAGACCCACTCCACCTCACTGTGCCACAAAGCTTATCTTTGTGCATTTGAATCGTAACCACAGGATAGTACTGATTTTGACTTCACTGTCTAAGGCCAGTGTCGAAAGATCTTAAAGAATCAATCCAGGGTAATGAATTAATTCAACCTTTATCTGCAGGCATGGTCCTGAGTGTCCCGCCCCCCCTGTGTTTCCGGGGACCCAGCCCCGGCACTCCCTGGATCCCAGCCCCGGCACCCCCGCGGACCCAGCCCCGGCACCCCCGGGGGCCCAGCCCTGGCACCCCCGGGGACCCAGCCCCGGCACCCCCTGGGACCCAGCCCCGGCACCCCCAGGAACCCAGCCCCGGCACCCCCGGGGACCCAGCCCCGGCACCCCCGGGGACCCAGCCCCGGCACCCCCGGGGACCCAGCCCTGGCACCCCCGGGGACCCAGCCCCGGCACCCCCGGGGACCCAGCCCCGGCACCCCCTGGGACCCAGCCCCGGCACCCCCAGGAACCCAGCCCTGGCACCCCCGGGGACCCAGCCCTGGCACCCCCGGGGACCCAGCCCTGGCACCCCCGGGGACCAAGCCCCGGCACCCCCGGGAGCCCAGCCCCGGCACCCCCGGGAGCCCAGCCCCGGGGACCCAGCCCCGGCACTCCCTGGATCCCAGCCCCGGCACCCCCGGGGACCCAGCCCCGGCACCCCCGGGGACCCAGCCCCGACGCCCCCGAGGACCCAGCCCCGGCACCCCCGGGGACCCAGCCCCGACACCCCCGGGGACCCAGCCCCGACACCCCCGGGGACCCAGCCCCGACACTCCCGGGGACCCAGCCCCGACACTCCCTGGATCCCAGCCCCGGCACCCCCGGGGACCCAGCCCTGGCACCCCCGAGGACCCAGCCCCGGCACTCCCTGGATCCCAGCCCCGGCACCCCCGGGGACCCAGCCCCGGCACCCCGGGGACCCAGCCCCCGCACCCCTGGGGGCCCAGCCCCGGCACCCCCGGGGACCCAGCCCCGGCACCCCCGGGGACCCAGCCCCGGCACCCCCGGGGGCCCAGCCCTGGCTCTAAATGGTTGACTTTGTATTTCAATATCCATGCAGGGTAGCAAGAGTGGGGCTAAGGTTTGAGCTGAAGACTGTGTGGGAGAAACATTCATCAGGAGAACTGATAGAAAGTAAACTGTTAGCATGGAAACACAGCTCAGAAACGAAGAGACGATTTGAACATTCCTCTGGCCTGGCAACAGTTCAAATGATTTAATTGGTTTTGCTGAAGCATTGCTTCTGAACTGGTGCCAACTGAAAAGCGTCCTCTGCGGTCGGACGTGTGAGCAACCCAGCGTCTCCCAACAACCAAAGCAGAAATGAAAAGCAGCTGTTTGGTTGTGCTGATGCAGAAGAAACATCTGGCAGGCTGAATGCACTGGGCAATGTGTCGAGGCCAAAGCATACCCAAAAGGAACAGACCGTGGCCTCTGACTCTCAATGCTACAGACAACGCACATCCCAGGGGTGAAATCATCGCACCAAGAGGATAAGCAGCTGTTTCACACCTAGCTCTGCCCCGGTTAACAACAACTTTATCGTAACTGAATATCGGGCAAAGTGTGAGGCAGACTGACAATCTGCCTGTTTTGCAATACTGTAAAATTTACTGATTTCACCTCTCAACATCCCCCACTGTCTGCATGTCTATCAAATCTTATCCGCGTTGTGCAAACCGATCTCTTGGTGAATTAGGATGTTGCACAGTACAGTTACACAGTCTTCTGTATTACAGGCAGGAGGAGTGATCATATGGAGTGAGCCTGCACAGTGGTTAGCACTGCTGTCTTGTAGCCACCAGGGACCCGGGATCGATTCCCGGTTTGGGTCACTGTACGTGTGGAGTCCGCATTTTCTCCCGCCTTTTCAATAGCTCTGTACTTATTGAAAGTCCGTTGACTCTCTTTCACTTCTGAGGAAAGGACATTAAGCTGAAATGTTAACAATAAATGTTAAGGTTAAAGGTGACACGGTGGTTAGCACTGCTAACTCTCAGTGCCAGGGATCCAGGTTCAATTCTGGCTTTGGGTCACCTTCTATGTGGAGTTTGCATCTTCTCCCCCTGCCTCCAGATGCTCCGGTTTCCTCCCACACTCCAACCATGTGCTAGTTAGGTGGACTGGCCATGCCAAATTGTCCCAAGATTTGTGGGTTAGGGGAGTTAGCAGGATAAATATGTGAGGTTATGGGGATAGGGCCTGGATCAGATGCTCTGTCAGCGAGTCGATGCAGACTTGATGCGTCAAATAGTCTCCTTCTGCACTGTTGGGGTTCTATGATCTATGATCATTTAGTTCCAGCTTCACCAATCTATCCACATAACTGATTGAACCAATCTTGTCAATCTTCTCTGCATCCTCTCCAACGCCTTCACGTTCTTCCCAATATGTGCTGCCCAGAATACTCCAGTTGAGGCCCAACCAGTGTTTTAAAGGTTCACTAAAATAACCAAACTTTTGGACTTGATGAATCTATTTATAAAGCTAAACTCCATCTGAAAGATTGAAGTACATCTCAGATCCCTGGGGTGAGGCTTGAACCCATAACCTTTTGACTCCACAATTAAGAATGAACCCAGGACGACTCTTTAGAAATGATGGACAGGATTAAATGGGAGGGGAGCGGGGTGTCACTTAACCAAAAAAAAAGTTTGGGCAAGCTTGTTCCTGCTTTGGTGATTTGCCCCACAGTCATTTAACACTAGGAGGGTGTTAACTGGTTTAAGGTGGACTTCTTCCTCCTCCCCACCCCTCTGCCAGGCAGGATGTCCTGCCTCTGAGAGTTGCTGCCAGCCAATCAAATTCTTTCTGGGCTCAGCAGTGCCTCTGTGAGTGGTGGCCACCGCCGGGATTACAGCAGCCCCCCAGTGCAGAGGAGCTGGAATATAAAGGGATGTGTGGGTATTGTTGGGGCCAGGCGAAAGCAAGTGGGGTTGGAGGATGTGCTGAGTCGGGAGAAACAGGGAGGGGAGGGAGGGGGAGGGGAATGGGGGTTGGGGAGGGGGCCAGAGTGCCATCCATGGGGACCGGGGCTCCGTTAACCAGGCACCAGTCTTTTTACCTACCACTACCTTGGGCAGTGAATGATGCCAGGCTGATTGCTCAGTGTGGGTCACATCCACTGCTGGTTATCTCCTCAACCATGGGATAAAGACCTCAGTTTACTCATGAACAAGTGGCTTCTCGATGCCCCCTCCCCACCCCAACCGCTGGTAAGATTGTAGGGAGAGGAAGGGGGGAAGCAGAAGTGGGAAGATTGGCAGCTGGCACAGCATCCATGGCATTTTATGGGTATTTTCCAGGGCTTATAGAAGTCATGCCATTGAGTGGTGATCAGAAGCAAATTCGCTGCCTTTTCAGTGTGGTATGGCATCTCCCTACAGAATCAAAGGCAGAGTGTAGGAGTTCCTACACTCTCACCTGGTTTCACAGTTTAGAACATAGAACATTACAGCGCAGAACAGGCCCTTCGGCCCACGATGTTGCGCCAACCAGTTACAAAACAATGACCCACTAGCCTAACCAATCCCTTTTCGTCCAAAAACCTAACACAGTGAGCACGTGACTCTTAAACGCCCCCAAACTAGGCGCATTTACAACTGCAGCTGGCAGGGCATTCCAGTCCCTCACCACCCTCTGGGTAAAGAACCTACCCCTGACATCAGTCCTATAACTACCCCCCCTTAATTTAAAGTTGTGCCCCCTCGTGCTAGCTTTCTCCATCCTAGGAAAAAGGCTATCACTATCAACTCTGTCTAAACCTCTAATCATCTTATATGTTTCAATGAGGTCCCCTCTTAGCCGCCTTCTTTCCAGCGAAAACAACCCCAAATCTCTCAGGATCTTGGCTGAACTTCCCATCAGCCTCTTACCTTGGTCAACCAGCTTTTGACCGATGGCTTTGACTCAGTCTGCGTTGATGATGGGGCTGGCCAGCTGAACCTTCAGAATGCTCTGCAGAACTCGGATCCATTCCTCCAGGAGATTTGGCGAGTCAGCAGTCAGGTAGTACGTCCTTTTCTCTGTCACCAGCTGGAGGAAGAGACAAGCAGCAATGAATCATAATGGTGGCCCTGTTCAGCCACTTGTGAATGCATGGCGTGTTTTTTATTATCCAATCGTGGGACATGGCTTCGTTGGCTGGCCAGCATTTATTGCCCCATCCCTGGTTGCCCTTGAGAAGGTGATGGTGGGCTACAACAGAGTGGCTTTCTCGACCATTTCAGAGGGCAGTGGAGAGTCAACCACATTGCTGTGGCTCTGGAGTCACATGTAAGCCAGATTGGGTAAGGACGGCAGATTTCTTTCCCTAATGGACATTAGTGAACCAGATGCGTTTTTCTGACAATTGACAATGGTTTTATGGTCATTAGTAGCTTCTTGATTCCAGATATTTTTTATTGAATTCAAAATTCCACCATCTGCCGTGGTGGGATTCGAACCCAGGGCCCAGAACGTTAGCTGAGTGGATGAATAATCTAGTGACAATACCTCTAGGCCATCGCCTCCCCTTCATTCACCCCTCAGCAAGGCTGAGCTGCCTCAATGGAAGTTCAGCCACAGACCCCACACTGGATACACTAGCTCCTAATGGGATCCAGTAAAAAAACAAAGCTAGCCCAATCCCCTCCGGAGTTGTGGAACACGCTTTCGGTGATTTGACTTGTTTTATTTTGGATTTCTTTTGCCACAGGAAGGATTTGGAAAATGGTTTGAATGCTGGGATTTTAAAACAAGGCATATTCACCAAGATGTTTTTAAGGACAGGAGTTCTGAGGTAGCGTTAATATGTGACATGGAAGTGGTCTTTCCCCAAAGACAGTAAGCAGATAAACAGTTTCTTCAATACATGAAAACAGAAGATGCTGGAAATAGTCAGCAGCTTGAGCTGGATCTCTGGCCAACTTTGTTTTAATGTTCGATAAGAACTTCACGCCGATCAGATGGAATTTTGTCATTTGTTTATTATGTGTGAAGTCAGGCAGGAGAAAACGGGATGAATCCCGCTCGCCGATTCCACTGCTGGCTTTTCCCATCAGATTTCTTAACACTTGGTTGAAGTGTCACGCTGCTGGGGTTGGGGGTGGGGTCCTCTGAATGAACCCATCCTGCCAACAACTTACCCTTTCAAGAGATGCAACCTAAAAAGACAAAGACACCCCACGGAGACCCACCCCCCACCCCCAGATACAGGAAATCCCCATGCTTCCACCATGGACACAGGGAATTCCACCCCCCCCCCTCCCCCTCCCCCACCACATGGACACAGGGAGACTCCAACGTCTCTCCTATGAACACAGGAAAACTCACCCCCCTCCCCATGGACACAGGCAATGCCCCCACTCCCCCACAGACACAGGGATTTGGATTGCCCCCCCCCCCCCCAATCTTGCACAACCCCACCCAACCAAAGGCTGTCCCCAAAGGATGCGCCCCCGCCCCCCCCCTTCCCCCCCCCAACCCAGACATTGCCAGGGCATGACACTCTCCCACCCCCGCTGGGGGCTGTACTTAGCTGTGCAACCCCAGCAGGTTCTCTTCGCCTGCTCCGTATCTGTTGTAAATGCGGAGGGGAGGTGGGGATTACCTAACGTGGGGGGGTGGGGGGTGGAATAATAGAGTAGGAAACTTGCTAATTAGATGTAAGTGTACGGTAAGGAGGGGGGACCTTTCATGCCAAAAACCACATTACTCCATTGTTGGCGGGAGTGGGAGAGAGAAACAGATAATCAACTAACACAGGGAAGACAATCGCCCTTTTGAGAGAGGACCCTCCAATGGCAGGCTCTGGTCAGGTACGGGGGGTTTGGCAGGCAGTGCGGAAATTGAAAGTTGTCTTGTTCCAGTCCAGAAAAGCAGGCCATTGATTTGGCAAAGTGTAGAGCGACCACTCATTGGTATTAACACAGAAAGGGAAGTTTCGCTGAATGAATGAATGAAGTGCATCTGTTTGTAACGGATATTCTGCACGTGAACTCGCACTGAGGTAACGACCTGCAGTAAAACTTCCCAAGGTGTCTCACAGAGGTGTAATCAGACATATTGTGGAGTATAATGTGGGGAAATGTTAAACAGGCCACTTTGGCAGCAAGAGTTGAAAAGCACTACAGCAATTCCTCGCCGAAAGCTGTGGCTGCATTCCTGAAAATCGTGATTTTTTAAGTGAGCCAACTTAATGTGAATCATGGGTTTCCATAGAAACCGGTGTTAAAGCTGGAGTGAGGTCCCGTCAGACATTTCTCACCCAGAGAAACCAATACTGCAACCGTTAATGAAACACTGTGCCATATACATGTGCAGAACTGTGCATTCCTAACTGAAATAATATATGAAGTATATCACTAAATATAAAAGAAATATAAAATACAACTAAATAGTTTAAATATTTACAGTACTCACCTCAGTGGTGTTTTTATATTGAGCAGGCTCCATCTAAGGGCTGAAACTGGTCGGTGCGATTAGCAGCTGAAGTCCCAGAACTACCCGCACTGACCATCCTCCGCCATATAGAGCCCAGGACCGCACTGTGGGGTCAACAGTGAAGCCAGAAGGGGAGCCAGGGGGGAGGGAGAACTAAGGTAAAGAATAGAGGCTGGGAAGCAAGGCCGGGAGTCAGAATGGCCTGGAGCTGGCAAGGCTGGAAATTCCCAAAGCTGGGAATTCCCAAAGCTGGGAGTCGTTAAGGCTGGGAGAAGGCTTGGGAGTCGGAGAAGCCAGGAGAAGGCCGGGAGTCATTGAGGCCGGGAGAAGGCTGGGAGGTGGAAGGGTGGGGAGAAGGCCGGGGAGTCGGAGTGGCCTGGAGTTGGCAAGGCTGGAAATTCCCAAAGCTGGGAATAACCAAAGCTGGGAGTCATTAAGACTGGGAGAAGGCCAAGAGTCGGAAAGGCCAGGAGAAGGCTGGGAGTCGGCCAGGAGAGGCAGAATTCTGGATGAGCTGCAGTTTACAGCGGGTGTAAGTTGGGAGCCTGGCCAGGTGAGCAGTGGAACAGCCAAACATGAAGGTAAGGCATAGGTGGAATGGGGGGGGGGTCAGCAGCAGGCGGAGAGGGAGGCAGGAGTTCAAACCCAGTACAAAGCCAGGGATGGAGGTTATGAGGGAGATTCAATGCCCTTTTGGCCACGCTCTGTGAAGATGGGAGGTTCTCACCTGGAAGGTTTGTGCTCCCTCCCCGCGGACGATGCGACAGGAGGAGCTGAGCTCAATCCGGCCCTGTGGCTTGCGGATGACATCACTCTGCAATGTCAAAGGCACAACACCTTGTTAAAAATTTAATACGTCTTCAAAGCATCAAGTTAATACTGAATTGAGCATCTCTGCTTCTATCTTCAGGGCTCCGACTTGGGGGGTACTCACAGGTGATTTGTAATACAGGATCTCGCCGTTCCTCAGCACAAACCACCGTCTCTTCCACGTCCTTACCCGGCCCCCCATCTTCAGCAGATAACCAGATTTCTCCAAAGGTTCCTGCAATCAACAGACATGAAGATGGATCAGGGGGCCTGCACACACCGCACCGAGGGAACTGTACTGTCTACAAGGGAGGCCAGCGGGAGTCATTAACCAGTGGGTTTGCTAACTCTCACTGTCCAATGTTGTGGACCAGCAGAGAGAAACATCAAAGCAAGAGAGAGACAGAGAGAGATGGGGGAGAACGGCTGGTGACTTCAGTCAGGGCTGATCCAATCAGATAAGGAGAAGTCTGTCTACTTTCCAATCGGCTATGGGGAGATGGTGGCTGAATGGCCTCTTTCTACACTGTAGGGCTCTATGCTATGCAATGTGTTTGACTCTTAACTGCCCTCTGGAATAGTCTAGCAAACTATTCAGTTCCAGGGCAATTAGGGATGGGTTATAAAGACTGGCCCAACCAGCGACACTGAGATCTCACAAATGAATAGTAAAAAATAGCTTTTGGACTGATGTCTGAAAACCAGACATGTTTCTCCGCTGCCACACATGAATTTGCAATTACTTCCTGTTCTTTTTGGCTTATCCTGGTCAATGAGATCTAAGCACAGGGGAGAGTCATGGATAAATATCACCGGATTGGAACCTGCAAGGAGCACTGGAGGTCTGGAGGTGCTCTTCCGGAGAGTCAGTGCAGACTCGATGGGCTGAATGGCCTCCTCCTGTACTGTAGGGATACCATAAACAGAGGCAGTTGTGTGGAGGTTGCAGACAATACACGTAAATAATCTTCTTGTTGGATGTGAACGTATGGCTCCTGGGGATAGTGGATGGGTTATCCAATCTCTGAGAACAGTGATAGGAAACCTTGAGTGGTGAGTGGGCCATGTGAATCCTAGAATCCCCAAAAAGAGGCCATTCAGCCCATTGAGCCTCGCACCGATAACAATCCCACCCAGGCCCTGTACGCAGCAGCCCAATGTACTGTGTCCCTCCCACATCTCAGAGGGCCGTGAGACTGAAATCGAGCTTGTTCACTAATCCACGAACAAGATTTAATACACGCTGAATATTTCATAACGAGTTATAAAAATTGAACTATCAATTTCAAATGGTAAAAATATTCACACTTTGGACACAGAGGGAGTGGACGGCTCTCACAGTCAATGTTGTGAGGGATCAGCTTGCGCCTCACTTCACCCACCCGTGCTTTATGTGAGAATCATTTCGGTCAAAGAACAAAGAAAAGTCCAGCACAGGAACAGGCCCTTCGGCCCTCCAAACCTGTGCTGATCACGATGCCCTAACTAAACTGAAAAAACCCTTCTGCCCTTGGTCCGTCTCCCTCGATTCCCTCCCTATTCATGTACCCGTCCAGATGCCTCTTAAATGTTGCTAATGTGCCTGCTTCCACCACCTCCTCAGGCAGCACATATCAGGCAACCACTACTCTCTGCGTAAAATCTTCCCCCGCACATCTCCCTTAAACCTTCCCCCTTTCACCCTGAACCTGTGCCCCCTTGTAATTGACACTCCCACCCTGGGAAAAAGCCTCTGACTATCCACCCTGTCTGTGCCTCTCATCATTTTGTATCAGGTCTCCCCTCAGCCTCTGTCTTTCCAGTGAGAACACCCTAGTTTACTCAACCTCTCCTCACAGCCAACAGCTTCAAGACCTCCTCTGCACTCTCTCTCTTCACACCGGTAAGAAATGAGACGACAATAGGAAATCAGCAGAATGTAGCAACCCTTGGCGTGGGCAACCGTCGACGCAATGTCTCAGGGGCCGCACTCTGAACCCAGATGGGTTGCATTGTGCTCTGGGGGCTGCAGACTGTCCACCACTGTTGTAAAACTGATGCCTGATCCTTCATTCAGTGGCCCTAATGTACGGGAAGAAGGATCAGCTGATCACCCACATTGCAGTTGCTTTCTGTCGAGTAGACGGAGCAGGTTCGAAGGAGCTTGTGTTCCGGCTCCGAGTAGTCGCTGTCCACTGAGCAGGCGTCAGGAGGGATGGCGTAATCACTTTCAGAACTGACCGAGGACATCGAGACTCCTGCAGAGACAGAGAGAGACGGTGATTTCTCCCACAATCATAAACCGCTTCCATCACATCACAGGCCTTAGTGATGAGCAGTTAATGAAAGGATTAGAACTCATGGCCAGGAGAGGGTGGAATCAGTATAGAATCTATCGAATCCTTACAGTACAGAAGGAGGCCATTCGGCCCATTGAGACTGCACCAACACCTATCCCACCTAAGTGCTATCCCCCGTACCTCCACATATTCACCCTGCTAATCCCCTGATACTAATTCACCATGTCCAATCAACCCTAACTCGCACATAAGAACATAAGAAATAGGAGCAGGAGTAGGCCATCTGGCCCTTCGAGCCTGCCCCGCCATTCAATAAGATCATGGCTGATCTGTCGTGGCTCAGCTCCACCTTCCCGCCCTCTCCCCATAACCCTTAATCCCTTCTCTTATCAAAAACCCATCAACCCGTTTCTTAAAAATATTTAGCGAGGCAGCCTCCACCACTTCAACGGGCAGAGAATTCCAGAGATTCACCACCCTTTGAGTGAAGAAGTTCCTCCTCAACTCCGTTCTAAACCGCCTCCCCTTTACCTTGAGGCTATGCCCCCTAGTCCTACTGTCTTTTTTGAGCGGGAAGAGTCTCTCCACCTCTATCCTATCCATCCCATTCATCATCTTATACGTCTCAATGAGATCTCCCCTCATTCTTCTAAACTCTAACGAGTACAAGCCTAGTTTATTCAGCCTCTCCTCATTGCTCAATCCCCTCAACTCCGGTATCAGCCTAGTAAACCTCCTCTGCACTCCCTCCAGGGCCAAAATATCCTTGCGCAGGTGCGGCGCCCAAAACTGCACACAGTACTCCAGCTGCGGCCTCACCAATGCCCTATACAGCTGCAGCAAGACCTCCCTACTTTTATTTTCAATCCCACTCGCTATGAAGGCCAGCATCCCATTCGCCTTCCTGACCACCTGCTGCACCTGCAAGCTGGGTTTTTGCGACTCATGCACAAGGACCCCGAGGTCCCTCTGCACCGTCACCTGCTGCAGTTTTTCGCCACACCTTTGGAGTGTGGGAGGAAACCGGAGCACCTAAAGGAAACCCAGACAGACACGGGGTGATTATGCAGACTCCGCACAGACAGTGGAATTGAACCCGGATCCCTGGCATGGCTAATCCACCTAACCCGCAACATCTTTGGACTTTGGGAGGAAACTGGAGTACCTGGAGGAAACCCTCGCACACACGAGGAGAACATGCAAACTCCACTCAGACAGTCACTTGTGGCTGGAATTGAACCCGGGTCCTTGGTGCTGTGAGGCAGCAGTGCTAACCATCGGGCTACCATGAATCCAGGCTCCTCAGCATCGCTGCTCAACAAAAATCCAGCAATTGGACCTGAAAATTTCAACCGAGTTTTCCCCAGCCTTAAAAGCCTTACGGGGATGAGATTTCCAACTTCCATTGCCCTCTGTAGGAACGGGTGCTCTCTGACACCAGCCCTGAGTGACACCTATTTCACTGCCAACCTTTCATTTTAAGGCTATGTCCCTGGTTCTGGACAAAGTTGTTTCCCTCTCATCTACCCCATTAAATCTTTCAATCATCTTCCTTCGCTATTCTTTTATAGGTTTGCCCCTCGATTGCCATGAATTTAAGGCATTGAAGAGTCAACCACCTTGCTGTGGCTCTGGGGTCACGTACAGGCCAGACCGGGTAAGGGTGGCAGATTTCCACTCCAAAAGGACCCCTTGGGTTTTTACAACATTTGCCGATAGTTTCCTGGTCAATGTCACCGAAGCTCGCTTTTCAATCTCAGCAGGTCTGACAGCAGCTGCGGAGAGAGAACAGAGCCGCCGTTACAAGCCTGGATGACCCTGACTCGAAACGTTGGCTCTATTCTCTCTCCTGTCAGACCCGCTGAAAAGTTCCAGCATTTTCTCTTCACGTTTCACATTCCCGCATCTGCAGTGGTTTGCCTTTTTCAATTCCAGATTCTATTCATTGAAGTTAAATTCTACCACGGTGAGATTTGAACTTGTGTCGCTGCAGCCTGGGCCTCGGGATTACCAGGCCAGTCACTTTACCACAAAACCATTGTCTTCCCCGTAGTTACTTCAGTGGGTTCACCCGCAATTTGGCGACCGCATTTCCCAACTTTGCAACACTTTAAAAGTATTTCGTTGGCTGTGAAGGGCTTTTGGGTGGCACGGTGGTTAGCACTGCTGCCTCACAGCGCCAGAGACACAATCAGCCCTGGTCACCATCTGTGTGGAGTTTGCACAATCTCCCCGTATCTGCGTGGGTTTTCCTCCGGGTGCTCCGGTTTCCTCCCACAATCCAAAGATGTGCGGGTTAGGTTAATCGGACATACTAAATCGCCCCTTAGTGTGAGGGGGATTATGTGAGGTAAATGCACGGGGTTATGGGGCCTGGGTGGGATTGTGGTCGGTGGAGACTCAATGGGTCAAATGGCCTCCTTCTGCACCGTTGGGATTCTATGGTTCTATGGAAGTTCTGATAGGTTCTTTATCTACTGTGGACTGATGCCAGCCACTCCAGTTTCCAGACCCGCTGACTGCCTACCTCTTTTCACAGCTCGGGGGCTCCCGGGGCCGCTGTTCTTCCTCGACTCCGAGCCCACGGTGGATGTTCGGAAACTGGCTTGGGAGCTGCTGTCATCGTCAGATCCCGAGGACTCATCCGGGAAGGGAATGTTGCTGATCTGTGTGGCTTTCTGTGGGAGGAGAAGAATCCGTCATTCATTTTGGACCAACAACAAGGGTTAAAAATGTCCCACCCAACCTTTCACTGAGGGCCTAAAGCTTCAGGCATCGGAGTAGAGAAATATTCAGGCTGTGCCTCAGCCTCCTGGAGCTAAAACTCCAGGATTGGCCTGGAGACTCCAGGAGCTAAACTGGGAGAAATATCATCATGGAAATTTAAACCAGATTGTTTGCTGTCTTCACTTTCTATTGAGTACTTTTGGTCATTAATTGTAAAACTATGGGAGATGGGGAACATCAGGCTATTTGAGAGACGGAATACCAGTTTTAGAACATTACAGCACAAACAGGCCCTTCGGCCCTCGAGTTGCGCCGATCACATCAACCCCACCAATCTATAGACCTATCTATAACCCCCAATCCCATTAAACCCCATATACTCATCCAGAAGTCTTTTAAAAGACCCCAGCGAGTTCGCCTCCACCACCGATGACAGCAGCCGATTCCATTCACTCACCACCCTCTGAGTGAAAAACTTACCCCTAACATCACCTCTGTACTTCCCTCCCCGCACCTTAAATCTGTGTCCTCTCGTAGCGACCATTTCAACCCGGGGAAATAGCCTCTGAGAGTCCACCCTATCTATTCCTCTCAACATTTTATAAACTTCTATCAGGTCGCCTCTCAACCTTCGCCTCTCTAGGGAAAAGAGTCCCAGCTCCCTCAACCTATCTTCAGAAGGCATGCCTCCCAGTCCAGGCAACATCCTTGTAAATCTCCTCTGTACCCTTTCAATAGCTTCTACGTCTTTTCTATAGTGAGGCGACCAGAACTGCGCACAGTACTCCAAATGAGGCCTGACGAGGGTCCTGTAAAGTTGCAGCATTACCTCCCGACTCCTAAACTCAATCCCTCAATTAATGAAGGCCAGTACACCATACGCCTTCTTGACCACCTCCTCCACCTGTGAGGCTGATTTAAGAGTCCTGTGGACCCGGACCCCGAGATCCTTCTGCTCTTCAACGCTACTAAGACTCCTGCCCTTGATAGTGTACTCGTTCATCCCGTTGGTTCTGCCGAAATGGACGACTACACACGACTACACATTTATCCGCGTGTACGTTCTGTACGTTCTGTGTGGGAAGGACAAGGAGTTCCAAACAGGCACATTTCTGACCACAAAGGGGACACTGGGATTTTGGGGCAGGACCCTCATTTGAATTTTCTTTCTCTGCTTCCCGCCTGGCACCTGGCCAGATTCAGAGGCTGAGGGGGAAGGGGAGGCCTGCAGAGGCTGAGGGGGAAGGGGAGGCCTGCAGAGGCTGAGGGGGAAGGGGAGGCCTGCAGAGGCTGAGGGGGAAGGGGACGCCTGCAGAGGCTGAGGGGGAAGGGGAGGCCTGCAGAGGCTGAGGGGGAAGGGGAGGCCTGCAGAGGCTGAGGGGAAGGGGAGGCCTGCAGAGGCTGAGGGGGAAGGGGAGGCCTGCAGAGGCTGAGGGGGAAGGGGAGGCCTGCAGAGGCTGAGGGGGAAGGGGAGGCCTGCAGAGGCTGAGGGGAAGGGGAGGCCTGCAGAGGCTGAGGGGGAAGAGGAGTCCTGCAGAGGCTGAGGGGAAGGGGAGGCCTGCAGAGGCTGAGGGGGAAGAGGAGGTCTGCAGAGGTTGAGGGGAAGGGGAGGCCTGCAGAGACTGAGGGGGAAGGGGAGGCCTGCAGAGGCTGAGGGGGAGGGGAGGCCTGCAGAGGCTGAGGGGAAGGGGAGGCCTGCAGAGGCTGAGGGGGAAGGGGAGGCCTGCAGAGGCTGAGGGGGAAGAGGAGGCCTGCAGAGGCTGAGGGGAAGGGGAGGCCTGCAGAGGCTGAGGGGGAAGAGGAGGCCTGCAGAGGCTGAGGGGAAGGGGAGGCCTGCAGAGGCTGAGGGGGAAGGGGAGGCCTGCAGAGGCTGAGGGGGAGGGGAGGCCTGCAGAGGCTGAGGGGAAGGGGAGGCCTGCAGAGGCTGAGGGGGAAGAGGAGGCCTGCAGAGGCTGAGGGGGAAGAGGAGGCCTGCAGAGGCTGAGCGGGAGGGGAGGCCTGCAGAGGCTGAGGGGGAAGGGGAGGTCTGCAGAGGCTGAGGGGGAAGGGGAGGCCTGCAGAGGCTGAGGGGGAAGGGGAGGCCTGCAGAGGCTGAGGGGGAGGGGAGGCCTGCAGAGGGTGAGGGAGAAGGGGAGGCCTGCAGAGGCTGAGGGGGAAGGGGAGGCCTGCAGAGGCTGAGGGGGAAGGGGAGGCCTGCAGAGGCTGAGAGGGAAGAGGAGGCCTGCAGAGGCTGAGGAGAAGGGGAGGCCTGCAGAGGCTGAGGGGGAAGGGGAGGCCTGCAGAGGCTGAGAGGGAAGGGGAGGCCTGCAGAGGCTGAGGGGAAGGGGAGGCCTGCAGAGGTTGAGGGGGAGGGGAGGCCTGCAGAGGCTGAGGGGGAAGGGGAGGCCTGCAGAGGCTGAGGGGGAAGGGGAGGCCTGCAGAGGCTGAGGGGGAAGGGGAGGCCTGCAGAGGCTGAGGGGGAGGGGAGGCCTGCAGAGGCTGAGGGAGAAGGGGAGGCCTGCAGAGGCTGAGGGGGAAGGGGAGGCCTGCAGAGGCTGAGGGGGAAGGGGAGGCCTGCAGAGGCTGAGAGGGAAGAGGAGGCCTGCAGAGGCTGAGGAGAAGGGGAGGCCTGCAGAGGCTGAGGGGGAAGGGGAGGCCTGCAGAGGCTGAGAGGGAAGGGGAGGCCTGCAGAGGCTGAGGGGAAGGGGAGGCCTGCAGAGGTTGAGGGGGAGGGGAGGCCTGCAGAGGCTGAGGGGGAAGGGGAGGCCTGCAGAGGCTGAGAGGGAAGAGGAGGCCTGCAGAGGCTGAGGGGAAGGGAAGGCCTGCAGAGGCTGAGGGGAAGGGGAGGCCTGCAGAGGCTGAGGGGGAAGGGGAGGCCTGCAGAGGCTGAGAGGGAAGAGGAGGCCTGCCGAGGCTGAGGGGAAGGGAAGGCCTGCAGAGGCTGAGGGGGAAGAGGAGGCCTGCAGAGGCTGAGGGGGAAGGGGAGGCCTGCGGAGGCTGAGGGGAAGGGGAGGCCTGCACTGCAGGTAGGGACTGGAGTAGAGAAGGGAACAGTGACTCCCACATTCTGAAGCTGTTAAGTGGCTGCAAAAACCTGAGGCACAACCTGCCTTCACCACAATGCCAGCCCTCCCTTTCCTATGAAAGGGGAACAGCTCTCTCCAGTGGCATGGTTATGAATGGTTCAGAAAGTCCTAACTCCGTTCCCTGTGGGTCATATAAAGTTTATTTGTTAGTGTCACAAGGAGAGTTACGTTAACACTGCAATGAATTCACAATGAAAATCCCCTAGTTGCCTGTTTGGGTACACCGAGGGAGAATTTGCCGTGGCCAATGCACCTAACCAGCACATCCTTCGGATTCTGGGACGAAACCAGAGCACTCGGAGGAAACCCTCGCAGACACGGGGAGAATGTGCAAACTCTGCACAGACAATGACCCAAACTGGGAATTGAACCCAGGTCCCTGACGCTGCGAGGCAGCAGTGCTAACCACTGTGCCACCGTACCTGGTCAATATATTTTTGTAAAACAGTTTATGGTCTTACCCCTTTCAAGGTGGTGTAGACGGGGATGGTCACGTTCTTGTAAATGAGGTGTGTGAAGGGTCCAGAGCTTATACTCGAGGGAAGGTTTGACACTGGAGAGAAAAGTGCAGAAAGTTAGCACAAGGATTAAGGTTTAGAGCTTAACCTGTGCTGGTCTAAACTGTAACCAGTCCTCACACTCCGCATTCTATCTGACTTCTGGCACTCCCCTATATTCTAACAGTGAGGAGAATTGGAGACTTGCCCTTGAAGCCAAGACATTTGAGGCACTTTAAGTCTGGCAGGCAAACTGCAGGGTACCAACCAGACTTATCACCAAATCGAGGCCTCAAATATCAGGCCAGGGAAACCTCCAGCAATGTAAGGGATCATGGGGGAGGGGTGAGGTTCCTGGGGCGCAACCGATACCCAGGGACCAGACCAGGCCCTGGATCTAACCCCGAGACCACAGCAGGTCCTGGATCTGACCCCGAGACCACAGCAGGTCCTGGATCTGACCCCGAGATCACAGCAGGTCCTGGATCTGACCCCAGAACCAGACCAGGCCCTCGATCTGACCCCGAGACCAGACCAGGGCCTGGATCTGACCCCAAGACCACAGTAGGTCCTGGATCTGACCCCAAGACCACAGCAGGTCCTGGATCTGACCCCGAGACCACAGCAGGTCCTAGATCTGACACCAAGACCACAGCAGGTCCTAGATCTGACCCCGAGACCACAGCAGGTCCTGGATCTGACCCCGAGACCGCAGCAGGTCCTAGATCTGACCCCAAGACCACAGCAGGTCCTGGATCTGACCCCAAGACCACAGCAGGTCCTAGATCTGACCCCAAGACCACAGCAGGTCCTGGATCTGACCCCGAGACCACAGCAGGTCCTGGATCTGACCCCGAGACCACAGCAGGTCCTGGATCTGACCCTGAGACCACAACAGGTCCTAGATCTGACCCCAAGACCACAGCAGGTCCTAGATCTGACCCCAAGACCACAGAAGGTCATAGATCTGACCCTGAGACCACAGCAGGTCCTGGATCTGACCCCAAGACCACAGCAGGTCCTAGATCTGACCCCAAGACCACAGCAGGTCCTAGATCTGACCCCAAGACCACAGCAGGTCCTAGATCTGACCCCGAGACCACAGCAGGTCCTGGATCTGACCCCGAGACCACAACAGGTCCTGGATCTGACCCTGAGACCATTGCAGGTCCTGGATCTGACCCCGAGACCACAGCAGGTCCTGTATCTGACCCCGAGACCACAGCAGGTCCTGGATCTGACCCCGAGACCAGACTAGACCCTGGATCTGGCCCCAAATGATGTGGAGATGCCGGCATGCGACTGAATTAAGCGCAGTAAGAAGTCTCACAACACCAGGTTAAAGTCCAACAGGTTTATTTGGTACCACGAGCTTTCACTCCTTCTTCTGATTCACCTGAAAAAGAATTGACACTCCGAAAGTTTGTGCTACCAAATAAATCTGTTGGTCTTTAACCTGGTGTTGTGAGATTTCTTACTGTGCTTACCCCAAACTCAGCCCAGGCCCTGGATCTGACCCAACCCCAGACCAGGCCCTGGATCTGACCCAACCCCAGACCAGGCCCTGGATCTGACCCAACCTCAGACCAGGCCCTGGATCTGACCCAACCCCAGACCAGGCCCTGGATCTGACCCAACCCCAGACCAGGCCCTGGATCTGACCCAACCCCAGACCAGGCCCTGGATCTGACCCAACCCCAGCCCAGGCCCTGGATCTGACCCAACCCCAGCCCAGGCCCTGGATCTGACCCAACCCCAGACCAGGCCCTGGATCTGACCCAACCCCAGACCAGGCCCTGGATCTGACCCAACCCCAGACCAGGCCCTGGATCTGACCCAACCCCAGCCCAGGCCCTGGATCTGACCCAACCCCAAATCAGGCCCTGGATCTGACCCCAACCCCAGACCAGGCCCTGGATCTGACCCAACCCCAGACCAGGCCCTGGATCTGACCCAACCCCAGCCCAGGCCCTGGATCTGACCCAACCCCAGACCAGGCCCTGGATCTGACCCAACCCCAGACCAGGCCCTGGATCTGACCCAACCCCAAATCAGGCCCTGGATCTGACCCCAACCCCAGACCAGGCCCTGGATCTGACCCAACCCCAGACCAGGCCCTGGATCTGACCCAACCCCAAATCAGGCCCTGGATCTGACCCAACCCCAGCCCAGGCCCTGGATTTGACCCAACCCCAGACCAGGCCCTGGATCTGACCCAACCCCAGACCAGGCCCTGGATCTGACCCAACCCCAGACCAGGCCCTGGATCTGACCCCAACCCCAGACCAGGCCCTGGATCTGACCCCAACCCCAGACCAGGCCCTGGATCTGACCCAACCCCAGACCAGGCCCTGGATCTGACCCTGGGAGCAGCCTGCCTGCTGGGCAAAGAACCAGACCAGCTTTGGGTGGGTGGCTTAGCTGGCTTTCGGAAAACCTGGATAAAATCTCGGTTAGTGGAAACTGGGCAGCTCTCAGGCAGATTGGGAACACGGGTCATTTTAATCGCCATTCTTTTAACCATCCATCGTAGATTCATAGAATCCCTAAAGTGCAAGGGAGGCCATTCAGCCCATCGACTCTGCATCAACAACAATCTCACCTAGGCCCTATTCCCATAACCCCACACATTTACCCCGCTAATCCCTCTAGTCTACACATCTCGGGACATTAAGGGGCAATTTAGCACGGCCAATCAACCTAACCCGCACAACTTTGGACTGTGGGAGAAAACTGGAGCTCCCGGAGGAAACCCACGCAGACATGGGGAGAACGTGCAGACTCCACACAGACAGAACCTGGGCCCCTGGCGCTGTGAGGCAGTAGTGCCACCATGCTGCAGCCCATGGTTTCTGTGAGGAGTGTGGGCAGGGTTACAATCAGCCCTCCCTATCTTAGGTGATCTGGCGATAACACCTGCAGGGGTGGGCCTCAGTGAGACGGGCACCAGAGGTAAAGTTTACTTATTATTGTCACAATTAAGGCTTACATTAACACTGCAACGAAGTTACTGCGAAATTCCCTTAGTCGCCACATTCCAGTGCCTGATGGGGTCAATGCACCGAATCAACAGGCCTTTCAGAATATGGGAGGAAACCGGAGCGCCCGGAGGAAACCCACGCAGACACGGGGTGAACATGCAACCTCCACACAGTGACCCAAGCCGGGGATTGAACCCCGGTCCCTGGCGCTGTGAGGCAGCAGTGCTAACCACTGTGCCACCGTGCCGCCCCCATATCCAGAATAATCCGGGAGCTCAGCAATTGCTGCCTTGGGCTGTGGAGGGGTCAGAGAGTGTCAGGAGATAGCCAGTCCAAAAATGGCCACGAGACACTAGTTAAATCTGATGAAAACAGGCTCATCTCTGCCAAGGCCTAAGCATTCATCTTCCCCTGCTGTCTCTTTGATTCCTTGTCAGATCTGCCTTCGTGCCTTCTGTTGGTTCCAGGCTTTGAAGTGGAGCTTGTGAGGATTTACCAGTAAACACAGCCCACATTCCTTGGGCTTAATTACAGGGGAAAGCTCTTCCTTTTATCTGGGATGTGAAGCGCAGGGACAGTGCTGGGGACCCGCTGCCGCTCCTGTTGGCTAAGCTGCAGGGTTTCCCACAACACCCTGTGCGGCCAACTGCAGGAGGCTTCTTGTTGACCTCACAAGCGGACAAGTAAGGAAGGACCCCTGCCCCCCCCCCCACCCTCTGAAAACCAGGCGTCCCAGCTGGATGCCCGGAGGGGCCACCCACTCTGCACAAAGCAACTCCACTCAAAAGAGGCCTTGCTGAATTCACCAACTCTGGTCAGACGGATTCCTGAAGGTTTTGTCACGTGACAACACACCGTCCCCTGACCCTCCTGCTCTCCATTACTGTCTGCAATATCTCAATAAATAACAAGCAACAACAATGTTCGAAGAGAATGAAAGTAAAAATAAAACATCCGGTATGGTTTTCTCTGCCGGATCTTTCTCTCCACGCCCAGGAAATTAATCTTCAATCTCCTGAAGACTCCGGGACCATCCTGGTGGGTTGGCAACCCCAGGCCTCAGGCCTGACCTAAACTCGCGTGGGGTGGGCACTAAGCCCGGCGACAATTTACTGAGGGAAGTATTCTGTTCACGTGCATACATTTAGTAACCATGCTACAACCTAGGATTTAGTAGGACACTTGATGGTTTGAATTATAAGGAGAGGTTGGATAGACTGGGACTTTTTTCCCCGGAGCGTAGGAGGCTTAGAGGTAATCTTATAGAGGTCTATAAAATAATGAGGGGCACAGATCAGCTCGATAGTCAATATCTTTTCCCAAAGGTAGGGGAGACTAAAACTGGAGGTCATAGGCTTAAGGTGAGAGGGGAAAGATAGAAAGGTGTCCAGAGGGACAACTTTTTTCACACAGAGGGTGGTGAGTGTCTGGAACAAGCTGCCAGAGGGAGTTGTAGAGGCAGGTACAATTTTGTCTTTAAAAAAGCATTTAGACAGTTACATGAGTAAGATGGGTATAGAGGGATATGGGCCAAACATGGGCAATTGGGACTAGCCTAGTAGTAAAAGAAAGGGCAGCATGGACAAGTTGGGCCGAAGGGCCTGTTTCCCCGCTGTAAACCTCTATGACTCTATCCACCAGCAGGATCATAGAATCACTACAGTGAAGAAGGAGGCCATTCGGCCCATTGAGTCTGCACTGACTCTCCAAAAGAGCATCTTACCAAGGCCCACCTACTGCCCTATCCCCGTAACTTTGGACATTTACCATCAATAATCCACTAAACCTAGACATCTTGGGACATTGAGGGAGAATTTATCATGGCCAATCTATCTAACCAGCACATCTTTCGGACTGTGGGAGGAAACCAAAGCACCCAAAGGAAACCCACACAGACATGGGGAGAACGTGCAGGCTCCACGTAGAGAGAGACCCAAGATGGGAATCGAATCTGGGTCCCTGGCGCTGTGAGGCAGCATTGCTAACCAATGTGCCACTGTGCCATCCACATCGTCACCAGCCCACAGCATGTCACATGTGCCTTCAGAGACCAACTATAGCTCAGAGCGCTGCACTGAGGGAGCGCTGCACTGAGGGAGCGCTGCACTGAGGGAGCGCTGCACTAAGGGAGTGCAGCACTGAGAGAGCGCTGCACTGAGGGAGCGCTGCACTGAGAGAGCGCTGCACTGAGGGAGCGCTGCACTGAGGGAGCGCTGCACTGAGGGAGCGCTGCACTGAGGGAGTGCAGCACTGAGAGAGCGCTGCACTGAGGGAGCGCTGCACTGAGAGAGTGCTGCACTGAGAGAGCGCTGCACTGAGGGAGCGCTGCACTGAGGGAGCGCTGCACTGAGGGAGTGCAGCACTGAGAGAGCGCTGCACTGAGGGAGCGCTGCACTGAGAGAGTGCTGCACTGAGAGAGCGCTGCACTGATGGAGCGCTGCACTGAGGGAGCGCTGCACTGAGGGAGTGCAGCACTGAGAGAGCGCTGCACTGAGGGAGCGCTGCACTGAGGGAGTGCAGCACTGAGAGAGCGCTGCACTGAGGGAGCGCTGCACTGAGAGAGTGCTGCACTGAGAGAGCGCTGCACTGAGGGAGCGCTGCACTGAGGGAGCGCTGCACTGATGGAGCGCTGCACTGAGGGAGCGCTGCACTGAGGGTGTGCAGCACTGAGAGAGCGCTGCACTGAGGGAGCGCTGCACTGAGGGAGCGCTGCACTGAGGGAGCGCTGCACTGAGGGTGTGCAGCACTGAGAGAGCGCTGCACTGAGGGAGCGCTGCACTGAGGGAGTGCTGCACTGAGGGAGCGCTGCACTGATGGAGCGCTGCACTGAGGGAGCGCTGCACTGAGGGAGCGCTGCACTGAGGAAGCGGCGCACTGAGGGAGCACGGCACTGAGGGTGTGCAGCACTGAGAGAGCGCTGCACTGAGGGGGTGCTGCACTGAGGGAGTGCAGCACTGAGAGAGCGCGGCACTGAGGGAGCACGGCACTGAGGGTGTGCAGCACTGAGAGAGCGCTGCACTGAGGGGGTGCTGCACTGAGGGAGTGCAGCACTGAGAGAGCGCGGCACTGAGGGAGCACGGCACTGAGGGTGTGCAGCACTGAGAGAGCGCTGCACTGTGGGAGTGCTGCAGTGAGAGAGATGCTACCTTTGAGCTGTGAGGTTAAATCGAGGGCCTCTCAGGTGGATGTGGAAAGATTTTATAGATTTTATAGTTCGAGTGGAAGGAAGTTTCTCCTCTGTCCTGGATAATATTTATCCACCGCCAGCACATAAAGCCGATTATTGTTCTCTTAACGCTGCTTATGGGATCTTGCTATGCACCAACTAAGTGTTGCCTTCCAATGACTACACTTCAAAAGTATTTAATTGGTTGTAATATCTTCAAGTGGGAAAAGATGCCACAGAAAGGCAAGTCTTTCCTATAACTATACCAAGTGAAGAGGCCTCACAATCGGTTGAGGGGATGGGTTTCCTGGTGTTCCCTCCGTGCTGGGTAGGGTATGGAGCCTCACCAGCCGAGCTCTGACTGAACGATTCTGCCTCACACCCACCATCTGAGAGCTACATAGCCATCCGGGCCTGCAGTTGAGGGATGGCGCCACTCAAACAGCTACACTTACGTCTCTTCGAGGAGCCACTTCCGAAGGTCACCTCCGACATCCTCATGCCGGACTTGGCCAGGGCGTAGATCCGACCCTCCTGTAAAGACAAGGGAGAGACTCATTTGGGGGCCAGTCCCTGAGTACAAAGCTCACACCACTCATCTCAAAGCACAATCCCCGTTTGAACAAGGGGCAGAGAAGTATAACTATTTAACCTGGAGGGGGGAGTCTCACTTACCGCCGCACACCTTCTCCTGAGTCAGAAGATTGTGGGTTCAAGCCCCACCCCAGGACTTGAGCCCAAAACTTGGGCCGGCGCGGAGGGAGTGCTGCACTGTCAGAGGCGCGTTTTTCAGATGAGACTTTAAATTGAGGCCCTGTCCCATGGAGTGACTTTGAAGAAAAGCAGGAAGTGTTCTCCTCGCGGTCGTGGCCATTATTTATCCCTCAGCTGACATGGGCTGGAACAGGTAACCTCAGCCTGATCAGAGTGGGGGAGTTGGGCTAGTTGGAAATAGCCAGCACACACGATGGGCTGCATGGCCTCCCTGTGTGTTGCCCTTGAGAAACAATAACTGAATGGTTAAAAGAGCTTAAGAAATACAGAGCTGGGGTTTGTGCTGAGCTGGAAGAGAGGCATTCAACGAGGGTGATGTAACTGACTGTGTCAAAGACTGCAAAGAGGTCAAGATACAGGGCATTTCTGTTGGATTATTTTTAGGGATTACAGACACACACACAAACACGTACACACACACAAACATGCACACACATACAAGCACGTACATGCACACAAGCACGTACACACTCATACACAAACACATACACACACAAACACGCACACACACACAAGCACACACACACACACAAGCACGTACACACTCATATACAAACACATACACACACAAACATGCACACACACAAGCACGTACACACACACACAAACACATACACACACAAGCACGTACACACACACGAGCATGTACACACACACACACAAGCACGTACACACACACAAGCACGTACACACACAAGCACGTACACACACACAAGCACACACACAAGCACAAACACACACACAAGCACGTACACACTCATACACAAACACATACACACACAAACATGCACACACACAAGCACGTACACACACACAAACACATATGCACACACAAACACATATACACACACACAAACACATATACACACACACCCGTACAACGGACACAGTTTAATTCTGGAATGTCAAAAGTGGGCAAAGCAAATGAAGATTGAAGTCAGAATATTGATATCAGAGTGACCTAAACAGGCTGGGGGTATGGTATCTGCAGAAAAGACTAAGAGATGGGCTGATAGAGATGTTTCTATTTATCAAGTATTGATTGGGTAGATGTAGAGATGCTTTCACAGGTGAAGGACCAAAAGTAGGAGTGATGAATAAAAGATAATCACTAACAAATCCAATCGGAAATCTGGGAGAAACGCTGTCACCCAGAGAGTGGGTGGAATGTGGGAGTTGCTACCACCGGGAATGGAGTTGATGTACTTCAGGGAAGCTGGATAAAGACGAGGGAGAAAGGGGTGGAAGGATATGCTGGTCAAATTGGATAGCGAGGGGGGTGGGGGGGGTGACTCAAATGCAGCTTGAGCACTGACAGGGAGCTGAATGGCCTGTTTCTGTGCTGTAGTTCCTACATGGTCACATGTGATTCATGATGAATAAGATCTGTTCAACTATTTGCTCTGCTAAATAGGACTGCATTTTGCCACTTTGCCAACCCCCCCTCTCCCCTCCCCACCACCACCACCCCCCACCCCCCACCGGCCCTCCCCACCCCACCCCACACCATCCCTGGGCTTGTAAAAGGACTGGTTGCCATGGCAATGGTGTACACCTACTTGCCAGCTCCACACTGGAGCTGGAGGCTGGTCTGGAGGCTGTGGAGGCCTCGGTCACTCACTGACGGCCTGGTGGCCAGGCGATGGAGGTGGACACCCGGATTTAACCAATTAAAACCCAAGGGCTGTGAAATGGCAGTGGGCCAGTTTGACCAGTCAAAGTGAAGCATCCAGCTGCGGAAAATGCAGCCCATGGTTAAACGATTCCACATATAGAACAGCCACCCGACAGACAGCCACGTACACCATGAGTCAGCTTCCCAAGGAAGCTCGGATATGTAATCCCGGTAATTGGTGTCTTCCTGTATTTTGGTTAACAAAAAAGCAGCCTGTGTTTGAGGAATCAGCCAACCATCTCCTCAAGTCGGGAACCCCATAATCACCCGGTGTGTCTCCGTGGCAACTCCAGGCAGTGCTCCTGGGGTGAATGGGGGGGGGAGTTCTGGTCAGGAGCTGGTCAGGTACACTCTTGAGGAGGGTGGGTCTGCCCCCTAGCTGGCTGGAGGATCTGGGAGAGCGAACAGCTCAGTTTAAGGGTGCTGACCCAACCATGTACCAGATAGGACAAGATACCAACTCACAATGTGATAGCAGGTGCTCACTGTTCACCCGTGATGATTCTTCTTTTAAAATAAATCTTCATTCTTTCATGGGCAAGGTTGGCATTTGTTGTCTGTCCCAAAATTGCTCTTGAACTGAGTGGTTTGAGGCTATTTCAGAGGGCAGTTCAGAGCCAACCACACTGTAAAGTTTATTTATCAGTGGTAGAAGTAGGCTCACATTAACACTGCAATGAAGTTACTGTGAAAAACCCCCTCGTCGCCACACTCTGACACCCGTTCGGGTACACTGAGGGAGAATTTAGCACCTAACCAACGCGCCTTTCCGACTCTGGGAGGAAACCGAGGAGATGGGGAGAATGTGCAGGCTCCACACAGACAGTGACCCGAGCTGGGGATCGAACCCAGGTCTCTGGGGCTGTGAGACAGCAGTGCTCATCACTGTGTCATCGTGCCACCCCGTATTCCCTGATTGGCCTTGAACTGAGTGGCTTGTTGGGTCATTTCAGAGTTAAGCAAATTGCTGTGGATCTGGAGTCACGTGTAGGCCAGACCAGGTAAGGACGGCAGATTTCCTTCCCTAAAGGACATTAGTGAACCAGACTGTTTTTTTACAACAATAGTTTCATGGTCACCTTTACTTAGACTAGTTTTTAATTTAATCATATTTAAATTTCACCAGCTGCTGTGGTGGGATTTGAACCCACGTCCCAAAGCATTCCTCTGAATTACTAGTCCAGTAATATTAGCACCAGGTCACCATCTCTCCTGCAGCAGGAACAGGACTACTTCTCCCAGTTCAACCCCAATCCCTCACCACCCCCCTCTAGTGGGTCTGGAGTCACAGGTAAGCCCGACCAGGTAAGAATCCTTATCCGGTCAGGCCTATATGTGACTCCAGACCCACAGCAATGTGGTTGACGCCTAACTGACCTCTGAAATGATCAAGCGAACCACTCCAGATCAATTAGGTATGCTCAACAAATGTTGCCCTTGCCAGCGATGCCCACATCCCATGAAAGGAATAGAAATAAAAAGTTGTCTCCTCCATTCATTTAGTCTCACCTCCCTTCAGCTGCTACATTTCCAAGACCCAGGAAAAAAGTAACTCCCCTCCTGACTTCCCAAGCCTTTCCATCATCTACAAGGCACAAGTCAGGAGTGTGATGGAATGCTCTCCAAGTTGCCTGGAAGAGTGCGGTTCCAACAACACTCAAGGAGCTCAACACCATCCAGGACAAAGAGGATTGGCACCCCACCAACAAACATTCACTCCCTCCACCCCCAACACACAGCAGAGTGGTGTGTACCACCTACAAACATTCACTCCCTCCACCCCCAACACACAGCAGAGTGGTGTGTACCACCTACAAACATTCACTCCCTCCACCCCCAACACACAGCAGCAGTGGTGTGTACCACCAACAAACATTCACTCCCTCCACCCCCAACACACAGCAGCAGTGGTGTGTACCACCTACAAACATTCACTCCCTCCACCCCCAACACACAGCAGCAGTGGTGTGTACCACCAACAAACATTCACTCCCTCCACCCCCAACACACAGCAGCAGTGGTGTGTACCACCTACAAACATTCACTCCCTCCACCCCCAACACACAGCAGCAGTGGTGTGTACCACCAACAAACATTCACTCCCTCCACCCCCAACACACAGCAGCAGTGGTGTGTACCACCAACAAACATTCACTCCCTCCACCCCCAACACACAGCAGCAGTGGTGTGTACCACCAACAAACATTCACTCCCTCCACCCCCAACACACAGCAGCAGTGGTGTGTACCACCTACAAACATTCACTCCCTCCACCCCCAACTCACAGCAGCAGTGGTGTGTACCACCTACAAACATTCACTCCCTCCACCCCCAACACACAGCAGAGTGGTGTGTACCACCAACAAACATTCACTCCCTCCACCCCAACACACAGCAGCAGTGGTGTGTACCACCTACAAACATTCACTCCCTCCACCCCCAACACACAGCAGCAGTGGTGTGTACCACCTACAAACATTCACTCCCTCCACCCCCAACACACAGCAGAGTGGTGTGTACCACCAACAAACATTCACTCCCTCCACCCCAACACACAGCAGCAGTGGTGTGTACCACCTACAAGATGCACTGCAGCAATTCACCAAGAGTCCTTTGACAGCACTTTTCAAATTTATAACCTCCACTGTCTAAGGCAAGGACAGCGGCCAGTATCTGGGCACATCACCACCTGGAGGTTCCCCTCCAAGGCACTCACCATCCTGACTTGGAAATATATTACTGTTCCTCCACTGTCTCTGTCAGAATCCTAGAATGCCCTCTCTAACAGCACTGTGGGTGTACCTACACCATATGGACTGGAGTCATTCAAGAAGGCCGCTTATCACCACCTTCTCAAAGGCAATTAGGGATGGGCAATAAATGCTGGCCTAGACAGCAACACCCATATCCCATAAATGAATAACAAAAATACTTATCTGATGTCCACACAAGACAGTAGATGTGGTGATATTTACTAATTAATGCACTGACTAAGGCCAGAAGAATGGTTTACTTGAAGGCACGCAGCTTTGTAGCTAAGATCAAGCATCAGATGAAGCCCAACGTAGGTGCAATGCCTCATCCTGTCAGCTTGGATCTTGTTTGTCTTTCTGTGGGGACCTTGAATTGGATTCAATTGGAATTTGAATTTGGTTTTTGGAGTAAGCGAGGAATGGATTTGGCTTTGCCGGATCCCCTCTGAGAAATGGCTTTGTAACTTTAAGAATGGAGTAAAAAAACATAAACTGACCTCTATTAAACCAGAAAGTGGATGCATTGGAACTGAATATCTGCATAATCCAGAAGTCAAATACTATATTAACCCTTCATCCGCCAGTCCCTCCAACTCCCACCCCACTGCCTCCACTCTCCCACTGACACTGTCCCACCCCACCCTCCCTCACTCCGCCACCCCCACAACCCCGGATACTGGGGGAGGGGAGCTGGGGGAGGGAAAGCCCTATTAAACAGGAGATGAGAGAGAGAGCATGCTGTTATACTGGGGTGGGAAGCCCCATTATACTGGGGTAGAGGGGAGGGGATTCTGCTCTCTTAATCTTTGGAAGGGACAATCAATGATGGCCCAGCGAATGACACCTGCATCCAGTGAAAGAATGAAAAAATAAAATCCTTGGGAGGGACGTGTGCCATAGCCCTGGAAGGCCTAGTCTCGGGAGGCAAAACTCTGGAAGGCATAGTCTCAGAAGGTCTAGCCCTGGAAGGCTTAGCCCTGGGACTCAAAACTCTGGAAGACCTAGCCCCGGGAGGCCTAACCCCGGGAGGCCTAACCCCGGGAGACCTAGCCCCGGGAGGCCTAGCCCCGGGAGGCCTAGCCCCGGGAGACCTAGTCCCGGGAGGCCTAGCCCCGGGAGACCTAGCCCCGGGAGGCCTAGCCCCGGGAGGCCTAGCCCCGGGAGGCCTAGCCCCGGGAGGCCTAGCCCCAGGAGGCCTAGCCCCGGGAGGCCTAGCCCCGGGAGGCCTAGCCCCGGGAGACCTAGCCCCGGGAGGCCTAGCCCCGGGAGACCTAGCCCCGGGAGACCCAGCCCCGGGAGACCTAGCCCCGGGAGGCCTAGCCCCAGGAGACCCAGCCCGGGAGACCCAGCCCCGGGAGACCCAGCCCCGGGAGGCCTAGCCCCGGGAGGCCTAGCCCCGGGAGGCCTAGCCCCGGGAGACCTAGCCCCGGGAGGCCTAGCCCCGGGAGACCTAGCCCCGGGAGACCTAAGCCCGGGAGACTTAGCCCAGGGAGGCCTAGCCCCGGGAGGCCTAGCCCCGGGAGGCCTAGCCCCGGGAGACCTAGCCCCGGGAGGCCTAGCCCCGGGAGGCCTAGCCCCGGGAGGCCTAGCCCCGGGAGACCTAGCCCCGGGAGGCCTAGCCCCGGGAGGCCTAGCCCCGGGAGGCCTAGCCCCGGGAGACCCAGCCCCGGGAGGCCTAGCCCCGGGAGGCCTAGCCCCGGGAGGCCTAGCCCCGGGAGACCTAGCCCCGGGAGACCTAGCCCCGGGAGGCCTAGCCCCGGGAGACCTAGCCCCGGGAGACCTAGCCCCGGGAGACCTAGCCCAGGGAGGCCTAGCCCCGGGAGGCCTTGCCCCGGGAGGCCTAACCCCAGCAGGTTTAGCCCAGGGAGGCCTTGCCCCGGGAGGCCTAGCCCCAGCAGGTTTAGCCCAGGGAGGCCTTGCCCCGGGAGGCCTAGCCCCAGCAGGTTTAGCCCAGGGAGGCCTTGCCCTGGGAGGCC
Source organism: Prionace glauca (assembly GCA_037974335.1). Classification (NCBI taxonomy): domain Eukaryota; kingdom Metazoa; phylum Chordata; class Chondrichthyes; order Carcharhiniformes; family Carcharhinidae; genus Prionace; species Prionace glauca. The sequence goes on along the minus strand of CM075735.1, from coordinate 72,411,132 downwards.
TAGCCCCAAAGAAACCTCGCCCCGGGAGGCCTTGCCCAAGAAGGCGAAGCCCCAGAAGGTTATAGATAACTTACAGCGGATTGCATTCCTATTGGAAGGGAGTTGTTTGCTGTTGTATTCTGTCTATCTTAGTTTGTGATTTCACAATTTATTGTTATGAAATTATACTGTATGTTGGATATATTTTGATGAATTGTTTGAATAAAAAGGAAAGCTGGGAGGTAGGCGCAGGCCTGAGGGTTGGTACACCGAGACGGCTGGATCCACGGGGAGACTGATTGGGAATGTTGTGTGGGAAGTGTTTAATCTTACCCATGAGGGGAAGCGATGTAAGGGTGGTGGTGGAGGTTTGCTGATGGAGACACGGTTGGTGTTTTCAGGATCCAGCGCCTCCTCCTTGGACAGGGCTGGCGATGGAGAGCAGAGCTCCTGTTTGGGAAAGGCATCACACTCTTCAGTTTCCATCTGCTCGGGAACGTCATCGATGTCCGTCTCCTGGACCTGGACGGGTTGCCGCGGGAAGGCCGCGGGCTTGAGGGAGCAGATGTCGATACAGACGATGTGGTTGAACCTCTCCACGCCGGGCTGCGGCTGGCTGTAGTGTTTCTTCGCCAGCTGGATGCTGTCCCTCGGCACCAGCGGAGTCCGCACCTTGGGCAGGGTCATGCTGGCGCCAATGCCGCCCTCCTTGGCGGTGAAGGTCGGCAGAACGGGCCTCGGCGAGGGCAGTTTAACCGCCGGCACGGGGGCAGCACCGGGGCTGAGCGCATTGGTCTCACTCGAGGAGGAGGAAGAGTCCAGCCTCTGCGAGCGGAGCTTGCTGCTGAGCTCGTCGGATGAAGCATCCTGGTCCGCGGCGGGCTGCACGGTGCTGGGTGAGGTACCCTTGCTGTCCGCCGGTGCTTTTGGTGCGGTGGGCTCTTTGGCCGTCCGTAAGGGGGCCTGTTCGGCCCTCGCTCCCTCGAGCCGGGAGCTGCTTTCCGCTGTGACTCCCGGCTGACCGTCAGGGGGTGACCCCACAGGCTCCAAACTGCAGGCCTCTGTCCTTGGGGCTGACTGGGCCGGACTGCCGCTCCGCTGATCCTGTGTAGGGCCCAGGCTCCCTCCCTCCGCCGTTACCCTGGAGCTCTGCTGGAGCACCTCCTTCCGGTCCTCGGGGGGCAACTTTGCCGCCTGCTGGGGCTTCTCGGGGGTGGGGAGGGCCTGTGGACTCGGTGGCACGGGAGAGGTTTCCGGGGTTTCTGTCACGTCTGCTCCTGGTCTCTTGCCGTGTAAATCTGTTCAATATAAAATCGGTCTGTGTTACTCAGAACCCCAGCGGACTGAAACAATCAGCTTCAACTCTGCTGGAGATAGTTCCTCAATCAACTACCAATCGGGCAGTGAGTGCAGGCTGTGGATTGGGAAATGACAGAGGGCGGGGGGGGGGGTGTGACAGAGGGCGGGGGGGGGTGTGACAGAGGGCGGGGGGGGGTGTGACAGAGGGCGGGGGGGGGTGTGACAGAGGGCGGGGGGTGTGACAGAGGGCGGGGGGGGGTGACAGAGGGCGGGGGGGGGTGTGACAGAGGGCGGGGGGGGGGTGTGACAGAGGGCGGGGGGTGTGACAGAGGGCGGGGGGGGGTGACAGAGGGCGGTGGGGGATGTGACAGAGGGCGGGGGGGGTGTGACAGAGGGCGGGGGGGGTGTGACAGAGGGCGGGGGGGGGTGTGACAGAGGGCGGGGGGGGGTGTGACAGAGGGCGGGGGGTGTGACAGAGGGTGGGGGGGGTGTGACAGAGGGTAGGGGGTGTGACAGAGGGTGGGGGGGTGTGACAGAGGGTGGGGGGGTGTGACAGAGGGTGGGGGGTGTGACAGAGGGTGGGGGGGTGTGACAGAGGGTGGGGGGGTGTGACAGAGGGTAGGGGGTGTGACAGAGGGCGGGGGGGGTGTGACAGAGGGCGGGGGGTGTGACAGAGGGTGGGGGGGTGTGACAGAGGGTGGGGGGTGTGACAGAGGGCGGGGGGGGGTGTGACAGAGGGCGGGGGGTGTGAAAGAGGGTGGGGGGGTGTGACAGAGGGTGGGGGGTGTGACAGAGGGCGGGGGAGTGTGACAGAGGGTGGGGGAGTGTGACAGAGGGTGGGGGGGTGTGACAGAGGGTGGGGGGTGTGACAGAGGGTGGGGGGGTGTGACAGAGGGCGGGGGGTATGACAGAGGGTGGGGGGTGTGACAGAGGGCAGGGGGGGTGACAGAGGGCGGGGGGTGTGACAGAGGGCAGGGGGGGTGACAGAGGGCGGGGGGGTGTGACAGAGGGTGGGGGGTGTGTGACAGAGGGCGGGGGGTGTGACAGAGGGTGGGGGGTGTGACAGAGGGCAGGGGGGGTGACAGAGGGCGGGGGGGTGTGACAGAGGGTGGGGGGTGTGTGACAGAGGGCGGGGGGTGTGACAGAGGGCGGGGGGGGTGTGACAGAGGGCGGGGGGGTGTGACAGAGGGTGGGGGGGGTGTGACAGAGGGCGGGGGGGTGTGACAGAGGGCGGGGGGGGTGTGACAGAGGGCGGGGGGGGTGTGACAGAGGGCGGGGGGGGTGTGACAGAGGGCGGGGGGGGTGTGACAGAGGGCGGGGGGGTGTGACAGAGGGCGGGGGGTGTGACAGAGGGTGGGGGGGTGTGACAGAGGGTGGGGGGGTGTGACAGAGGGTGGGGGGGTGTGACAGAGGGTGGGGGGGTGTGACAGAGGGCGGGGGGTGTGACAGAGGGTGGGGGGGTGTGACAGAGGGCGGGGGGTGTGACAGAGGGTGGGGGGGGTGTGACAGATGGTGGGGGGATGTGACAGAGGGTGGGGGGGTGTGACAGAGGGCGGGGGGTGTGACAGAGGGTGGGGGGGTGTGACAGAGGGTGGGGGTGTGTGACAGAGGGTGGGGGGGTGTGACAGAGGGTGGGGGTGTGTGACAGAGGGCGGGGGGTGTGACAGAGGGTGGGGGGGTGTGACAGAGGGTGGGGGGGTGTGACAGAGGGTGGGGGGTGTGACAGGGGGTGGGGGGATGTGACAGAGGGTGGGGGGGTGTGACAGAGGGTGGGGGTGTGTGACAGAGGGCGGGGTGTGTGACAGAGGGTGGGGGGGTGTGACAGAGGGTGGGGGCGTGTGACAGAGGGTGAGGGTGTGACAGAGGGTGGGGGGGTGTGACAGAGGGTGGGGGTGTGTGACAGAGGGTGGGGGTGTGTGACAGAGGGCGGGGGGTGTGACAGAGGGTAGGGGGGTGTGACAGAGGGTGGGGGGGTGTGACAGAGGGTGGGGGGTGTGACAGAGGGTGGGGGGGTGTGACAGAGGGTGGGGGGGTATGACAGAGGGTGGGGGGTGTGACAGAGGATGGGGGGTGTGACAGAGGGTGGGGGGTGTGACAGAGGGCGGGGGGGTGTGACAGTGGGCGGGGGGGGTCTGACAGAGGGCGGGTGGGGTGTGAGAGAGGGCGGGGGGGGTGTGACAGAGGGTGGGGGGTGTGACAGAGGGTGGGGGGGAGTGACAGAAGGCGGGGGGGGTCTGACAGAGGGCGGGGGGGGTGTGAAAGAGGGCGGGGGGGGGTGTGACAGAGGGTGGGGGGTGTGACAGAGGGTGGGGGGGGGTGACAGAGGGCGGGGGGGGTGTGACAGAGGGCGGGGGGGGGTGTGACAGAGGGCGGGGGGGTGTGACAGAGGGTGGGGGGTGTGACAGAGGGCGGGGGGGGTGTTACAGAGGGTGGGGGGTGTGACAGAGGGCGGGGGGGGTGTGACAGAGGGTGGGGGTGTGACAGAGGGTGGGGGGGGTGTGAAAGAGGGCAGGGGGGGTGACAGAGGGCAGGGGGGTTGACAGAGGGCGGGGGGGTGTGACAGAGGGTGGGGGGTGTGTGACAGAGGGCGGGGGGTGTGACAGAGGGCGGGGGTTGTGACAGAGGTTGGGGGGGGTGTGACAGAGGGCGGGGGGGTGTGACAGAGGGCGGGGGGGGTGTGACAGAGGGCGGGGGGGTGTGACAGAGGGCGGGGGGGTGTGACAGAGGGCGGGGGGTGTGACAGAGGGTGGGGGGGTGTGACAGAGGGTGGGGGGGTGTGACAGAGGGTGGGGGGGTGTGACAGAGGGTGGGGGGGTGTGACAGAGGGTGGGGGGGTGTGACAGAGGGCGGGGGGTGTGACAGAGGGTGGGGGGGTGTGACAGAGGGTGGGGGGTGTGACAGAGGGTGGGGGGGTGTGACAGAGGGTGGGGGGGTGTGACAGAGGGTGGGGGGGTGTGACAGAGGGTGGGGGGGTGTGACAGATGGTGGGGGGGTGTGACAGAGGGCGGGGGGTGTGACAGAGGGTGGGGGGGTGTGACAGAGGGTGGAGGGGTGTGACAGAGGGTGGGGGTGTGTGACAGAGGGTGGGGGGGTGTGACAGAGGGTGGGGGTGTGTGACAGAGGGCGGGGGGTGTGACAGAGGGTGGGGGTGTGTGACAGAGGGCGGGGGGTGTGACAGAGGGTGGGGGGGTGTGACAGAGGGTGGGGGGGTGTGACAGAGGGTGGGGGGTGTGACAGAGGGTGGGGGGGTGTGACAGAGGGTGGGGGGGTGTGACAGAGGGTGGGGGGTGTGACAGAGGATGGGGGGTGTGACAGAGGGTGGGGGGGTGTGACAGAGGGTGGGGGGTGTGACAGAGGGTGGGGGGGTGTGACAGAGGGCGGGGGGTGTGACAGAGGGCGGGGGGGTGACAGAGGGTGGGGGGGTGACAGAGGGTGGGGGGGTGTGACAGAGGGTGGGGGGGTGTGACAGAGGGCGGGGGGTGTGACAGAGGGTGGGGGGGTGTGACAGAGGGCGGGGGGTGTGACAGAGGGTGGGGGTGTGTGACAGAGGGCGGGGGGTGTGACAGAGGGTGGGGGGGTGTGACAGAGGGTGGGGGGGTGTGACAGAGGGTGGGGGGTGTGACAGAGGGTGGGGGTGTGTGACAGAGGGTGGGGGTGTGTGACAGAGGGCGGGGGGTGTGACAGAGGGTGGGGGGGTGTGACAGAGGGTGGGGGGGTGTGACAGAGGGTGGGGGGTGTGACAGAGGGTGGGGGGGTGTGACAGAGGGTGGGGGGGTGTGACAGAGGGTGGGGGGTGTGACAGAGGATGGGGGGTGTGACAGAGGGTGGGGGGTGTGACAGAGGGTGGAGGGGTGTGACAGAGGGCGGGGGGTGTGATAGAGGGTGGGGGTGTGTGACAGAGGGTGGGGGGGTGTGACAGAGGGTGGGGGTGTGTGACAGAGGGCTGGGGGTGTGACAGAGGGTGGGGGGGTGTGACAGAGCGTGGGGGGGTGTGACAGAGGGTGGGGGGTGTGACAGAGGGTGGGGGGGTGTGACAGAGGGTGGGGGTGTGTGACAGAGGGCGGGGGGTGTGACAGAGGGTGGGGGGGTGTGACAGAGGGTGGGGGGGTGTGACAGAGGGTGGGGGGTGTGACAGAGGGTGGGGGTGTGTGACAGAGGGTGGGGGGGTGTGACAGAGGGTGGGGGGTGTGACAGAGGATGGGGGGTTTGACAGAGGGTGGGGGGGTGTGACAGAGGGTGGGGGGTGTGACAGAGGGTGGGGGGGTGTGACAGAGGGCGGGGGGTGTGACAGAGGGCGGGGGGGTGACAGAGGGTGGGGGGGTGACAGAGGGTGGGGGGGTGTGACAGAGGGTGGGGGGGTGTGACAGAGGGCGGGGGGTGTGACAGAGGGTGGGGGGGTGTGACAGAGGGCGGGGGGTGTGACAGAGGGCGGGGGGGGGTGTGACAGAGGGCGGGGGGGTGTGACAGAGGGTGGGGGGGTGTGACAGAGGGCGGGGGGTGTGACAGAGGGTGGGGGGGTGTGACAGAGGGTGGGGGGTTGTGACAGAGGGTGGGAGTGTGACAGAGGGCGGGGGGGTGTGACAGAGGGCGGGGGGGTGTGACAGAGGGTGGGGGGCTGTGACAGAGGGTGGGGGGGGTGTGACAGAGGGTGGGGGGGTGTGACATAGGGTGGGGGGGTGTGACAGAGGGCAGGGGGGTGTGACAGAGGGTGGGGTGTGTGACAGAGGGCGGATGTTGTGACAGAGGGTGGGGGGGTGTGACAGAGGGCGGGGGGGTGTGACAGAGGGCAGGGGGGTGTGACAGAGGGCGGGGGGGTTGTGACAGAAGGTGGGGGGGTGTGACAGAGGGCGGGGGGGTGTGACAGAGGGCAGGGGGGTGTGACAGAGGGTGGGGTGTGTGACAGAGGGCGGGGGGGTGTGACAGAGGGTGGGAGGGTGTGACAGAGGGTGGGGGGTGTGACAGAGGGTGGGGGGGGTGTGACAGAAGGTGGGGGGTGTGATAGAGGGTGGGGGGTGTGTGACAGAGGGCGGGGGGTGTGACAGAGGGTGGGGGGTGTGACAGAGGGTGGGGTGGTGTGACAGAGGGCGGGGGGTGTGATAGAGTGTGGGGGGTGTGACAGAGGGCGGGGGGTGTGACAGAGGGTGGGGGGTGTGACAGAGGGTGGAGGGGTGTTACAGAGAGTGGGGGGGTGACAGAGGACGGGGGGAGATGAGCAAGGGCGTGGTAGCAAGGGGGCATTACTGGAGTATGTTGGTAAATTTGCATGTTGGGGCTGGGTGTGGGGTTTATGGGTGGGGCGGTCATAGCAAATGGGTTGCAGATGACTCTTTACAAAAATATTCTCCTCCCCCCCATATCATCCAGGAGAATACGCTGCAGAACCCCTACCCCCCACGCTCCCATCACCGCAGGAGAATATATACCCTGCCTCAGAGAAGTCAAGTCCCTCAGCTGAATGAGACACAAGTACTACTGACACTGGCAGTTTCCCCAAGAAAAATTAATAGGTTTATTTGGAGTATTGCCTGCAGTTCTGGTCACCACACTACCAGAAGGATGTGGAAGTTTTGGAGAGAATGCAAAGAAGGTTCAGGAGGATGTTCCCTGATCTCAAGGGTGTTGACTCTGAGGAGAGGTTGAACAAACTAGAATTATTTTCAGAGGAAAGACGGTGGCTGACGGGAAACTGTGTGCAGTTTTGGGCGCCGCACCTGCGCAAGGATGTTTTGGCCTTGGAGGGAGTGCAGAGGAGGTTTACTAGGCTGATACTGGAGTTGAGGGGGTTGAGCTATGAGGAGAGGCTGAATAAACTAGGCTTGTACTCGTTAGAGTTTAGAAGAATGAGGGGAGATCTCATTGAGACGTATAAGATGATGAATGGGATGGATAGGATAGAGGTGGAGAGACTCTTCCCGCTCAAAAAAGACAGTAGGACTAGGGGGCACAGCCTCAAGATAAAGGGGGGGCGGTTTAGAACAGAGTTGAGGAGGAACTTCTTCACTCAAAGGGTGGTGAATCTCTGGAATTCTCTGCCCGTTGAAGTGGTGGAGGCTGCCTTGCTAAATAGATTTAAGAAACGGGTTGATGGGTTTTTGATAAGAGAGGGGATTAAGGGTTATGGGGAGAGGGCGGGAAGGTGGAACTGAGACACGACAGATCAGCCATGATCTTATTGAATGGCGGGGCAGGCTCGAAGGGCTAGATGGCCTACTCCTGCTCCTATTTCTTATGTTCTTATGAGACCTGATAGAGGTTTACAAAATTATGAGGCACAGACAGGGTGGATAGTCAGAGGCTTTTTCCCAGGGTGGAAGTGTCAGTTACAAAGGGGGCACAGGTTCAAGGTGAGAGGGGGAAAGTTGAAGGGAGACGTACGAGGGAAGATTTTCACACAGAGAATGGTGGGTGTCTGGAACGCGCTGATAGAGGAGGTGGTGGAAGGAAGCACATTAGCAACATTTAAGAGGCATCTGGATGGACACAGAAAGAGTAGAGGGATACAGACCGAGTAAGGTCAGAAGGTTTTGTTTCAGTTTAGTTAGGGCATCATGAGCGGCACAGGCTTGAAGGGCTGAAGGGCCTGTTCCTGTGCTGGACTTTTCTTTGTTCTTGATTTGGCAAGAACAGAGTGACAGAAGTAGGCAGGACAGGAAGAAGGTTTGCAGAGCTATGTGTGAACACAAATGTGTTTAATACATGGGGCGTTCTGCAGGAAGGTGGAGTTTGAGGCAGAAGATCAGTTAGAAGAAGAGCAGGCCTGAGGAGCTGCTTGGAATCACTGAGCGGTTATCGCACAGAAGGAGGCCTCTGCCTGCTGTGTCCTTCACAGCTCTCAGCATCAGCTAGTTCCATCTCCTGCATTTTCCCAGTCGCCCTGCAAACGTTCTCTCTGGAGATAATCATCCAATTCCCTTTGGAAAGTCAGGATTAAATCTGCCTCCCCCACACCCTCAGGCAGTGTATTAGGATCCTGTCCATTGACTGTGAAACCAGCTTTTCTCCAATCCCTCTGGTGTTTTGTCATTCTTGTTCAACTGACATCCTCTCATTCTCAATCCTTCCCCCAACAGGAACAGGTTCTTCCTAACTATTCTGTCCCTCATGATTTTGAACACCATCAACTCTCCCCTCAACCTCTTCTCCTAGGGAACAATCCCAGCTTCTCCAATCCATCCTCATATAACAGAATTCCATCATCCCTGGAACCATTCCCGTGAATCCTTTCTGCACTCTCTCTAAAGCCTTCGCAACCTTCCAAAAATGCAGAATTGGATGCAAGTTGAAGTGGCTGAACCATTGGACTGTCCGCTTAAAGTTTATTTATTAGTGTTGTAAATAGGTTGCAATGAAGTTAGTCGCCACACTCCAGTGCCTGTTCGGGTACAGTGAGGGAGAATTTAACATGGCCAATGCACCTATCCAGCACGTCTTTCCAACTGTGGGAGGAAAACAGAGCACCCAGAGGAAACCCACGCAGACACGAGGAGAACATGCAAACTCCACACAGACAGTGATCCAAGCTGGGAATTGAACCCGGGTCTCTGGCACTGTGAAACAGCAGTGCTAACTACTATGCCACTGTATAGCTTATTCCTTCTCCCATTTCTTATGTTCCCATACAGTCAGGCATCAAGTCTACCATTAAAAGCAAGCTACTTGGGCCCACTGTAATGAACCCCATGATAAAACTGGGGCTCATTTAGTATGTCGAAGGCGAGGATAGGGATTCACGCCCATTGTTCTTGCAATCTGAGAAATGAAATTGTGTCGAAGAAAATCCGTCAGTTCTGACCCTTGCTTCATTTCTCTTGTTGCAAAAAACAGCTCAGCTGATGGATTGGCAATGTCTGAAAGGTGATGGGCATTCCTATTTGTTAATCCCTAGTTATTGAATAACAAGGCACAGGACTACATTTCAGACCTGTAAATCTGTTACCAAGTTCCGCTGAGTCACTCAGTCAGGGAAACGGTCAAACATTAAACCGCAAGATTAGATATTTCCAAAGCCAACTAAGTGTCTGTCTATTCAATCCCATAGGTAATGAGTTTGGTTGTTACCACAGGAGCCACTTCTATAACTGATGTTGTTTGGGAGTGAACCTTGGTAATATTCCTGTCAGAAAATGAGAGTGACTGAGCTCCAGTACAGCTTCATTAGTGACCTGCACTTATTTAGCACCTTTCACTTCTTTATAGTGTCCCAACTTGCTGACAGAATTTTATTTTTCTCTGCTTTTTTTCATGAGATGTGGGCATTGCTGGTGAGGCCATCGTTTATTGTCCATCCCTAACTGGCCTTGAACTCAGTAGCTTGCTGGGCCAATTCAGAGGACTGTTAAGAGTCAACTACATTTTTGAAAATTTGGAGCCACATGTAGGCCAGACCAGGTAAGGATGGCAGATTTCCTTCCCTAAATGGTTTATACCATTACTGAACATGCTTTAATTTCCGATTTATTAACTGAATTTCAATTCTATCAGCTCTCATTTTAAAAAAAATATTTGTCCATGAGATGTGGACATTGCTGGCTGGGCCATTAATTGCCCTTGAGAAGGTGGTACTGAACCACCGTCTCCACGTGGCATAGGTACACCCACAGTGCTGTTAGGGAAGGAAGTCCAAGGGTTATGACCCAGAGTCAATGAAGGAATGATGATATTTTTCCAAGTCAGGATGATGTGTGGGCTTGGAGGCAGCTGGTGGTGGTGCTCCCTGCTGCCTTTCAGATGGTAGTGGTCATTGGTTTGAAAGGTGCTGTCAGACCTGGGCCTCTGGTTTACTAATCCAGCGACATTACCACTAACCTCTCCAGCTCTCCTGCCTCCTAAGGTGCTGCTCCATTTATCTCTTTACCAAGGTTCTGATCAGCTGTCTGAATGTCTCCTTCCGAGACTTGCTAAGCACCCTGTGACACTTTCCAGTGTTATTATATAAATACAGGGCGTTGATACAGCTCTCTGTATCTATATATAAAATCACTGCATCTAGTCAGGCGTACTGGATTCTAACAGCTACACAAGCTAGTTCAAGACAACTGATGGCTTCAAATCTACAAAACACTGAAGATATTGGGTGGAGTGCTGGCTGAGGTGGGAAGATCAGCATGTAGCTCTCCAGCAGCACAGCTGAGTTTTCGCTACAGACTTTAGCACTTTAGCACACTGTTTCTGGTTGTGGGGAGCATGAGGGTGGTTTTCCCTGTCATTCTATTTAGGGCAGGGTACATAGAACATAGAACATTACAGCACAGAACAGGCCCTTCGGCCCACGATGTTGCGCCGACCAGTTACAAAAACAATGACCCACTAACCTAAACCAATCCCTTTTCGTCCATAAACCTATCCACGGATCTCTTAAACGCCCCCAAACTAGGCGCATTTACAACTGCAGCAGGCAGGGCATTCCAGTCCCTCACCACCCTCTGGGTAAAGAACCTACCCCTGACATCAGTCCTATAACTACCCCCCCTTAATTTAAAGCCTGCCCCCTCGTGCTAGCTTTCTCCATCCGAGGAAAAAGGCTATCACTGTCCAATCCGAGGACAAAGGGCCTGATACACAGAGATCAGGATGCCATCTTTAAAGGGCGCTCCAATCTGTGATAAAAATACACATATATACGCATATATTTTTAAATGCTCTCACTGCCATCTTTGTTTCTACCTTTTGCTGGGATGACAAATTAAGCTTGTAATGTAATGAAGGTCGTTGCCTTGAGGGCTTTAGCTGATGGTGATGGTGTAAATGGGATGGACTGTCCAGTACACACCCACCTTTCTCTTCACTCCCCCACAGGAATATATTGGGCCACACCGGCCAATTTTATCCATTTTTATGCAATCTCACGCGTGAATGGGTTAAACATCCATAACCTTCTCCAGTCCCTACAGCCCTCCCTATCTCTGCAACCTCCTCCAGCCCCTGTTATTCTCCCTATCTCTGCAACCTCCTCCAGCCCCTGTTATTCTCCCTATCTCTGCAACCTCCTCCAGCCCCTGTTATTCTCCCTATCTCTGCAACCTCCTCCAGCCCCTGTTATTCTCCCTATGTCTGCAACTTCCTCCAGCTCCTACTACCCTCTGTACCTCTGTAACCTTCTCCAGCCCCTACCACCCTTCCTATCTCTGTAGCCTTCTCCAGCCCCTACCACCCTTCCTATCTCTGTAACTTTCTCCAGCCCCTACCACCCTTCCTATCTTTGTAACCTTCTCCAGCCCCTACCACCCTTCCTATCTCTGTAACTTTCTCCAGCCCCTACCACCCTTCCTATCTCTGTAACCTTCTCCAGCCCCTACACACCTCCATATCACTGTAAACTCCTCCTGCCTCTACTGCCCTCCCTATCTCTGTCACCTCCTCCAGTCACTACATACTTCCATATCACTGTAAACTCCTCCAACCCCTACAACCCTCCCTATCTGTCACCTCCTCCAGTCACTATACATCTCCCTATCTCTATAACTTCCTCCAGTCAATACACACCTCCATATTGCGATAACTTCCTTCAGCTTTCCCTGTCCTCCAGCCTGCACACCCCTCTCTGTCTCTATACTTCCTCCAGCCCCTACAGCCCTTCCTATCTCTATAACCTCCTCCAGTCTGCACACACCTCCCTATCTCTGTGACTGCCTTCAGCCCCTGCACATCTTCAAATCTTTGTAAACTCTTCCAGCCCCTGACATTTGGGCCACTGCTGCCTCACAGCACCAGGGACCTGCATTCAATTCCCAGCTTGGGTCACTGTCTGTGTGGAGTTTACATGTTCTCCCTGTGTCTGCATGGGTTTCCTCCCGCAGTCTGAAAGATGTGCGAGTTAGATGCATTGACCCGAACAGATGCCGGAGTGTGGTGACTAGGAAATTTTCACAGTAACTTCATTGCAGTGTTAATGTAAGCCTTACTTGTGATGAATAAATAAACTTTTTTTTTGTCTCCCTATCTCTGTAAACACCTTCCATTTCATAAAACTCTCCTTCTCTCTACAACTTCCACCAGCCCCTAAATACCTCCCCTATCTCTGTAATTCCAACAGCACCTACACACCTCCCTATCTCTATAAAACACTTCCATTCCCTACAACCTCTTAATCTCTGCAATCCTCTCCAGCCCTACAACCTCCCTATCTCTATAAAACACTTCCATTCCCTACAACTTCCTTATCTCTGCAATCCTCTCCAGCCCTACAACCTCCCTATCTCTGCAATCCCCTCCAGCCCCCACACAACTCACCACTGCAACCTCCTCGAGCTCCTACACATCTCCCTCTTTGTAACCTCCTCCAGTCCCTACACACCTCCATATCTCTGTAAACTCATTTAGCCCCTATACACCCCCATCTCTGTAAAACTCCTTCAACCCTTACGTACATCTATGTCTCTGTAACTTCCTTCAGCCCCTACATATCTCCCTATCTCTATAAACCTCCAGCCCTACACACCTCCATGTCTCTGTAACCTGCTCCAGCCCCTATACACCTCCATATCTCTGTAACCTCCTCCATCTCCTACATACATCCCTATCTCTGTAATCTCCTCCACCTCCTACACAACTTCCTTTCTTTGTATCCTCCTCACCTCCTACAGACCTCCATATCTCTGTAACCTCCTCCAGCCCCTACCACTCTCCCTATCTCTGCATCATCCTCCAGCCCTTACATCCATCTATATGAAACCTCTTCCAGCCCCTACAACCCTCCCTGTTTTTGCAACTTCCTCCAGCTCCCACATACCTCCATATCTTTGTAATTTCCTCCAGCCTCTAAACAATTTCCTATCTTTGCAACCTCCTCCAGCCCCTCCACACATCCATATCTCTGTAAACTCCTCCAATCCTTGCAATCCTCCCTACCTCTGCAATCTTCTCCAGCCCCTACATACCTCCCTATCTCTGTAACCTCCTCCAGCCCCTAAACACCTCCCAATCTCTGTAGCCTCGTCCAATCCTACAACCTTACCTATCTCTCTAACCTCCACCATCCTGCACCCACCTCCATATCTCTGTGAACTCCTCCAGCCCCTACATACCTCCATATCTCTGTAACCTTCTCCAGCCCCTACACTCTCCCTATCTCTCTAACCTCCACCATTCTCCACCCACCTCCATATTTCTGTCACCTCCTTCAGCCCTCCATTTCTCTAACCCCCTCCAGCTTCTATATCACTCCTATCTATGTTTGCTCCTCCAGCCAAGTGACCCACTTCCAGACTCAGGAATAATATCACTGTTCATGGATCATCGTTGGGTTACATTGTACCACTGGGCCAGCCAGTGATGGCTCCAAGCCCTGGTTCAGTGCAGCGCTGCTATCTATTAGAAGAGACTTTGAACCAAAGTCCCATCTAACACTGAAGAAGTGCTGGGTTCGAAATCTGCCCTCAATTCTCAGGAGCTCAGAGGCAACAACCTCCCACAAGCAAGGAATTACTTTTGAGCTGTCGTTCTGGCAGTAACGTAGAGAAGGTGCCACTCCATTCACACACAGCCAGTTCCCACTAACAGCAATCTGACAGCTAAGCTGATAATGTGATTCTGTTTTGTTGATTGAGGGATGAGTATTTAGGCAGGACATGCACAGAGAGACAGAGTGAACAGTTCACAGAGAGAGAGAGTGAACAGTGCACAGAGAGAGAGAGTGAACAGTTCACAGAGAGACAGAGTGAACAGTTCACAGAGAGAGAGAGTGAACAGTGCACAGAGAGACAGAGTGAACAGTGCACAGAGAGACAGAGTGAACAGTGCACAGAGAGAGAGAGTGAACAGTGCACAGAGAGACAGAGTGAACAGTTCACAGAGAGAGAGAGTGAACAGTGCACAGAGAGAGTGAACAGTGCACAGAGAGAGAGAGTGAACAGTGCACAGAGAGACAGAGTGAACAGTGCACAGAGAGAGAGAGTGAACAGTGCACAGAGAGACAGAGTGAACAGTTCACAGAGAGAGAGGGTGAACAGTGCACAGAGAGAGAGGGTGAACAGTGCACAGAGAGAGAGAGTGAACAGTGCACAGACAGAGAGAGTGAACAGTGAACAGACAGAGAGAGTGAACAGTGCACAGAGAGAGAGAGTGAACAGTGCACAGAGAGAGAGAGTGAACAGTGCACAGACAGAGAGAGTGAACAGTGCACAGACAGAGAGAGTGAACAGTGCACAGAGAGAGAGAGTGAACAGCGCACAGAGAGAGAGTGAACAGTGCACAGAGAGAGAGTGAACAGTGCACAGAGAGAGAGTGAACAGTGCACAGAGAGAGAGAGTGAACAGCGCACAGAGAGAGAGTGGACAGTGCACAGAGAGAGAGTGGACAGTGCACAGAGAGAGAGTGGACAGTGCACAGAGAGAGAGTGAACAGCGCACAGAGAGAGAGTGGACAGTGCACAGAGAGAGAGTGGACAGCGCACAGACAGAGAGTGAACAGTGCACAGAGAGAGAGTGGACAGTGCACAGAGAGAGAGTGGACAGTGCACAGAGAGAGAGTGGACAGTGCACAGAGAGAGAGTGAACAGTGCACAGAGAGAGAGTGAACAGTGCACAGAGAGAGAGTGAACAGTGCACAGAGAGAGAGAGTGAACAGTGCACAGAGAGAGAGAGTGGACAGCGCACAGACAGAGAGTGAACAGTGCACAGAGAGAGAGTGAACAGTGCACAGAGAGAGAGTGGACAGTGCACAGAGAGAGAGTGAACAGTGCACAGAGAGAGAATGAACAGTGCACAGAGAGAGAGTGGACAGTGCACAGAGAGAGAGTGAACAGTGCACAGAGAGAGAGTGAACAGTGCACAGAGAGAGTGGACAGTGCACAGAGAGAGCGTGAACAGTGCACAGAGAGAGAGAGTGAACAGTGCACAGAGAGAGAGTGAACAGTGCACAGAGAGAGTGGACAGTGCACAGAGAGAGAGAGTGAACAGTGCACAGAGAGAGAGTGAACAGTGCACAGAGAGAGAGTGGACAGTGCACAGAGAGAGAGTGAACAGCGCACAGAGAGAGAGAGTGAACAGTGCACAGAGAGAGAGTGAACAGTGCACACAGAGAGAGTGAACAGTGCACAGAGAGAGAGTGAACAGCGCACAGAGAGAGAGTGGACAGTGCACAGAGAGAGAGAGTGAACAGCGCACAGAGAGAGAGAGTGAACAGTGCACAGAGAGAGAGTGGACAGTGCACAGAGAGAGAGTGAACAGCGCACAGAGAGAGAGTGGACAGTGCACAGAGAGAGCGTGAACAGTGCACAGAGAGAGAGAGTGGACAGTGCACAGAGAGAGCGTGAACAGTGCACAGAGAGAGAGTGAACAGTGCACAGAGAGAGAGCGTGAACAGTGCACAGAGAGAGAGAGTGGACAGTGCACAGAGAGAGAGTGAACAGTGCACAGAGAGAGCGTGAACAGCGCACAGAGAGAGAATGGACAGTGCACAGAGAGAGCGTGAACAGTGCACAGAGAGAGAGAGTGGACAGTGCACAGAGAGAGCGTGAACAGTGCACAGAGAGAGAGTGAACAGTGCACAGAGAGAGAGAGTGGACAGTGCACAGAGAGAGAGTGAACAGCGCACAGAGAGAGAGTGGACAGTGCACAGAGAGAGCGTGAACAGTGCACAGAGAGAGAGAGTGGACAGTGCACAGAGAGAGCGTGAACAGTGCACAGAGAGAGAGTGAACAGAGCACAGAGAGAGAGAGTGAACAGTGCACAGAGAGAGAGTGAACAGTGCACAGAGAGAGAGTGAACAGTGCACAGAGAGAGAGTGGACAGTGCACAGAGAGAGAGTGAACAGTGCACAGAGAGAGAGAGTGAACAGTGCACAGAGAGAGAGAGTGAACAGTGCACAGAGAGAGAGAGTGAACAGTGCACAGAGAGAGAGAGTGAACAGTGCACAGAGAGAGAGTGGACAGTGCACAGAGAGAGAGTGGACAGTGCACAGAGAGAGAGTGGACAGTGCACAGAGAGAGAGTGGACAGTGCACAGAGAGAGAGTGAACAGCGCACAGAGAGAGAGTGAACAGTGCACAGAGAGAGAGTGGACAGTGCACAGAGAGAGAGAGTGAACAGTGCACTGAGAGAGAGTGGACAGTGCACAGAGAGAGAGAGAGTGAACAGTGCACAGACAGAGAGTGAACAGTGCACAGAGAGAGAGTGAACAGTGCACTGAGAGAGAGTGAACAGTGCACAGAGAGAGAGAGAGTGAACAGTGCACAGAGAGAGAGTGAACAGTGCACTGAGAGAGAGTGGACAGTGCACAGAGAGAGAGAGAGTGAACAGTGCACAGAGAGAGAGTGAACAGTGCACTGAGAGAGAGTGGACAGTGCACAGAGAGAGAGAGAGTGAACAGTGCACAGAGAGAGAGTGAACAGTGCACAGAGAGAGAGAGAGTGAACAGTGCACAGAGAGAGAGAGTGAACAGTGCACAGAGAGAGAGAGTGAACAGTGCACAGAGAGAGAGTGAACAGTGCACAGAGAGAGCGTGAACAGTGCACTGAGAGAGAGTGGACAGTGCACAGAGAGAGAGTGAACAGTGCACAGAGAGAGAGTGGACAGTGCACAGAGAGAGAGTGAACAGTGCACAGAGAGAGCGTGAACAGTGCACTGAGAGAGAGTGAACAGTGCACAGAGAGAGAGTGAACAGCGCACAGAGAGAGAGTGAACAGTGCACAGAGAGAGAGTGGACAGTGCACAGAGAGAGAGAGTGAACAGTGCACAGAGAGAGAGAGAGTGAACAGTGCACAGAGAGAGAGAGTGGACAGTGCACAGAGAGAGAGTGAACAGTGCACAGAGAGAGAGAGTGGACAGTGCACAGAGAGAGAGTGAACAGCGCACAGAGAGAGAGAGTGAACAGTGCACAGAGAGAGAGTGGACAGTGCACAGAGAGAGAGTGAACAGTGCACAGAGAGAGAGTGAACAGTGCACAGAGAGAGAGAGTGGACAGTGCACAGAGAGAGAGTGAACAGTGCACAGAGAGAGAGAGTGGACAGTGCACAGAGAGAGAGTGAACAGCGCACAGAGAGAGTGAACAGTGCACAGAGAGAGAGAGTGGACAGCGCACAGAGAGAGAGTGGACAGCGCACAGAGAGAGAGAGTGAACAGTGCACAGAGAGAGAGTGAACAGTGCACAGAGAGAGAGAGTGGACAGTGCACAGAGAGAGAGTGAACAGCGCACAGAGAGAGTGAACAGTGCACAGAGAGAGAGAGTGAACAGCGCACAGAGAGAGAGAGTGGACAGTGCACAGAGAGAGAGTGAACAGCGCACAGAGAGAGTGAACAGTGCACAGAGAGAGAGAGTGGACAGCGCACAGAGAGAGAGAGTGAACAGCGCACAGAGAGAGAGTGGACAGCGCACAGAGAGAGAGAGTGAACAGTGCACAGAGAGAGAGTGAACAGTGCACAGAGAGAGAGAGTGGACAGTGCACAGAGAGAGAGTGAACAGCGCACAGAGAGAGTGAACAGTGCACAGAGAGAGAGAGTGAACAGTGCACAGAGTGAGAGTGAACAGCGCACAGAGAGAGTGAACAGTGCACAGAGAGAGCGTGAACAGTGCACTGAGAGAGAGTGGACAGTGCACAGAGAGAGAGTGAACAGTGCACAGAGAGAGACAGAGTGAACAGTGCACAGAGAGAGAGTGGACAGTGCACAGAGAGAGAGTGAACAGTGCACAGAGAGAGACAGAGTGGACAGTGCACAGAGAGAGAGAGTGAACAGTGCACAGAGAGAGAGAGAGTGAACAGTGCACAGAGAGAGAGTGAACAGCGCACAGAGAGAGAGAGTGAACAGTGCACAGAGAGAGAGTGAACAGCGCACAGAGAGAGAGTGAACAGTGCACAGAGAGAGAGTGGACAGTGCACAGAGAGAGAGAGTGAACAGTGCACAGAGAGAGAGAGAGTGAACAGTGCACAGAGAGAGAGAGTGGACAGTGCACAGAGAGAGAGTGAACAGTGCACAGAGAGAGAGAGTGGACAGTGCACAGAGAGATAGTGAACAGCGCACAGAGAGAGAGAGTGAACAGTGCACAGAGAGAGAGTGGACAGTGCACAGAGAGAGAGTGAACAGTGCACAGAGAGAGAGTGAACAGTGCACAGAGAGAGAGAGTGGACAGTGCACAGAGAGAGTGAACAGTGCACAGAGAGAGAGAGTGGACAGCGCACAGAGAGAGAGTGGACAGCGCACAGAGAGAGAGAGTGAACAGTGCACAGAGAGAGAGTGAACAGTGCACAGAGAGAGAGAGTGGACAGTGCACAGAGAGAGAGTGAACAGCGCACAGAGAGAGTGAACAGTGCACAGAGAGAGAGAGTGAACAGCGCACAGATAGAGAGAGTGGACAGTGCACAGGGAGAGAGTGAACAGCGCACAGAGAGAGTGAACAGTGCACAGAGAGAGAGAGTGGACAGCGCACAGAGAGAGAGAGTGAACAGCGCACAGAGAGAGAGTGGACAGCGCACAGAGAGAGAGAGTGAACAGTGCACAGAGAGAGAGTGAACAGTGCACAGAGAGAGAGAGTGGACAGTGCACAGAGAGAGAGTGAACAGCGCACAGAGAGAGTGAACAGTGCACAGAGAGAGAGAGTGAACAGTGCACAGAGAGAGAGTGAACAGCGCACAGAGAGAGTGAACAGTGCACAGAGAGAGCGTGAACAGTGCACTGAGAGAGAGTGGACAGTGCACAGAGAGAGAGTGAACAGTGCACAGAGAGAGACAGAGTGAACAGTGCACAGAGAGAGAGTGGACAGTGCACAGAGAGAGAGTGAACAGTGCACAGAGAGAGACAGAGTGGACAGTGCACAGAGAGAGAGAGTGAACAGTGCACAGAGAGAGAGAGAGTGAACAGTGCACAGAGAGAGAGTGAACAGCGCACAGAGAGAGAGAGTGAACAGTGCACAGAGAGAGAGAGAGTGAACAGTGCACAGAGAGAGAGTGAACAGCGCACAGAGAGAGAGAGTGGACAGTGCACAGAGAGAGAGTGAACAGTGCACAGAGAGAGAGTGAACAGTGCACAGAGAGAGAGTGGACAGTGCACAGAGAGAGAGAGTGAACAGTGCACAGAGAGAGAGAGAGTGAACAGTGCACAGAGAGAGAGTGAACAGCGCACAGAGAGAGAGAGTGGACAGTGCACAGAGAGAGAGTGGACAGCGCACAGAGAGAGAGAGTGAACAGTGCACAGAGAGAGAGAGTGGACAGTGCACAGAGAGAGAGTGAACAGTGCACAGAGAGAGAGTGGACAGCGCACAGAGAGAGAGAGTGAACAGTGCACAGAGAGAGAGTGAACAGTGCACAGAGAGAGAGAGTGGACAGTGCACAGAGAGAGAGTGAACAGCGCACAGAGAGAGAGTGAACAGTGCACAGAGAGAGAGTGGACAGTGCACAGAGAGAGAGTGAACAGTGCACAGAGAGAGAGAGTGGACAGTGCACAGAGAGAGAGTGAACAGTGCACAGAGAGAGAGTGGACAGTGCACAGAGAGAGAGTGAACAGTGCACAGAGAGAGAGTGAACAGTGCACAGAGAGAGAGAGTGAACAGTGCACAGAGAGAGAGTGAACAGTGCACAGAGAGAGAGAGTGAACAGTGCACAGAGAGAGAGAGTGAACAGTGCACAGAGAGAGAGAGTGAACAGTGCACAGAGAGAGAGTGGACAGTGCACAGAGAGAGAGTGGACAGTGCACAGAGAGAGAGTGGACAGTGCACAGAGAGAGAGTGGACAGTGCACAGAGAGAGAGTGAACAGCGCACAGAGAGAGAGTGAACAGTGCACAGAGAGAGAGTGGACAGTGCACAGAGAGAGAGAGTGAACAGTGCACTGAGAGAGAGTGGACAATGCACAGAGAGAGAGAGAGTGAACAGTGCACAGACAGAGAGTGAACAGTGCACAGAGAGAGAGTGAACAGTGCACTGAGAGAGAGTGAACAGTGCACAGAGAGAGAGAGAGTGAACAGTGCACAGAGAGAGAGTGAACAGTGCACTGAGAGAGAGTGGACAGTGCACAGAGAGAGAGAGAGTGAACAGTGCACAGAGAGAGAGTGAACAGTGCACTGAGAGAGAGTGGACAGTGCACAGAGAGAGAGAGAGTGAACAGTGCACAGAGGGAGAGTGAACAGTGCACAGAGAGAGAGAGAGTGAACAGTGCACAGAGAGAGAGAGTGAACAGTGCACAGAGAGAGAGAGTGAACAGTGCACAGAGAGAGAGTGAACAGTGCACAGAGAGAGCGTGAACAGTGCACTGAGAGAGAGTGGACAGTGCACAGAGAGAGAGTGAACAGTGCACAGAGAGAGACAGAGTGAACAGTGCACAGAGAGAGAGTGAACAGCGCACAGAGAGAGAGTGAACAGTGCACAGAGAGAGAGTGGACAGTGCACAGAGAGAGAGAGTGAACAGTGCACAGAGAGAGAGAGAGTGAACAGTGCACAGAGAGAGAGAGTGGACAGTGCACAGAGAGAGAGTGAACAGTGCACAGAGAGAGAGAGTGGACAGTGCACAGAGAGAGAGTGAACAGCGCACAGAGAGAGAGAGTGAACAGTGCACAGAGAGAGAGTGGACAGTGCACAGAGAGAGAGTGAACAGTGCACAGAGAGAGAGTGAACAGTGCACAGAGAGAGAGAGTGGACAGTGCACAGAGAGAGAGTGAACAGTGCACAGAGAGAGAGAGTGGACAGTGCACAGAGAGAGAGTGAACAGCGTACAGAGAGAGTGAACAGTGCACAGAGAGAGAGAGTGGACAGCGCACAGAGAGAGAGTGGACAGCGCACAGAGAGAGAGAGTGAACAGTGCACAGAGAGAGAGTGAACAGTGCACAGAGAGAGAGAGTGGACAGTGCACAGAGAGAGAGTGAACAGCGCACAGAGAGAGTGAACAGTGCACAGAGAGAGAGAGTGAACAGCGCACAGAGAGAGAGAGTGGACAGTGCACAGAGAGAGAGTGAACAGCGCACAGAGAGAGTGAACAGTGCACAGAGAGAGAGAGTGGACAGCGCACAGAAAGAGAGAGTGAACAGCGCACAGAGAGAGAGTGGACAGCGCACAGAGAGAGAGAGTGAACAGTGCACAGAGAGAGAGTGAACAGCGCACAGAGAGAGTGAACAGTGCACAGAGAGAGCGTGAACAGTGCACTGAGAGAGAGTGGACAGTGCACAGAGAGAGAGTGAACAGTGCACAGAGAGAGACAGAGTGAACAGTGCACAGAGAGAGAGTGGACAGTGCACAGAGAGAGAGTGAACAGTGCACAGAGAGAGACAGAGTGGACAGTGCACAGAGAGAGAGAGTGAACAGTGCACAGAGAGAGAGAGAGTGAACAGTGCACAGAGCGAGAGTGAACAGCGCACAGAGAGAGAGAGTGAACAGTGCACAGAGAGAGAGAGAGTGAACAGTGCACAGAGAGAGAGTGAACAGCGCACAGAGAGAGAGAGTGGACAGTGCACAGAGAGAGAGTGAACAGTGCACAGAGAGAGAGAGTGAACAGTGCACAGAGAGAGAGTGGACAGTGCACAGAGAGAGAGAGTGAACAGTGCACAGAGAGAGAGAGTGGACAGTGCACAGAGAGAGAGTGAACAGTGCACAGAGAGAGAGAGTGGACAGTGCACAGAGAGAGAGTGAACAGTGCACAGAGAGAGAGTGGACAGCGCACAGAGAGAGAGAGTGGACAGTGCACAGAGAGAGAGTGAACAGTGCACAGAGAGAGAGAGTGGACAGTGCACAGAGAGAGAGTGAACAGCGCACAGAGAGAGAGTGAACAGTGCACAGAGAGAGAGTGGACAGTGCACAGAGAGAGAGTGAACAGTGCACAGAGAGAGAGAGTGGACAGTGCACAGAGAGAGAGTGAACAGTGCACAGAGAGAGAGTGGACAGTGCACAGAGAGAGAGTGAACAGTGCACAGAGAGAGAGTGAACAGTGCACAGAGAGAGAGAGTGAACAGTGCACAGAGAGAGAGTGAACAGTGCACAGAGAGAGAGAGTGAACAGTGCACAGAGAGAGAGTGAACAGTGCACAGAGAGAGAGAGTGGACAGTGCACAGAGAGAGAGTGAACAGTGCACAGAGAGAGAGAGTGAACAGTGCACAGAGAGAGAGTGAACAGTGCACAGAGAGAGAGAGTGGACAGTGCACAGAGAGAGAGTGAACAGCGCACAGAGAGAGAGTGAACAGTGCACAGAGAGAGAGTGGACATTGCACAGAGAGAGAGAGTGAACAGTGCACAGAGAGAGAGTGAACAGCGCACAGAGAGAGAGTGAACAGTGCACAGAGAGAGAGAGTGAACAGTGCACAGAGAGAGAGTGGACAGTGCACAGAGAGAGAGTGAACAGTGCACAGAGAGAGAGAGTGGACAGTGCACAGAGAGAGAGAGTGGACAGTGCACAGACAGAGAGTGAACAGTGCACAGAGAGAGTGTGGACAGTGCACAGACAGAGAGAGTGAACAGTGCACAGAGAGAGAGAGTGAACAGTGCACAGAGAGAGAGTGAACAGCGCACAGAGAGAGAGTGAACAGTGCACAGAGAGAGAGTGAACAGCGCACAGAGAGACAGAGTGAACAGTGCACAGAGAGAGAGTGAACAGTGCACAGAGAGAGAGTGAACAGTGCACAGAGAGAGAATGAACAGTGCACAGAGAGATTGTGAACAGTGCACAGAGAGAGAGTGAACAGTGCACAGAGAGAGAGTGAACAGTGCACAGAGAGAGAGTGAACAGTGCACAGAGAGAGAATGAACAGCGCACAGAGAGAGAGTGAACAGTGCACAGAGAGAGAGTGGACATTGCACAGAGAGAGAGAGTGAACGGTGCACAGAGAGAGAGTGAACAGTGCACAGAGAGAGAGAGTGAACAGTGCACAGAGAGAGAGAGTGGACAGTGCACAGAGAGAGAGTGAACAGTGCACAGAGAGAGAGTGAACAGTGCACAGAGAGAGAGAGTGGACATTGCACAGAGAGAGAGAGTGGACAGTGCACAGAGAGAGAGTGAACAGTGCACAAAGAGAGAGTGGACATTGCACAGAGAGAGAGAGTGAACAGTGCACAGAGAGAGAGAGTGGACAGTGCACAGAGAGAGTGTGGACATTGCACAGAGAGAGAGTGGACAGTGCACAGAGAGAGAGTGAACAGCGCACAGAGAGAGAGTGAACAGTGCACAGAGAGAGAGAGTGAACAGTGCACAGAGAGAGTGAACAGTGCACAGAGAGAGAGTGAACAGTGCACAGAGAGAGAGAGTGAACAGTGCACAGAGAGAGTGAACAGTGCACAGAGAGAGAGTGGACATTGCACAGAGAGAGTGGACAGTGCACAGAGAGAGAGTGAACAGTGCACAGAGAGAGAGTGGACATTGCACAGAGAGAGAGAGTGAACAATTTAGGTTGCGGGGGGAGGGTGGGGGTGTGAGGAGGAGGCGATAGAAGGAACAACATGCCCTGTGGGGTGTGGATTGCACCGACAGGTTTAAGAGGGAACCGGATGAGGATTTGCCAGATTAAACCTTTGATGGGAATGTAAGCTAGAACGGGAATTCCTTGTATTTGAAATTCAGGACCACCCAGACAGACCAAAGATCGCTTGTGACACTCTGCAATCTTAGGTTACCACGTGTCAGTCAGCGCACGGGAGCATCTTGTTCTCAGTTCACCAAAGAACACAAAAGGATAAGAAGTGTCACTGTTTTCCATCTGAAGGCTCAATGCGTGTAACTCCCTGTGAAGGAAGCATCTCTGTACCTTGAATCCTGGCGTATAGGGCCTGTATCTGCTCCACTTGCTTCCGAGTCGTTACTTTGAGATGATGGTTTTCAAATTCCAGCTTTTGAAAAAAAAAACAAAACCAACAGAAAAAATAAGGGAAGAACTTGCATTTATGCAGCACCTGTCACCTCCTTTGAACAGCCTCACAGCCAATCAGGAACGCTGGGCTGGATTTTTCCCCCCCTGAGGCGAGTCCGGGACTATTTTTTTGGACCTCGCCACCCTGATCACTGCGGTAGTCAGGAGCCATCGTCCGGGATATATCCGGTTACTGGGGCGACTCCGGGGTGGGGGATTCAGTGAGGGAGGGTGGGTAGGTTGTGGGTGACTCAGGGCGTTGCGATTTGGAGGTCGGACGGCGGTCTTCACCGCCTGTGTAATGAGGCGAACGATGGCACAGAGGGAGGGCAGGGCAGAAGGGCAAAACAGCTGGAGGGAAGGCCCTTCACTGGGATATCACAGGCCTGACAGCGGAAGATAATCAGGCTTCTGTCTGCGGGGAGCCTCAGGCCCTTTCAATGTGTGGGAGTGGGGTAGGGAGTTGCATGCTATTTTTATGCGACTCCCATCTCCTGCTGGGTGTATTGTCCTCCTGTGAGTTAATTAGCTATAGGCACTGTGGACATCCCCATGCACCCACCTATAACATTCCTTTGCCCTCAGAAAATTAAATGCTGCGTTAGCAACACCCACTGGCTTCCCGCCTCTGTTAAATGCTTGCCATCAAGACACAGCGGGAGGAGGCAGGAACACATTGGCACTCTTGTCCAATGCCACTCTCTCTGATTTTCCGCTTCCTCCCTCCCTCCCTCCCAGTTTTGTCTCTGCTGTTGCGTAGGTAAAGTAACCTCGGAATAAGCAATGTAACACACAAGGACACGATGGGGGCTGCCGACCGGATCTCACGCTGAATGCTGCCATTTTATGCAATGTGACTGGTTAGCACCACTGCCTCACAGTGCCAGGAGGACCTGGGTTCGATTCCCGGCCCGGTTCACTGTCTGTGTGGAGTTTGCACATTCTCCTCATGTCTGCCTGGGTTTCCTCCGGGTGCTCCGGTTTCCTCCCACACTCCAAAGGTGTTGCAGATGAGGTGGTTTGGCCATGCTAAGTTTCCCTTAGTGACCCAAGGTTAGGTGGATTAGCCATGGGAAACGGGTTATGGGTTTGGGCCTGAGTGAAAATGGTCTTTCGGTACAGACTCGATGGGCTGAATGGCTTCCACTTGCACTGTCGAGATTCTGTGGTTCGATGGTAATTCAGAAGACAGAAGGAAGAGCCATTTTCACCCCTCGTCCGAAGGCTTTATCCCCATGGTGGGAATGTTGATCTACCCTCACATATAGCTTTTAGCGAGAAGGCTTCTCGCTTGAGACAGGAGGGAGGAATTCCGTCACATTTTCCCTGTCTTCCCGCTTTCCCCCCGGGATAGTTACGGCACGGCTGAAAGTGGCTGAAGACCAGAGCTTGAATTCACGCCTTCCTCCTCTCGCACCTGGTGCTGCATCCAGGCAATACATCACCATTCCGGAATCTCGGCACATTCCTTGACCTCTGACCCGCTGTTATCGTGAGATGAGTAACGCGCATTCCTGGGCCGAGATGTCAAAATATTATTAAACACCGAGCCTGGACTTAACCATTTGGAAGAAAGTCCTGCCCGATGCTTATATTATCCCTCTGCAGCCTTCTGGAATTCCACTGCCCTTTGTGTGGAAGAAATGCTCGCTGACTTTCGCCCTCAGCGGCCTAGCTCTAACTTCAAGGTTCTGCCCACTTGTCCTGGACTCCCTTCACCAGGGGAAATCCCAGCCCCTCCATCCTATACATTTCTGAAACACCTCAACTAACTCACCCTTTAATTTTCCACACTTGGGGTCAAGCATATGCAAATTGGTCCTCATTGTTTAAGCCTGTTATATATAGGCTTATATATAAGCCTATATATAGGTTTATATATAGGCCTATATATATATAGGCCTAGGCCTATATAATAATACCTGGTATTATTCTGACAGGAGTCACTGGATGGTGACAAAGGTGGGATTGCCAACTGCTCTTCGTTTCGTTTCTTGCCCCACCCCCAATCTGTGGTTCTATGGTTGTCTCTCTCCCTCTGTCTTCACCTGAGACCCACCACCTCAGTACAGACCATGAACTCAAGGGGAACTCAAACCTCATTGAGACGGAGGGAGTAGGGAGGCTCGATCCTGTGTCGAATTTAACCTGCAGAATGTGCAGACTTCACACAGACATCCGGGAATTGAACCCGGGTCCCTGGTGCTATGAGGCAGCAGTGCTAACCACTGTGCCGCCGATTGCTATTTTCTTCAGATTCTCCTCTTTCTCTTTAGATTAATTTACAAGATGTGGACATCACTGAGTAGGCCAGCATTTATTGCCCGTCCCTAATTGCCCTTCAGAAAGTTTAAAGTCTATTCATTAATGTCACAAGTAGGTTTACACTAACACTGCAATGAAGTTTTTGAGAAAATCCCCCAGTCACCACACTCTCGTGCCTGTCCGGATGCTCCAGTTTCCTCCCACAGTCCAAAGATGTGCAGGGCGACTTTGCCACATTAGGTGGATTGGGCATGCTAAATTGCCCCTTAGTGTTAGGGGGACTAGCTAGGGTGAATGCATTGGGTTACAGGGATAGGGCCTGGTTGGGATTGTTGTCAGTGCAGGCTCGATGGGCCGAATGGCCTCCTTCTGCACTGTAGGGATTCTAATTGCAATGTGATTCTGACTTTTTGGCTCCCGCCAGACTTACTGCCCACTGCCAGTCCCACTGCAGGAATTCCAGCCAATGCAGCAAAGTCACCTCGAGGCCACACTGGGAACAGGATCTCAGGAACTTACTTCTCTTAACTTGAAAGTCACCCACTCTTTGATTCTGGCTGCCTTCTCCTCAATCACCTTCGCTTCCTGGGCTCGCAACTGGTTCTGAGAAAAATAATTCACAAATAAAGTCATCAAAATCATTTTTCATGCCTTGAGTAAGAATGTTTGAAAATGAGTGTGAACCAGCAGTACTGTACTAAACATAAATAGGTGAGATCGAGTGACAACTTCGCAAGTTTGGCGACAAATACACACCCTCGCGGCCTCTGAGATAAAATAAATAACGGCCATTGCACGCGCGGGCCGAAATTTTATTTTCCAGCCCTTTCTGCTGGAGAGTCTTCCAGTCCTGCCGATAGCGACCCACCCCAGAGGGTGAGGGGCATGCAAAGCCCCACCGACACTGGCGGGACAGGAATGTCCTTCCACCAGCCGATAGTAACCTACCTCTGCCACCCAAAAGTAAGAGTGGGGGGGAGGGTGCGATCGGAAAATCCTGCCAATACTGAGAATAAAACACACATTTCCCTTCAAAGATTAAAAATGTTGGATTTTAACTAGGATGTAAGCAGGAAAGATCTCTGCCTCGGCCTATCTGTCCGCTAATCCAGAACTGTTTCAAGTGTTACCACAGCTGGCCCTGGGCTGTCCATCCCTTATACTATTACAGGGTAAGTTAAACTGTAATCAGGTGGTAAAGAAGGCAAATGGTATGTTGGCCTACATTGTGAAAAGATTTGAGTATAGGGATGCTTTATTGCAATTGTATAGGGCATTAGTGAGGCCACACCTGGAGTATAGTGTGCAGTTTTGGTGTCCTTGTCTGAGGAAGGATGTCCTTGACAGAGAGGGAGCACAGCGAAGGTTTACCAGGCTGATTCCTGGGATGGCATGTCTGGCATATGAGGAGAGACTAAGTCAATTGGGATCATATCCAATGCAGTTTGGAAGAGTGAGAGGGGATTTCATAGAAACTTGTAAAATTCTAACAGGGTAGACTCAGAAAGATTGTTTCCAATGATGGGGGTGTCCAGAAACAGGGAGCATGGTTCGAGGACAAGGGGTAAACCTTTTAGAACTGAGGTGAGAAGGGTGGTGAATGTGTGGAATTCACTACCACTGGATGTAGCTGAGGCCAAAGCGTTGCCTGATTTCAAGAAGGAACGAGATATAACTCTAGGGATAAGGCAGCGGGATGGAAGGGGGAATCAGGATATTGAATTCGATGGTCGGCCATGATCAAAATGAAGGGCAGAGCAGGCTTGAAGGGCCAAATGGCCTCCTCCTGCTTCTAGTTTCTATGTAATCCATTTAAAATGGGCAGCTTGTTATTAATTGAAATGTCACCCACAAGAAAACAACCGTATTTACAATGTGTCAGCCATGCCTCTCATCCTCATGTCAGAACTCTCGCTTTAGGGACCTGAGCAGAAAATCTAGTTAGCACTCTGGTGCATTACTGAGGGAGTGCTGCACTGCCGTTGTCTGGTGCATTACTGAGGGAGTGCTGCACTGCCATTGTTTGGTGCATTACTGAGGGAGTGCTGCACTGCCGTTGTTTGGTGCATTACTGAGGGAGTGCTGCACTGCCGTTGTTTGGTGCATTACTGAGGGAGTGCTGCACTGCCGTTGTTTGGTGCATTACTGAGGGAGTGCTGCACTGCCGTTGTCTGGTGCATTACTGAGGGAGTGCTGCACTGCCGTTGTCTGGTGCATTACTGAGGGAGTGCTGCACTGCCGTTGTTTGGTGCATTACTGAGGGAGTGCTGCACTGCCGTTGTTTGGTGCGTTACTGAGGGAGTGCTGCACTGCCGTTGTTTGGTGCATTACTGAGGGAGTGCTGCACTGCCGTTGTTTGGTGCGTTACTGAGGGAGTGCTGCACTGCCGTTGTTTGGTGCATTACTGAGGGAGTGCTGCACTGCCGTTGTTTGGTGCATTACTGAGGGAGTGCTGCACTGCCATCGCTCGGTGAGACTGAGCTGCCACTCCAGCTCCATTACCTATGGAAGATCCCACGGCATTATTTACAACCAAGAGCAGGTGACTTCTCCCCAGGGCTTTGTTGAATACTTATCCCCTCAGCTAACATTACTAAAACAGATTATTTGGCAGCGGTTACATTGCACTTCCTGGGATCTTGCTGTGCACAAATTTGCTGCTGCATTTCTCACACTGGAATGTAAGAATGTGTAGCACATTTTAATCCACAGGTCCGCTGTGTAGGTAAACAATCTGAGGGCCAGCTCCTGTCTGGTGTCTTTGCCTCCATTTTGTTTTCAGCCTAAACCTGGGTTCTCACCGTTAGTTCACTCAGCCATCTGTTGAGGTCAGCCATCACTGGTATTCGAATCTGGGATCTTCCTTTCCCACACAGTCCTCTGCACACCTCCCAACTCCCACCAGCATGAGGGACAACAGTAACAGGTATGTGGGAACGTCAAGTCATCACATTGGTATGGTCACCAAGGCCTATCAAAGTTACTCACCATCCTGACTTGGAAATCTATCGCTGTTCCTTCACTGTTGCTGGGTCAAAGTCCTGGAACTCCCTCCCTAACAGCACCGTGGATGCACTAACCCTACCTGAACTGCGGTGGTTCACATCACTGTTTTCTCGAGGCCAATGAGCGATACACCAAAAAGGCCAGCTTTGCAGTGTTCACCTGTCTCCTCAGAATGAATTATAAGCTATATAGTTTTGTTCATTTATTAGTGTCACAAGTAGGCTTACATTAACACTGCAATGAAGTTACTGTGAAAGTCTCCCAGTTGCCACACTCCAGCACCTGTTTGGGTACACTGAGGGAGAATTTAGCATGGCCAATGCGCCTGTGCCTTTCGGACTGTGGAAGGAAATCGGAGCACCCAGAGGAAACTCCACGCAGACACGGGGACAAC
Organism: Prionace glauca; assembly: GCA_037974335.1. Classification (NCBI taxonomy): domain Eukaryota; kingdom Metazoa; phylum Chordata; class Chondrichthyes; order Carcharhiniformes; family Carcharhinidae; genus Prionace; species Prionace glauca. The sequence continues at coordinate 72,381,440 of CM075735.1, read as the reverse complement.
GTGTAAATTCTGCACAGACAGTGACCCAAGCCGGGAATCGAACCCGGATCCCTGGCATTGCTAAACCCGCCCACTGTGCCACTGACTATGAAGGGTTTCAGTGGGGCCCTGGCAACTTGCTCTCTGTAAGCACAGGAAAGCAAAATAAAAATAAAGATCTTTCCAGGTGCTTGATTTTCAACGATCTTAAAGATTTACGATTGCAATTGTGATGCTCGATGCCCAACATAAACTGTTTAGTTTGAGATACCTGCTTCTCCAACTGTTGTTCCAGCCTCTGGATCACGTCATCCTTTTCCTGCAGCGTATTGGTTACTTCTTGGTACCTCTTGAATAAGCTGTTCTCTGATTCGCCGGTCTGGACGTTGGCCACTTTCAACTTCTCACTCATGGCCTGCACCTGAATAAAGAGGGAAACAATTCTGAGCCAGAACATTCTACAGTAAACAGACACGGTGTGGCCAGTGAACACGAGTATCACGAGGATTGACAAGGATACCTCCAGGTCACTAAAGCCCTTTTATAGACTGATGGTGGGACGGGGTGGGGTGAGGGGGGAGAGAATGGACGCTTTTGCAGTTGATTCTTAATGCTAGCTTCTCTCGTCATGGTTGACCTGAGTCATCTTCCTGAGTTCTCAGCGTGTGAATGAGTGAGGTGTGGTTAAGCTGGCGCTCACTGACCTGGCCAGTTCCTTCCCATTCCGTTAAGGTGACAGTCTTAAATCGGTGTGTAGGACTTTGTATGTGAAAGGTGGGCACTGTTGTAAACGTGCAAACCAATTAGAGCACAGGAAGATCCCACACACAGCAATGAGGAAATTGCCGGATAATGTTGCAGGGAAGGCACCTCTTTCACAGCAGCACTCCCTCAGTTATACACCTCCGACAGAGCAGCACTCCCTCAGTTATACACCTCCGACAGTGCAGCACTCCCTCACTTATACACCTCCAACGATGCAGCAGTCCCTCAGTTATACACCTCCGACAGAGCAGCGCTGCCTCAGTTATACACCTCCGACAGAGCAGCACTCCCTCAGTTACACACCTCCGACAGTGCAGCACTCCCTCAGTTATACACCTCCGACAGGGCAGCACTCCCTCAGTTATACACCTCCGACAGTGCAGCACTCCCTCAGTTATACACCTCCGACAGAGCAGCAGTCCCTCAGTTATACACCTCCGACAGAGCAGCACTCCCTCAGTTATACACCTCCAACAGTGCAGCACTCCCTCAGTTATACACCTCCGACAGGGCAGCACTCCCTCAGTTATACACCTCCGACAGAGCAGCACTCCCTCAGTTACACATCTCCGACAGAGCAGCACTCCCTCAGTTATACACCTCCGACAGAGCAGCACTCCCTCAGTTATACACTTCCGACAGAGCAGCACTCCCTCAGTTATACACCTCCGACGGTGCAGCACTCCCTCAGTTATACACCTCCGAGAGTGCAGCACTCCCTCAGTTACACATCTCCGACAGAGCAGCACTCCCTCAGTTATACACCTCTGACAGAGCAGCACTCCCTCAGTTACACATCTCCGACAGAGCAGCACTCCCTCAGTTATACACCTCCGACAGAGCAGCACTCCCTCAGTTATACACCTCCGACAGAGCAGCACTCCCTCAGTTATACATCTCCGACGGTGCAGCACTCCCTCAGTTATACACCACCGACAGTGCAGCACTCCCTCAGTTACACACCTCCAACAGTGCAGCACTCCCTCAGTTACACACCTCCGACGGTGCAGCACTCCTTCAGTTACACACCTCCGACAGTGCAGCACTCCCTCAGTTATACACCTCCGACAGTGCAGCACTCCCTCAGTTATCCACCTCCGACGGTGCAGCACTCCCTCAGTTATGCACCTCCGACAGTGCAGCACTCCCTCAGTTATACACCTCCGACAGAGCAGCACTCCCTCAGTTATACACTTCCGACAGTGCAGCACTCCCTCAGTTATACACTTCCGACAGTGCAGCACTCCCTCAGTTATACACCTCCGACAGTGCAGCACTCCCTCAGTTATACATCTCCGACAGTGCAGCATTCCCTCAGTTATACACCTCCGACAGAGCAGCACTCCCTCAGTTATACACCTCCGACAGTGCAGCACTCCCTCAGTTATACACCTCCGACAGAGCAGCACTCCCTCAGTTATACACCTCCGACGGTGCAGCACTCCCTCAGTTACACACCTCCGACAGTGCAGCACTTCCTCAGTTATACACCTCCGACAGAGCAGCACCCCCTCAGTTACACACCTCCGACAGTGCAGCACTCCCTCAGTTACGCACCTCCGACAGTGCAGCACTCCCTCAGTTACACACCTCCGACAGAGCAGCACTCCCTCAGTTATACACCTCCGACAGAGCAGCACCCCCTCAGTTACACACCTCCGACAGTGCAGCACTCCCTCAGTTACACACCTCTGACAGTGCAGCACTCCCTCAGTTACACACCTCCGAGGTGCAGCAATCCCTCAGTTATACACCTCCGACAGTGCAGCACTCCCTCAGTTATACACCTCCGACAGTGCAGCACTCCCTCAGTTACACACCTCCGACAGTGCAGCATTCCCTCAGTTACACACCTCCGACGGTGCAGCAATCCCTCAGTTATACACCTCCGACAGTGCAGCACTCCCTCAGTTATACACCTCCGACAGAGCAGCACTCCCTCAGTTACACACCTCCGACAGAGCAGCACACCCTCAGTTACACACCTCCGACAGAGCAGCACTCCCTCAGTTACACACCTCCGACAGTGCAGCACTCCCTCAGTTATACACCTCTGACAGTGCAGCACTCCCTCAGTTATACACCTCCGACAGTGCAGCACCCCATCACTTATACACCTCCGACAGAGCAGCACTCCCTCAGTTATACATCTCCGACAGTGCAGCACTCCCTCAGTTATACACCTCCGACAGTGCAGCACTCCCTCAGTTACACACCTCCGACAGAGCAGCACACCCTCAGTTACACACCTCCGACAGTGTAGCACTCCCTCAGTTACACACCTCCGACAGAGCAGCACTCCCTCAGTTACACACCTCCGACAGAGCAGCACTCCCTCAGTTATACACCTCCGACAGAGCAGCACTCCCTCAGTTATACACCTCCGACAGAACAGCACTCCCTCAGTTATACACCTCCGACAATGGAGCACTCCCTCAGTTACACAACTCCGATAGAGCAGCACTCCCTCAGTTACACACCTCCGACAGTGTAGCACTCCCTCAGTTATACACCTCCGACAGAGCAGCACTCCCTCAGTTATACACCTCCGACAGAGCAGCACTCCCTCAGTTATACACCTCCGACAGAGCAGCACTCCCTCAGTTACACAACTCCGACAGAGCAGCACCCCCTCAGTTATACACCTCCGACAGGGCAGCACTCCCTCAGTTATACACCTCCGACAGAGCAGCACTCCCTCAGTTACACAACTCCGACAGAGCAGCACTCCCTCAGTTATACACCTCCGACAGAGCAGCACTCCCTCAGTTATACACCTCCGACAGTGCAGCACTCCCTCAGTTACACAACTCCGACAGTGCAGCACTCCCTCAGTTACACACCTCCGACAGTGCAGAACTTCCTCAGTTACACACCTCCGACAGTGCAGAACTTCCTCAGTTACACACCTCCGACAGTGCAGCACTTCCTCAGTTACACACCTCCGACAGTGCAGCACTTCCTCAGTTACACACCTCCGACAGTGCAGCACTCCCTCAGTTATACACCTCCGACGGTGCAGCACTCCCTCAGTTACACACCTCCGAGAGGGCAGCACTCCCTCAGTTACACACCTCCAACAGTGCAGCACTCCCTCAGTTATACATCTCCGACAGTGCAGCACTCCCTCAAATATGCACCTCCGACAGTGCAGCACTCCCTCAGTTACACACCTCCGACAGTACAGCACGCCCCCAGTTACACACCTCCGACAGGGCAGCACTCCCTCAGTTATACATCTCCGACAGTGCAGCACTCCCTCAAATATGCACCTCCGACAGTGTAGCACTCCCTCAGTTATACACCTCCGACAGTGCAGCACTCCCTCAGTTATACACCTCCGACAGTGCAGCACTCTCTCAGTTACACACCTCCGACAGTGCAGCACTTCCTCAGTTACACACCTCCGACAGTGCAGCACTCCCTCAGTTTCACACCTCCGACAGAGCAGCACTCCCTCAGTTATACACCTCCGACAGAGCAGCACTCCCTTAGTTACACACCTCCGACAGTGCAGCACTCCTTCAGTTATACACCTCCGACAGAGCAGCACTCCCTCAGTTATACACCTCCGACAGTGCAGCAGTCCCTCAGTTACACACCTGTGACAGTGCAGCACGCCCTCAGTTACACACCTCCGACAGTGCAGCAGTCCCTCAGTTTCACACCTCCGACAGAGCAGCACTCCCTCAGTTATACACCTCCGACAGTGCAGCAGTCCCTCAGTTACACACCTCCGACAGTGCAGCACTCCCTCAGTTATACACCTCCGACAGAGCAGCACTCCCTCAGTTTCACACCTCCAACAGTGCAGCACTCCCTCAGTTACACACCTCCGACAGAGCAGCACTCCCTCAGTTATACACCTCCGACAGTGGAGCACTCCCTCAGTTACACACCTCCGACAGTGCAGCACGCCCCCAGTTACACACCTCCGACAGTGCAGCACTCCCTCAGTTTCACACCTCCGACAGAGCAGCACTCCCTCAGTTTCACACCTCCAACAGTGCAGCACTCCCTCAGTTACACACCTCCGACAGAGCAGCACTCCCTCAGTTACACACCTCCGACAGAGCAGCACTCCCTCAGTTAAACACCTCCTACGGTGCAGCACTCCCTCAGTTTCACACCTCCAACAGTGCAGCACTCCCTCAGTTACACACCTCCGACAGTGCAGCACTCCCTCAGTTACACACCTCCGACAGGGCAGCACTCCCTCAGTTACACACCTCCGACGGTGCAGCACTCCCTCAGTTTCACACCTCCAACAGTGCAGCACTCCCTCAGTTATACACCTCCGACAGTGCAGCACTCCCCCAGTTACACAGGTCCGACACTGCAGCACTCCCCCAGGTACACACCTCCGAAAGTGCAGCATTCCCCCAGTTACACACCTGCGACAGTGCAGCACTCCCTCAGTTACACACCTCCGACAGTGCAGCACTCCCTCAGTTACACACCTCCGACAGTGCAGCACTCCCTCAGTTATACACCTCCAACAGTGCAGCACTCCCTCAGTTATACACCTCCGACAGAGCAGCACTCCCTCAGTTACACACCTCCAACAGTGCAGCACTCCCTCAGTTATACACCTCCGACAGTGCAGCACTCCCTCAGTTACACACCTCCGACAGAGCAGCACTCCCTCAGTTATACACCTCCGACAGTGCAGCATTCCCTCAGTTACACACCTCCGACAGAGCAGCACTCCCTCAGTTATACACCTCCGACAGTGCAGCATTCCCTCAGTTACACACCTCCGACAGAGCAGCACTCCCTCAGTTATACACCTCCGACAGTGCAGCAGTTCGTCAGTTACACACCTCCGACAGTGCAGCACTCCCTCAGTTATACACCTCCGACAGTGCAGCACTCCCTCAGTTACACACCTCCGACAGAGCAGCACTCCCTCAGTTATACACCTCCGACAGAGCAGCACTCCCTCAGTTCACACCTCCGACAGTGCAGCACTCCCTCAGTTATACACCTCCGACAGTGCAGCACTCCCTCAGTTACACACCTCCGACAGTGCAGCACTCCCTCAGTTATACACCTCCGACAGAGCAGCACTCCCTCAGTTACACACCTCCGACAGAGCAGCACACCCTCAGTTACACACCTCCGACAGTGTAGCACTCCCTCAGTTACACACCTCCGACAGAGCAGCACTCCCTCAGTTATACACCTCCGACAGTGCAGCACTCCCTCAGTTATACACCTCCGACAGTGCAGCACCCCATCACTTATACACCTCCGACAGAGCAGCACTCCCTCAGTTATACATCTCCGACAGTGCAGCACTCCCTCAGTTATACACCTCCGACAGTGCAGCACTCCCTCAGTTACACACCTCCGACAGAGCAGCACACCCTCAGTTACACACCTCCGACAGTGTAGCACTTCCTCAGTTACACACCTCCGACAGAGCAGCACTCCCTCACTTACACACCTCCGACAGAGCAGCACTCCCTCAGTTATACACCTCCGACAGAGCAGCACTCCCTCAGTTATACACCTCCGACAGAACAGCACTCCCAAAGTTATACACCTCCGACAGTGGAGCACTCCCTCAGTTACACAACTCCGATAGAGCAGCACTCCCTCAGTTACACACCTCCGACAGTGCAGAACTTCCTCAGTTACACACCTCCGACAGTGCAGCACTCCCTCAGTTACACACCTCCGACAGTGCAGAACTTCCTCAGTTACACACCTCCGACAGTGCAGCACTTCCTCAGTTACACACCTCCGACAGTGCAGCACTTCCTCAGTTACACACCTCCGACAGTGCAGCACTCCCTCAGTTATACACCTCCGACGGTGCAGCACTCCCTCAGTTACACACCTCCGACAGGGCAGCACTCCCTCAGTTACACACCTCCAACAGTGCAGCACTCCCTCAGTTATACATCTCCGACAGTGCAGCACTCCCTCAAATATGCACCTCCGACAGTGCAGCACTCCCTCAGTTACACACCTCCGACAGTGCAGCACGCCCCCAGTTACACACCTCCGACAGGGCAGCACTCCCTCAGTTATACATCTCCGACAGTGCAGCACTCCCTCAAATATGCACCTCCGACAGTGTAGCACTCCCTCAGTTATACACCTCCGACAGTGCAGCACTCCCTCAGTTATACACCTCCGACAGTGCAGCACTCTCTCAGTTACACACCTCCGACAGTGCAGCACTTCCTCAGTTACACACCTCCGACAGGGCAGCACTCCCTCAGTTACACAACTCCGACAGTGCAGCACTCCCTCAGTTAAACACCTCCGACAGAGCAGCACTCCCTCAGTTACACACCTCCAACAGTGCAGCACTCCCTCAGTTATACATCTCCGACAGTGCAGCACTCCCTCAATTATGCACCTCCGACAGTGCAGCACTCCCTTAGTTACACACCTCCGACAGTGCAGCACTCCTTCAGTTATACACCTCCGACAGAGCAGCACTCCCTCAGTTATACACCTCCGACAGTGCAGCAGTCCCTCAGTTACACACCTGTGACAGTGCAGCACGCCCTCAGTTACACACCTCCGACAGTGCAGCAGTCCCTCAGTTTCACACCTCCGACAGAGCAGCACTCCCTCAGTTATACACCTCCGACAGTGCAGCACTCCCTTAGTTACACACCTCCGACAGTGCAGCACTCCTTCAGTTATACACCTCCGACAGAGCAGCACTCCCTCAGTTATACACCTCCGACAGTGCAGCAGTCCCTCAGTTACACACCTCCGACAGTGCAGCACTCCCTCAGTTATACACCTCCGACAGAGCAGCACTCCCTCAGTTTCACACCTCCGACAGAGCAGCACTCCCTCAGTTTCACACCTCCAACAGTGCAGCACTCCCTCAGTTACACACCTCCGACAGAGCAGCACTCCCTCAGTTATACACCTCCGACAGTGGAGCACTCCCTCAGTTACACACCTCCGACAGTGCAGCACGCCCCCAGTTACACACCTCCGACAGTGCAGCACTCCCTCAGTTTCACACCTCCGACAGAGCAGCACTCCCTCAGTTACACACCTCCGACAGTGCAGCACTCCCTCAGTTTCACACCTCCAACAGTGCAGCACTCCCTCAGTTACACACCTCCGACAGAGCAGCACTCCCTCAGTTAAACACCTCCGACGGTGCAGCACTCCCTCAGTTTCACACCTCCAACAGTGCAGCACTCCCTCAGTTACACACCTCCGACAGTGCAGCACTCCCTCAGTTACACACCTCCGACAGGGCAGCACTCCCTCAGTTACACACCTCCGACGGTGCAGCACTCCCTCAGTTTCACACCTCCAACAGTGCAGCACTCCCTCAGTTATACACCTCCGACACTGCAGCACTCCCCCAGGTACACACCTCCGAAAGTGCAGCATTCCCCCAGTTACACACCTGCGACAGTGCAGCACTCCCTCAGTTACCCACCTCCGACAGTGCAGCACTCCCTCAGTTACACACCTCCGACAGTGCAGCACTCCCTCAGTTATACACCTCCAACAGTGCAGCACTCCCTCAGTTATACACCTCCGACAGAGCAGCACTCCCTCAGTTACACACCTCCAACAGTGCAGCACTCCCTCAGTTATACACCTCCGACAGTGCAGCACTCCCTCAGTTACACACCTCCGACAGAGCAGCACTCCCTCAGTTATACACCTCCGACAGTGCAGCACTCCCTCAGTTACACACCTCCGACAGAGCAGCACTCCCTCAGTTATACACCTCCGACAGTGCAGCAGTTCGTCAGTTACACACCTCCGACAGTGTAGCACTCCCTCAGTTATACACCTCCGACAGTGCAGCACTCCCTCAGTTACACACCTCCGACAGAGCAGCACTCCCTCAGTTATACACCTCCGACAGAGCAGCACTCCCTCAGTTATACATTTCCGACAGTGCAGCACTCCCTCAGTTATACACCTCCGACAGAGCAGCACTCCCCCAGTTACACACCTCCGACAGTGCAGCACTCCCTCAGTTTCACACCTCCGACAGAGCAGCACTCCCTCAGTTTCACACCTCCAACAGTGCAGCACTCCCTCAGTTACACACCTCCGACAGAGCAGCACTCCCTCAGTTACACACCTCCGACAGAGCAGCACTCCCTCAGTTAAACACCTCCTACGGTGCAGCACTCCCTCAGTTTCACACCTCCAACAGTGCAGCACTCCCTCAGTTACACACCTCCGACAGTGCAGCACTCCCTCAGTTACACACCTCCGACAGGGCAGCACTCCCTCAGTTACACACCTCCGACGGTGCAGCACTCCCTCAGTTTCACACCTCCAACAGTGCAGCACTCCCTCAGTTATACACCTCCGACAGTGCAGCACTCCCCCAGTTACACAGGTCCGACACTGCAGCACTCCCCCAGGTACACACCTCCGAAAGTGCAGCATTCCCCCAGTTACACACCTGCGACAGTGCAGCACTCCCTCAGTTACACACCTCCGACAGTGCAGCACTCCCTCAGTTACACACCTCCGACAGTGCAGCACTCCCTCAGTTATACACCTCCAACAGTGCAGCACTCCCTCAGTTATACACCTCCGACAGAGCAGCACTCCCTCAGTTACACACCTCCAACAGTGCAGCACTCCCTCAGTTATACACCTCCGACAGTGCAGCACTCCCTCAGTTACACACCTCCGACAGAGCAGCACTCCCTCAGTTATACACCTCCGACAGTGCAGCATTCCCTCAGTTACACACCTCCGACAGAGCAGCACTCCCTCAGTTATACACCTCCGACAGTGCAGCATTCCCTCAGTTACACACCTCCGACAGAGCAGCACTCCCTCAGTTATACACCTCCGACAGTGCAGCAGTTCGTCAGTTACACACCTCCGACAGTGCAGCACTCCCTCAGTTATACACCTCCGACAGTGCAGCACTCCCTCAGTTACACACCTCCGACAGAGCAGCACTCCCTCAGTTATACACCTCCGACAGAGCAGCACTCCCTCAGTTCACACCTCCGACAGTGCAGCACTCCCTCAGTTATACACCTCCGACAGTGCAGCACTCCCTCAGTTACACACCTCCGACAGTGCAGCACTCCCTCAGTTATACACCTCCGACAGAGCAGCACTCCCTCAGTTACACACCTCCGACAGAGCAGCACACCCTCAGTTACACACCTCCGACAGTGTAGCACTCCCTCAGTTACACACCTCCGACAGAGCAGCACTCCCTCAGTTATACACCTCCGACAGTGCAGCACTCCCTCAGTTATACACCTCCGACAGTGCAGCACCCCATCACTTATACACCTCCGACAGAGCAGCACTCCCTCAGTTATACATCTCCGACAGTGCAGCACTCCCTCAGTTATACACCTCCGACAGTGCAGCACTCCCTCAGTTACACACCTCCGACAGAGCAGCACACCCTCAGTTACACACCTCCGACAGTGTAGCACTTCCTCAGTTACACACCTCCGACAGAGCAGCACTCCCTCACTTACACACCTCCGACAGAGCAGCACTCCCTCAGTTATACACCTCCGACAGAGCAGCACTCCCTCAGTTATACACCTCCGACAGAACAGCACTCCCAAAGTTATACACCTCCGACAGTGGAGCACTCCCTCAGTTACACAACTCCGATAGAGCAGCACTCCCTCAGTTACACACCTCCGACAGTGCAGAACTTCCTCAGTTACACACCTCCGACAGTGCAGCACTCCCTCAGTTACACACCTCCGACAGTGCAGAACTTCCTCAGTTACACACCTCCGACAGTGCAGCACTTCCTCAGTTACACACCTCCGACAGTGCAGCACTTCCTCAGTTACACACCTCCGACAGTGCAGCACTCCCTCAGTTATACACCTCCGACGGTGCAGCACTCCCTCAGTTACACACCTCCGACAGGGCAGCACTCCCTCAGTTACACACCTCCAACAGTGCAGCACTCCCTCAGTTATACATCTCCGACAGTGCAGCACTCCCTCAAATATGCACCTCCGACAGTGCAGCACTCCCTCAGTTACACACCTCCGACAGTGCAGCACGCCCCCAGTTACACACCTCCGACAGGGCAGCACTCCCTCAGTTATACATCTCCGACAGTGCAGCACTCCCTCAAATATGCACCTCCGACAGTGTAGCACTCCCTCAGTTATACACCTCCGACAGTGCAGCACTCCCTCAGTTATACACCTCCGACAGTGCAGCACTCTCTCAGTTACACACCTCCGACAGTGCAGCACTTCCTCAGTTACACACCTCCGACAGGGCAGCACTCCCTCAGTTACACAACTCCGACAGTGCAGCACTCCCTCAGTTAAACACCTCCGACAGAGCAGCACTCCCTCAGTTACACACCTCCAACAGTGCAGCACTCCCTCAGTTATACATCTCCGACAGTGCAGCACTCCCTCAATTATGCACCTCCGACAGTGCAGCACTCCCTTAGTTACACACCTCCGACAGTGCAGCACTCCTTCAGTTATACACCTCCGACAGAGCAGCACTCCCTCAGTTATACACCTCCGACAGTGCAGCAGTCCCTCAGTTACACACCTGTGACAGTGCAGCACGCCCTCAGTTACACACCTCCGACAGTGCAGCAGTCCCTCAGTTTCACACCTCCGACAGAGCAGCACTCCCTCAGTTATACACCTCCGACAGTGCAGCACTCCCTTAGTTACACACCTCCGACAGTGCAGCACTCCTTCAGTTATACACCTCCGACAGAGCAGCACTCCCTCAGTTATACACCTCCGACAGTGCAGCAGTCCCTCAGTTACACACCTCCGACAGTGCAGCACTCCCTCAGTTATACACCTCCGACAGAGCAGCACTCCCTCAGTTTCACACCTCCGACAGAGCAGCACTCCCTCAGTTTCACACCTCCAACAGTGCAGCACTCCCTCAGTTACACACCTCCGACAGAGCAGCACTCCCTCAGTTATACACCTCCGACAGTGGAGCACTCCCTCAGTTACACACCTCCGACAGTGCAGCACGCCCCCAGTTACACACCTCCGACAGTGCAGCACTCCCTCAGTTTCACACCTCCGACAGAGCAGCACTCCCTCAGTTACACACCTCCGACAGTGCAGCACTCCCTCAGTTTCACACCTCCAACAGTGCAGCACTCCCTCAGTTACACACCTCCGACAGAGCAGCACTCCCTCAGTTAAACACCTCCGACGGTGCAGCACTCCCTCAGTTTCACACCTCCAACAGTGCAGCACTCCCTCAGTTACACACCTCCGACAGTGCAGCACTCCCTCAGTTACACACCTCCGACAGGGCAGCACTCCCTCAGTTACACACCTCCGACGGTGCAGCACTCCCTCAGTTTCACACCTCCAACAGTGCAGCACTCCCTCAGTTATACACCTCCGACACTGCAGCACTCCCCCAGGTACACACCTCCGAAAGTGCAGCATTCCCCCAGTTACACACCTGCGACAGTGCAGCACTCCCTCAGTTACCCACCTCCGACAGTGCAGCACTCCCTCAGTTACACACCTCCGACAGTGCAGCACTCCCTCAGTTATACACCTCCAACAGTGCAGCACTCCCTCAGTTATACACCTCCGACAGAGCAGCACTCCCTCAGTTACACACCTCCAACAGTGCAGCACTCCCTCAGTTATACACCTCCGACAGTGCAGCACTCCCTCAGTTACACACCTCCGACAGAGCAGCACTCCCTCAGTTATACACCTCCGACAGTGCAGCACTCCCTCAGTTACACACCTCCGACAGAGCAGCACTCCCTCAGTTATACACCTCCGACAGTGCAGCAGTTCGTCAGTTACACACCTCCGACAGTGTAGCACTCCCTCAGTTATACACCTCCGACAGTGCAGCACTCCCTCAGTTACACACCTCCGACAGAGCAGCACTCCCTCAGTTATACACCTCCGACAGAGCAGCACTCCCTCAGTTATACATTTCCGACAGTGCAGCACTCCCTCAGTTATACACCTCCGACAGAGCAGCACTCCCTCAGTTACACACCTCCGACAGAGCAGCACTCCCTCAGTTATACACCTCCGACAGTGCAGCACTCCCTCAGTTACACACCTCCGACAGAGCAGCACTCCCTCAGTTATACACCTCCGACAGAGCAGCACTCCCTCAGTTATACATTTCCGACAGTGCAGCACTCCCTCAGTTATACACCTCCGACAGAGCAGCACTCCCTCAGTTACACACCTCCGACAGAGCAGCACTCCCTCAGTTAAACACCTCCGACAGTGTTGCACTCCCTCAGTTACACATCTCCGACAGTGCAGCACTCCCTCAGTTACACATCTCCGACAGTGCAGCACTCCCTCAGTTATACACCTCCGACAGGGCAGCAGTCCCTCAGTTACACACCTCCAACAGTGCAGCACTCCCTCAGTTATACACCTCCGACAGAGCAGCACTCCCTCAGTTACACACCTCCGACAGAGCAGCACTTCCTCAGTCACACACCTCCAACAGTGTAGCACTCCCTCAGTTACACACCTCCGACAGTGCAGCACTCCCTCAGTTACACACCTCCGACAGAGCAGCACTCCCTCAGTTCCACACCTCCGAGAATGCCCCACTCTGGTTGTATCACAGCTTGGTATGGCTCCTGCTCTGACCAAGACTGCAAGAGACTGTAAAGGATCGTGAATATAGCCTACTCCATCATGCAAACAAGCTTCCCATCCACTGACTCTGCCTACACTTCCCACTGCCTCGGAAAATCAGCCAGTATTATTTAGGACCCCACACACCCCGGACATTCTCTCTTCCACCTTCTTCCTTCGGGAAAACATACAAAAGTCTGAGATCACGCACCAACTGACTCAAGAACAGCTTCTTCCCTGCAGCAGTCAGACTTTTGAAATGGATCTACCTTGTATTAATTTGGATCTTTCTCTGCACCTTAGCTATGACTGTAACATTATATTCTGCACTCTCTCCTCTTCTTCTCTATGAACGGTATGCTTTGCCTGTTTAGCACACAAGAAACAATACTTTTCACTGTATACATGTGACAATAATAAGTCAAATCAGATCACTCCCTCAGTTCCCTCACTCATTCTGGTTAGTTCCCTGTAATGTATCCCCATGTCAAATGGGATGATTTATTTCCACATTCCGAGGTGACATTGAGAATCATCTTAAATGTTGTGACTAAACGGGGAGGCCCAGCAGAAAGCTGTACCAAGGCACCATCTTCCCAGAGATTTTACTGGTGGGGGGTGGTGACGGTGGTGGGGAGAGGGGTGTCTCAGTTCTGTTGGAGACACGGAGCAGGCGTTACATTGAATTTACAGACCGTACAGACGCGATTATTCTTCCCAACAGCCTTCTCCCTTTACTCTACCTCATCCCATCATCATATCCCACTCTTAACTTCCCATGCGTGTTAACCTAGCTTCCCCTTAAAAGATTCTGTGCTATTATTAGGGTGGCACGGTGGTTAGCTCTGCTGCCTCACAGCACTGGGGACCCGGGTTCGATTCCCAGCTTGGTTCACTGTCTGTCTAGAGTCTGCACTTCCTCACTGTGTCTGCCTGAGTTTCCTCCCACAGTCTGAGGGACACGCTGGTTAGGTGCATTGGCCATTCTCCCTTAGTGTACCCGAACAGGCACCAGGGTTGTGGTGACTAGTGGATTTTCATGGTAACTTCATTGCAGTGTTAATGTAAGCCTACTTGTGACAATGATAAATAATCATTATTCCATATTTTAGCCCCTGTTTGGATAAAGATGTTTCTGACGAGTACCCTATGGGATTTGTTTACATAAGAACATAAGAAATAGGAGCAGGAGTAGGCCATCTGGCCCTTCGAGCCTACCCTGCCATTCAATAAGATCATGGCTGATCTGTCGTGGCTCAGTTCCACATTCCGGCCCTCTCCCCATAACCCTTAATCCCCTCTCTTATCAAGAACCCATCAATCCGCTTCTTGAAAATATTTAGCGAGGCAGCCTCCACCACTTCAACGGGCAGAGAATTCCAGAGATTCACCACCTTTTGAGTGAAGAAGTTCCTCCTCAACTCCGTTCTAAAACGCCCCCCCCTTTATCTTGAGGCTGTGCCCCCTAGTCCTACTGTCTTTTTTGAGCGGGAGGAGTCTCTCCACCTCTATCCTATCCATCCCATTCATCATCTTATACGTCTCAATGAAATCTCCCCTCATTCTTCTAAACTCTAACGAGTACAAGCCTAGTTCATTCAGCCTCTCCTCATAGCTCAACCCCCTCAACTCCAGTATCAGCCTAGTAAACCTCCTCTGCACTCCCTCCAAGGCCAAAATATCTTTGCGCAGGTGCGGCGCCCAAAACTGCACACAGTACTCCAGCTGCGGCCTCACCAATGCCCTATACAGCTGCAGCAAGACCTCCCTAGTTTTATATTCAATTGCGGATATCTTACATTTGAGGCCTGTAAATTTTGGAGCAACCCATGTGAAAACATTTCTCTCCACAACCGACCCTCGTCAAACCCCTACACAATTTCAAAGACGTTTTTATTAGGTCAGCCTTTACTTGCTTAGACAAAAGAGCCCCAGTCTTTCATTCTTTCCCCGTGATTACACTGTTACGGCGAAAGGATTGGAAAGAAGGAAGAGGCTGAGGAAATGACCACCCAAGACTTTGTTTAATGTCTGCTCTTATCATCGGCTAAACAAAGACTGCACTGGCCTGTAACCTGAAGCCATCCGTTCCCTGCAGAAGGTCACAGTCCAAAGTACCCCTTATAGCTCCCACACACACACACACACACACACAAACAGGAGAGGCTAAATCTGTTTCGCAGACGGTGACAGATCAAGCTTCTGAGGCCCTCACTGATGTTGACACAACACTGCCCTGTGACCGAATCCCCACAAAGAAGACAGTTACTGACACTCGGGCCGAGAGTGTGGGAAATCTAACCCTCCCACCACCCCACCTTGACAAAGCACTCAGTCTGAATAATTGGCCTCAGCTTCCTGGTAATTGAGCGGAGTGCCAACCTTGAGAACACAAGAGAGGGCTAATCGTCTGAATTCCTTTGACTTTCTGTCCATATGGCTAATGACGGGCCTACATCCTTTGAAGTTCACCTGGAGCTGAAGGCCCGATCACGGAGTGGTCATTAACCCTTACGCCTGCTGGCTGGGAACTTTCTGCTGACTGGCCAGTGAACCGTGAGGAAACACAACCGACCCGTCGTTACACAATTGTGACTTCGCCGTGGAGAAGTCAGCTTCGAGGTCGGCAAATCCTGACCAGTATCCGACCGGTTCCTCCATCTCGCTGTTATTAGCTTCAAGGGATGATCAGGAACCCAGATACAGTCACCGTGAGGTTAAACTGTCAGCAGAGCTTGAATCAGCAATGCCAACACTGAATCACAGAATCCCCACAGTGCAGAAGGAAACCATTCGGCCCATCGAGTCTGTACTGGTCACAATCCCACCCAGGCCCTGTCCCCATAACCCCATGCATTTACCCTAGCCAGTCCCCCTGACACTAAGGGGCAATGTAGCACGGCCAATCCACCAAACCCACGCATCGTTTGTTCATTTATTTCTTTATTAGTGTCAACAAGTAGGCTTACATTAACGAAGTTACTGTGAAAATCTCTTAGGAGCCACACTCCGGTGCCTGTTCAGGTCCACTGAGGGAGAATTTAGCACGGCCAATACACTTGGTAGCATGGTTTCATGGAAGGGAACTGCAGCACTGAAGGAAACCCATGCAGACATGGGGAGAATGTGCCATCTCCGTAAAGCCAGGTCCCTGACGCTGTGAGGCAGCAATGTTAACCCACTGTGCTACCATGACACCCATGACTCAATATCTTCCTGGAGGTTCTATAACACGGTGCAGACATGGGAACCATTTTGGAGTTGGGCCAGTTACGATGGGCCGAATGGCTGTTCCACATTCATGCAAAATGGATGGACTTATAGGGTATCAAATTGCAATGAGTACTTTCAAATGAAATGGGGTTGAGGGGCGGGATTTTACAACCTCGCTTGTCCTTAAACTGTAGAATCCCATCCAAGGTCAACGAACCTTTCTATGACCCTCCCCTCGCCCAGCCCAATTCCCATGGCAGGTGGGATAGTAAAATTCTGGCCAAGGGGTCAGGTACTTTTTCTTTCCTGCCAGTACACACAGAACGGCAATAGTGTGGTGGTATTGTATTGGACCAATAATCCAGAGACACAGGGTAATTCCCTGTGGACCCAGGATGGAATCCCACCATGGCAGATGTTATCATAGAATCCCTACGGTGTTGAATGAGGCCATTCAGCCCATTGAGCCTGCAGTGACAATAATCCCACCCAGGCCCTATCCCCATTTCTCCTCATATTTACCCAGCTAATCACCCTGAGGGGGATTACCCTGGCACGGTGGGTTAGCACTGCAGCCTCAGACCACCAGGGGCCCGGGTTCAATTCCAGCCTTGGGTCACAGTCTGTGTGGATCTTACACATTCTCCCCATGTCTGTGCGGGTTTCCTTTAGGTGCCCCAGTCTCCTTCCACAGTCCAAAGATGTGCGAGTTAGGCGGATTGGCCATGCTAAATTGCCCCAGGAATAGGAATTCCTGAGCTCAGGATGAAGGCGGCTGAAGGCAACAGCGCAATGCAGAAGCAGCCAGAATCGGAGAAGCACGGGAGAGAGGGATTTAGACTCACGGATGAGAAAATCAAAATTCAGCAGTCGCTGTGTAGAAATCAGCAACCAGAGAGGTGAGAGGTGGAATGAGGTTTGCTGGGAGTGAGGATATGGGACAGCAGTGAATCATCAGTTGAAATTAGCAGAGGTTGCAGGCTGAGAGACTGGCCAGGATAGTGTAGGAATTGTTGTGTCTGCAGGTAACAAAGATTTCAAATCCCCACAGGGAGTTTGGATGGGGAGGGGATGGGAGGAGATGGTGGGGGAAGGGCAGTTCCTGTTCATTCGAAGCCTTGATCTCCACCTCCCTCCTGACTCTGGGGGTTTTCCCTCATTGATGTGAGTGAGTGAGTGAGCTTGAGGCTGGGAGGCCCAGTGACCGGGAGGTTTAATCATTCACCAGTTGCCAGGGGAGCTGTGGGAACTCTCTCTCCAGCACGAGGCCGACGCACCTCGGTAACCACCCGAGACTCCGCACAATCTGTCCATGCCCCAAACTCCACGTCGTAGCAGCACTGCAAACACCAACATCAACAACATCCCTCACTGCCGTGACATGGAGATTAATCACTCATGCAGATGCCAAGGTAGAGAATGTACTGCGATGGGGATGGCACGGTGGTGGCACAGTGCGTTAGCACTGTTGCCTCACAGCGCCAGGGGTCCAGGTTCAATTCCAGGCTTGGGGCACTGTCTGCGCAGAGTCTGCATGTTCTCCCCATGTCTGCGTGGGCTTCCTCCGGGTGCTCCGGTTTCCTCCTACAGTCTGAAAGGCGCGCTGGTTAGGCGCATTGGCCGTGCTAAATTCTCCCTCAGTGTACCTGAACAGGTGCTGGACTGTGGCGACTAGGGGATTTTCACAGTAACTTCATTGCAGTGTTAATGTAAGCTGAACTCGTGACACGAATAAATAAATCTTAAAATGGTGTTGCCGAACTCGCTAAGAAGGGACACTTCATACTGCACACAGCCACATCCTTTGTCCCCCTCCGTTGTACATGGGGTACCTGTTTCTCTGCATTGTCTGCCCGCTGGTCAGCCTCGGTCACTCTTTGTTCCAACTCCTGCATCTGTAAGGAGGACAGAAGACAAAAGTTAAGCCCTATGTGGTACTGGACAGGAAGAGTCTTTACTCAACACACTGTGTCTGAAATTGCACGAAGAAAGGCAAGTCCCCGGAAACGGAGGGGATCTAATCCACAGTATTGAGGGAGGCAAGGGGAAGAAAAAGCTTAACAGATATCTCCACATCCTCTTTAACCACAGGCAAGGTTCCAGAGGACGGGAGAATAGCTAGTGTTGTTCCCTCGTTTAAAAAAGGAAGCAGGGATAATCCAGCAAATTATAGGCTGGTGAGCCTGACGTCAGTGGTGGGGAAGCTTTCGGAGAAGATGCTGTAATGACAGGATATATGCACATACGGACGAGGCTGTGACAGGCAGCACGGTTTAAAACGGGGAAGGTCGCGCCTCATCAACTTGATTTGAGCTTTTTGAAGAGATGACAAAGATAATTGATGAGGGAATATCTGTGGATGTACTTTATAAGGATGCCTGACATGGCAGACCGGTACATAAACTAAAATCACATGGGATTCGGGATGGGCTGGCTCGATGGTACAGAACTGGCTTGGTTATAGAAGCCAGAGAATAGCAGTGGAAGGGTGTTTTACAGAGTGGAGATAGTGGTATTCTGCAGGGATCAGTGCTGGGACCTCTGTTGCCTAAGTATATATAAATGATCTGGAGGAAAATGTGGGTGGTCTGGTTAGTAAGTCTGCAGATGACACAAGGATTGGTGGAGTTGCTGATAGTGCCGAGGATTGTTAGAGGATACATCAGGGTATAAATAGATTGGAGATTTGGCCACAGAAATGGCAGCTGGCATTTAATCCAGACAAATGGGAGATGATGCGTTTTGGAGGGTCAAATTTAGGTGTGAATTATACTGTAAATGGCAGAACCATTAAGAACATTAACATACTGAGGGATCTTGACATGCAGGTCCACAGTTCCCTGGCAGTGGCAACACAGGTGCCCAAGATGATTAAGAAGGCATATGACATGATTACCTTCATCAGCTGGCGCACTGAGTACAAGAGTTGGGAAATCATGTTACAGCTATTTAAAACTTTGGTTAGGCTGCATTTGAGTATTGTGTGCAGTTCTGGTCACCACACTACCAGAGGATATGGAAGCTTTGGAGAGAATGCAGAGAAGGTTCACCAGGATGTTGCCTGGTCTCGAGGGCGCTGACTACGAGGGGAGATTGAATAAATTAGGATTGTTTTCGCTGGAAAGACAGAGGCTGAGGGGAGACCTGATACAGAATGATGAGACACACAGACAGGGTGGATAGTTAGAGGCTTTTCCCCAGGGTGGAAGTGTCAGTTACAAAGGGGGCACAGGTTCAGGGTGAGAGGGGGAAAGTTTAAGGGAGACGTACAGGGGAAAGTGTTTCATGCAAAGAGTGGTGGGTGCCTGGAATGTGCTGCCGGAGGAGGTGGTGGAAACAGATATGTTAGCAACATTTAAGAGGCATCTGGATGGGTACATGAATAGGGAGGGAATAGAGGGATACAGACCAAGTAAAGGCAGAAGGTTTTTTCAGTTTAGTTAGGACATCATGATCGGCACAGGCTTGGAGGGCCGAAGGGCCTGTTCCTGTACTGTCCTTTTCTTCGTTCCTTGAAATCAGTGAAGCTCATCTGTAGGTTGAAACTGGTGTTTAACAGAGCTTTTTACTTTAAACAGCAATCTTGTACCTCACTCTAATACACTGAGAATGAATTTAACCCTACCTGCCTGTCGGAAACTGAGCAAGAGTACAATTAAAATTTGAGTGACCAGGCCACCCATCAATGATTGTTCTCCAGGTCTCTGGATGGCCAAGCCAACTAAAAGCCAGCGGGGTCCTCCATTAAATGTAGGGCAGGCTCTGATGACATCATTGGGCCTTGACTGCGATCTTAACTCAGGCATGAGTGGGAAGACCATTGTTTAACTGGGCTGAAGAGAACTGAGTCCTGTTGGGATGCCCAAGTAGGAATGGTATCTTTTAAACATTGCTTTGTGGGGTCAAACGGACTGAGGGAGCGGACCCTAAAAGGAAGGTTCATGTAATGACTTCAATCAGGCCATTGAGGTTAGCCTATTGGAATATGAACTCCTTGATTGAGGATCCAATTGATGGCCCAATCAGGGAGTCTTTGCCTTGTACTTAACCAAGAGTGTCAGTTCCTCTGACACCCCCGGTGATGGACTGCTGATGGCACTCTGTGTATTGCTGTTAGGGAATTTTGGTGAAGGGACTTCTGCCTCTGAGGACTTAGTTTATGCCTCTCGTTTCCTGGACTCTCTCCCACACACCTACTGGGGAACTGCATCGGAGCTTGATTAGGTGGCACGGTAGCACAGTGGTTAGCACTGCTGCTTCACAGCTCCAGGGTCCTGGGTTCAATTCCCGGCTCGAGTCACTGTCTGTGTGGAGTTTGCACATTCTCCTCGTGTCTGTGTGGGTTTCCTCTGGGCACTCTGGTTTTCTCCCACAGTCCAAAGATGTGCGAGTTAGGTTGATTGGCCATGCTACAAAAATTGCCCCTTATTGTCCAGGGATGCGTAGGTTAGAGGGGATTAGTGGGTATAATATGTAGGGATATGGGGGTAGGGCCTGGGTGGGATTGTGTTCAGTTGGGACTCGATGGGCCGAAGGGCCTCTTTCTGCCCTGTAGGGTTCTATGATTAGGGACCAGACAGCCTTAAATCTGGTATTTCAATCATTTGTGCTGCCTCATACTGTCCGCAATGCCACCTGCCCCAAGACTATTCGTTCCGAGTGGATTCACAAAGCTGAATGACGGCAAAATCAACCAATTAGAAAGTTAGGTGGCTCTAAAAGACTAAATGTTGACTGAGCTCCTGCCTTTCCCATGGTCATTTCCACGTTGGTGAGTATGCCCACGAGGAACGATCCTTGTCCCACATCCTATTAACGCAGCACCAGTGCTCCCTGTTCATTCCAATTCATTGTAAGGACATTTGGAAAATAATCTAGCTTGCGTGGGCTTCACTTAGGTGAAGGTTCGGTCTAACAAAGTGAAACTGCTCCAGTATGAAAAGGTATGGCAGGCTCACCAATATCGATTCTGCTTCAGATAAAATACCTTGGATTTCCCCTTGATAATTGGTCCTATCTGGGATTTGCGTCACCTGAACAAGTCAGAATAGCCACCAACTTATTCCCAGCCCAGAACTCACTGCCCACTCTTCTCTCCCATTCCAATGGAGGAATCCCCTACATTTGCACCAATATCATTGTGCTCGATTACTTAATGTGATCTTCAGTTCCTTAATGGGGATCGGCAAGATTCTGGTAACACATGGAGGGCTGGGGGGAGGGGGGTGTTCCCATGCCGCCCGCCACGGGAATCGTAGCTGTTGGGAGAGGGGGGAGGTGGACCATGCAAAGGTCTGTTGACCTCAGGGGGGATTTTTCTGGTTTTGGGACGAGGGTGGCTGGTAAATCCCGCTCAAAGTGTACCTCGTGGCAAGTAATAAGGTCTTAGCTTGCCTCGCAGCCATTTTTTGTGTCTGGTCTTGTGTCCGGTGTCTCTGACCCACCCGAGCTTCATGAGAAATTTCAGAGGTTGGCCTCCACTCTGTGCCAGTGCAGCAACTGGGCGCCTCAATGCTGACACTGCCTCAGAACTGGGGCATTACAATCAAACCACTGCCTCAAAACCTGGGTATTACAACCAAACTTCTACCTTAGAGCCTGCGTATTACAATCAAACCACTGCCTCAGAACCTGGGTATTACAACCAAACCACTGCCTCAGAACCTGGGTATTACAACCAAACTTCTACCTTAGAGCCTGCGTATTACAATCAAACCACTGCCTCAGAACCTGGGTATTACAACCAAACCACTGCCTCAGAACCTGGGTATTACAACCAAACTTCTACCTTAGAGCCTGCGTATTACAATCAAACCACTGCCTCAGAACCTGGGTATTACAACCAAACCACTGCCTCAGAGCCTGGGTATTACAACCAAACCACTGCCTCAGAGCCTGGGCATTACAACCAAACCAAACAAGCGTCACAAATTTGATCTTACATTTCAGAAAGCTTTTGATATATTTCAGGATTGTAGATCTAACAGGGAACGGGGTTATTTCACCTTCCACAATGTCTGTTGGGTATCTGGCTAGTTAGAAGTTCCCATTGCCTTGACAGGATTATAGCTGATTAAAGTCTGGCACTTTATATTTCAAATGCCTTCCTTTATGAAGTTGACGTTTTGTGTCAAGGGAGCCTGCAGTACATTCCACGCAAGAACTTTCCAGAAATGTGGTCAATTTATAATATCAAACATCAGGTGACTCATGGCAGCCATTCTTGGTCAATTTCTCTTTTTTAGCAGCTTGAAACAGTTCAATATGTTTTTGGTTATTCGGTGAAATTATGGACAGATCCCACTCAGTCACAATTTCGTATCATCGTGGCAGCATTGTGAGATTCTACCTGCACCCACAACCCAACCTCGCTAAACCCTTTGTCCTTTCTCAGTTAAATACACACACCACCCAGCAGGAAGCTGAGAATTTCCCCGTTATCATGGTTCCTTGAAGATATTTGATGCTTCAGCGCTCCCAATCGTTAGGGGCCATGCTGGGCAAACAGAAATAAGATTCTGAGACTACAATTATTTGTATAGAATTGCAGAAGGATTTCAGCTACGGACATTGAAGGCTGCATGCAATCATTTGCTTTGTTTTTCTTCTCTGGCACACATAATGGGCCGAATGGCCATCTTCTATGTTATATTGTTCATTTTCTGTACTTACTTTAGTCTGTTCTTCAAAAAATTTTATTCCTTTCTTGAAGTTACAAAGCCAATGAGAAAGTGGACAGGACTAGTCCTTAATCCACCTCCTCGCTTGCTCCGAAAAATAATTCAAATTCAAGTTGAATCCCCACGGGCTTCGTCCTGTGGCCTAATGGCCACAGAAATGGCAAACCACAAACCTACAGCAATATTGTGGTCTCCGGCTGAAATCCCCCCCCCCATGGTCGATGGTAAAGTTATCCTGGGATAGGCAAGGGTGAGCTGCAAAATATCTCCCAGTTGCTCTCTCACTGCTTCCGCATGTTTCAGCTCTGACTCATTTGGTAACACTCTTGTCTCCGAGTGGACGTTCACTGCAGAGATCTGAGTGGAAATGTTCAAGCTCTTGGTGCAGCACCGAGGGAATGCTGCACAGTCACTGGTGCTACCTTCCTGGTGAGACGAGGTTCCATCTGCTCTCTCTGAGGAATGAAAGGGAACCCACGGTACTATTTGAAGTGGTCTCCTTAGGCCCTAGGCTCCAAAAATTCTTCCCTAGTCTTCTCTGCCTCCCTCTCTCCTCCCTGCCAACACTCCTCAGAACTTACCCATTGTTCTAACATCACCTAATGTGGCTTATTATCAAATTCTGTTTCGGTGGCACAGTGGTTAGCACCGCTGCCTCACAGAGCCAGGGACCCGGGTTTGATTCCCGGCTTGGGTCACTGTCTGTGTGGAGTTTGCACTTTCTCCCCATGTTCGTGTGTGGGTTTCTTCCAGGTACTCCGGTTTCCTCCCTTAGTCCGAAGATGTGTGGGTTAGGTGGGTCAGGGGTTAGGATAAATGCATGGGGTAATGGGGGGATAGCGCCTGGTTGGGATTGTGGTCGGTGCAGAGTTGATAGGCCGAATAACCTCCTTCAGCACTGTAGGATTCTATGACGCACCTGTTAGCAACATTCTGTTACTTAAAAGGCATTTTATAAACGTAATCTCTCTCACGCTCCTGGCCAGAAGTTGTCCCTTAACCAATCACGTTAAAACAGTTCATTTCGTCATCACATTGCTATTTTGTGGGATCCTTTTATCATTCATTGGTGGGACATGGGTGTCACTGGCTGGCCAGCATTGACTGCCCACCCCTAGCTGCTGTGGCTCTGGAGTCACATGTAGGCCAGACCAGGTAAGGATGGCAGATTTCCTTCCCTTAAGGGCATTAGTGAACCAGATGGGGTTTTACAACAATTGTCATGGTCATCAGTAGATTCTTAATTCCAGATTTTTTTTTAATGAATTCAAATTCCACCATTTGCCGTGGCAATTTTTGAACCCGGTCCCCAAAGCTGGGATTTCTGGAGTAATAATCTAGTGATAATACCACTAGGCCATCACCTTCCCCCCCCGCAGTGCACAAATTAGTCTCCTACATTCCAACAGTGACTACGCTTGAAAAGCACTTCACGTAAAGCACTAGGGAACGGTGTGAGATCATGAACGGGTGCAATGGAAATGCAAGGGGTGGGGTTTTCTGGATCTTCCCGCCAGTGGGATCTTCCAGCCCCGCCAAAGGTGACCCTTCACGATGGGCAGGACAGGTAAACCACCGAGGCTCCCATAGACAAGGGCAGGACTGGAAGATCCCGCCAACAGCCAATGGTGAGTGGCCACTGGAAAATGCGCAACGGGATAGATGGAAAATCTCTCCCAAGGTTTATTCTTTTAACCTTCCCCATTTCCCTCAATGATCTTGCTCTCCCACCCCCCCCCCACCCCCCCCCCCCCCCCCCACCAGCCCGCAGGGTGGAAGTCGATTTGTTAAGAGTAAAGCTCCCTCCTCACAGCTGGCGTTTAATTATAGGCCAAGGCTGTGATCTAGAATTTGGTCGGGGTGGAGGGGAAACGACTGAAATCTTTTACAGGGGATCCACTTTAAAAGGGATTGAGGAACGTACGCAGGGCAGACAGAGGGAAAGCTGGAGAGTCTAGGGTTTCATAAATCACCTGTTTGATGTGTGTAAAAGAATTACACGGCTTGTCTGAACCAACATTCCACCCCCCCCCCCGACCCCCCCCCCCCCCACCCCCAACCCCACCCCCACCCCAGCCGCCTCCTACTGAGACCCGGCATCTCGTGAGGAGATTGTAAAAGGCGCACATCAGGATCAGTCTGTGTGCCGACCTGGGATAGACTTAATGACCCCCCCCCTCCCACCCACCCATCTCCCCCGTGCACCCCCCCCAACCTTCCCGAGGCTGCTCAAGTAGCTTTCCAGCTGTTTTTCTGGAGAAAGACAGAGCGTCTCAATTAAAATCCCAGCTGTCAACTCAGACGTCTCCGTGCCCAGCATTACTCTAGTTGCTCAGTTCAATCTCCCCGCTTCGCACATCAGTCGGGAAACTCATCCCCTTCCCTTCTGTTTTTCCCATCCTCCTCCTTCTCCTTCCCTTCCTCCCTCAAAGACCGTGATTCTCTGCTGGGCCACAGGCCTCACCGACGCCCTCTTTATGCTTCAATCACGGAATCCCTACCGTGCAGGAGGAGACCATTCAGCCCATCGAGTCTGCACTGACCACAGTCCCACCCAGGCCCTATCCCCATGCATTTACCCTAGCTCGTCCTCCTGACACTAATTTAGCATGGCCAATCCACCTCACCCGCACATCTTTGGACAACCCCTGAGCAAGGGAGTTCAAATGGTCAGTGGATAGGCATATGGATAACACTGGAATAGTTTAGGTTAGAGGGTCATTAGATTGGTTCCACTGGCCAGCGCAACATCGAGGGCCGAAGGGCCTGTACTGCGCTGTAATATTCTATATTCATCCATTCTCTGCTGTCCCTTTAAATGGGCCCCTTAAAGCACCAGGTGTCGCCTCCCACCTTCCTAAAGGGCACCGTTAATCAGGCTATATAGCAATGCAGTGTTAAAACTCTGAACTTAGCTCAAAAGCAGATCTACTTTCATAGGTAACTAACTGAGTCTATGGGAAAATGTGCGATTATGTTGTTGGTAGGAAGATTAGAACGGCAAAATATTTATTTTAATAGAGAGAGACAGGAGAATGATGTGGTACAAAGGCATCCAAGTGTCCTTGTACATGAAACAAAATTAGTGTGCAGAGAGACCAAAAAAATTGGGAAGGAAATTTCCAATCCCACGACTGCTACCACCTAGAAAAACAAGAGCAGATGATACCTGGGAACACAGCGCCTGATATTTGATTTATTATTGTCGCATATATTAACAGACAGTGAAAAGTATTGTTTCTTGAGCGTTATACTGACAAACCATGATCACTAGGCAGCATGCTGGCACAGTGGTTAGCACTGCTCCCTCATAGTGCCAGGGACCCAGGTTCGATTCCGACCTGGGGGTCACTGTGTGGAGTTTGCACATTCTCCCTGTGTCTGTGTGGGGTTCCTCCAGGTTCTCTGCAGGAAACCCATACAGTCCAAAGATGTGCAGGTTAGGTCGATTGGCCGTGCAAAATTGCTCTAAAGAGTCAGGGGGATTAACAGGGTAAATACACGGAGTTAAAGGAATGGGTGGGATTGTTGTTGGTGCAGACTTGATGGGCTGAATGGCCTCCTTCTGTACTGTAGGGATTCTATAATTGGCCCAAGTTTTGTCCAAAGTCATCTCTTTATTTGACTAGTCCATTGGATGTAAGGATATTGCCAATCTATTATTGCCCTTGAGAGGGTGGTGGTGAGCTGCTTAGTTGTGGTTCATCTAGTCCAGGTATACACACAGTGCTGTTAGAAAGTGAGTTACAGGATTTTGACCCTGTAACAGTAAAGGAATGGTGATATAGTCCTAAATCAGGATGGTAAGTGGCTTAGAGGGGAATCTGGAGGAGGCGGTGCTCCCAGGTATCTGCTGCCCGTAGACTTCTAGATGGTAGAGGTTGTGAGTTTCAGGTGCTTTTGAAGAAGTCTTGGTGAATTGCTGTACTGGACCTTATAGATGGTACGTGCTGCTGCCACTGTGGGCCAGTGGTGGAGCGAGCGAATGTTTAAGGTGGTGAATGGGGTGCCAATCAAGCGGGCTGCTTTGTCCTGGATGGTGTCGAGCTTTCTTGAGTAGTTGGAAATACACTCATCCAGTTAAGTATAGAGGATGCCATCGCACTTCTGATTTGTGTCTTGTGAACAGTCTTATGGGAATCACGAGGTGGGTTTTGCCACAGAATTCCCAGCTCCTGCCCTGTCTGTGTAGCCATAGTGTTTATATATGTTTATATAACTGATCCAGTTTCTGGTCAATGGTAATCCCCAGGATACAGATGTGACTTCCCATCCCAGGCCCAACAACTGTCCCAGGATGGCATATTAGCTACTATATGGTGAATCACACAATTATCAGTGGGATGGTGGCCCAACTGCACCAGGTGCAGAGGGAAGATGCTCCCCCTCCGAAAAACTCCTCCAGCTCTGCTGAGTTCTATCCTTGGCGTAAATGTCACTTTGCCCATCAAAGGAAGCCCCTTCCCTTGCCTATCATGTCCCCTCAAAAACTCAGAGGGGCAGAGCTGTATTTGGTGTCTATCAGGTGTGCCATTAGTGTACCTTTTAAGAATTATTTTGTAAATCATGCTCTCTGCCTTAGCTGATGTCGCTGTTGACAGGTTATCTACGAAGAGTCCTTTTATTGCTCAGCATGGTGGCACAGTGGTTAGCACTGCTGCCTCACAATGCCAGGGTCCTGGGTTCGATTCCCGGCCTCAGATAACTGTGTGGAGTTTTCACATTCTCTCCATGTCTGCATGGATTTCCTTCGGATGCACTGGTTCCTTCCACAATCCAAAGATGTGCAGGTTAGGTTGACTGGCCATGGTGGATTGCCCCTAGTGTCAGGGGATTAGCAGGATAAATATGTGGGGTTATGAGAATAGGGCCTGGGTTGGATTGTGGGCTCGATGGGCCAAATGGCCTTCTTCTGCACTGCAGGGATTCCCTGGTGTTCTGGGAAGGTATTCTGACTTCAAACTGTTCTGAGTGTTTTAAGAGAACTGCAGCATTCAACTAAAGGACTCAATTCCAGTATCACGTGAGCATTAGTCTTTGTTGTGTTAAACCTGCAGAACATCTTTATCTTTTGGTTTGATTGGAGTATCTTTGCTTAGGATTTTTTGCTTAGATTTTTGCTTAGGATTATACATTATTGTGATTGTTTTGTTTTGTTTGCAATTAATAGCAATTCTTGCTGATGTTCTTATTATACATGTTAACTATATTCTTAAATGAATTTTGTTTGATAAAAGCTCCCTAGTGGATCATTTGAATCATGCTTGATGTGAACCATATCATGTTTATCCTACCCAAATTCAAGGTACAAAACTTATGATGCAGGTGGGCTTCATAAACCATCCTGGAGTGTCTGATCTGAACCATAACACAGGGTTTTTTGATGGGGGGGGATAGGGGCCAAGATTAAATTGCCAACCAGTGAAAATTGCATCACATGCAATTGCCCCACCCTTTCCTGCCAGTGGTTTCACAATAATTCCATCCTCAATTGAAGAAGGTAGCTCATCATCACCTTCTCGAGGGCAATTAGGGATGGGCAATTAATGCCGGCTTATCCAATGATGTCCACATCCCAAGAATGAATTAGAATAAAATGCCTAGCTCTTCCACACCAATCACAAACTGAACAGACTCTTCATTAAACAACTGGAACATTCCTGTCAAACACTCTTTCCCTCCAAACCCCCACCAAATTCCCCACCCCCAACAGGCCATGTCCAATAATTTCATACCTGGTAAATAAAAATATTCAAATAACATTTCTTAA
The DNA here is from genome assembly GCA_037974335.1 of Prionace glauca. Classification (NCBI taxonomy): domain Eukaryota; kingdom Metazoa; phylum Chordata; class Chondrichthyes; order Carcharhiniformes; family Carcharhinidae; genus Prionace; species Prionace glauca. Next base: position 72,352,446 of record CM075735.1, on the reverse strand, counting down.
ATGGAGGGTTTTCTCACACCTCCGTGATTTGTCTCTTTGCTTGCTTGCAGCAGTATCCTGGAGATGAGGGTGGTACGGTGGCACAGTGGTTAGCACTGCTGCCTCACCGTGCCAAGGGGACCCGGGTTCAATTCTGGCCTTGGGCCACTGTCTGTGTAAAGTCTGCACATTCTCCCTGTGTCTGCGTGGGTTTCCTCCAGGTCCTCCTGTTTCCTCCCGCACTTCAAACATGTGTGTATTAGGTTGATTGGCCATGCTAAATTGCTCCTTAGTGTTGGGGGGATGTCAGGGGGATTAGCAGAGTAAATCTGTGAGGTTATAGGGATAGGGTCTGGGTGGGACTGATGCAGGCTCGATGGGCCAAATGGCCTTCTTCTGCACTGCAGGGATTTTATGACTCTATTCTATTCTATGAATATTTCCTGGGGATTTTTAGGCATTTTGAGAGAGTTGGAAAGCTGACTGTCCCATGGTACAGCACAGCAGTGGCACAGACTCTCATCCTGTGGCTCCCTGCCCCTAGGATCAGATTTACACGTGGGTTAGGAAGCAGACGGCAGGTAATTCACTCCAGAACCAACGCTCCTATCCTGGGAAAGGCAGTGGCTGGAATTTATCACTCTGTATTGGCTGCCCGACATTGGCTCCCAGTCCAGCAATGTCTCAAACTTTCATCTGTCACGGCCTCTGTCTCCCACCTCTGAACCCTTTACAAGCCTCCAGGGATACTGTACCCAGCCACCTCTGGTCTCCCCTCTCCCCCACCTCACTAATGGCAGCCATGCCTTTAGCTGCCTCGGACCTGAACTCTGGAACTCCCCCCACAAACAACTCCATCTCCCTACCTCCCTTTCTTCCTTCTTAATGCCCTTAAAGACCCGCCTGGACAGGAAAGCTTTTGTTCACGTCTCCTAAAATCTCCTCCTATTCCTTGCTGCCAGGTCATCTGATGACACCCCTGCCATGAGGCACTTGTTTATGTTGAAAGGCGCTACACAAATGGAAACGATTGGGGTCCAGCAGAATGCCAACCTGGGTAAGACTGGCACTGGGTAATGCCAAGATCTCAAAGGAAGGGACAGGTTCCCAAACTGCAAAGCAGAAAAAGGAGAAATGGGAGAAAATTAGAAAATAACTCAGAAAACTACCCTCTGGGCTGAGATATAAGGGGCTCAAGTCCTTTCTCGTAAGTAAGCACGTCTTCTCCAATACACTTTTTGACCCCGTGTTCTTCATGGACTGTGGTCCCTTTGATTTAACAGCATTCATAGGAACTAGCAGCAGAAGTAGGCAAATTCAGCCCTTCGAGCCTGCTCCGCCACTCAATTAGATCATGGCTGATCTCTCCCTGGTCTCAAATCCACCTCTTTACCTGTTCCTCATATCCCCTTATCCCTTTTTAAAATCAGGAATACGTCTATCTCCTTCTTGAAACCATTCAATGATTCTGACTCCACCGCACTATAGGGCAATGGGTTCCACAAATTCACCACCCTCTGGGAGAAGTTATTCCTCCTCATCTCAGTATTAAATCTAACACCTCTCCGCCTATACCTGTGACCTCTTGTTCTGGATTGCCCCATAACAGGAAACATGTGGTCTACATTTACTTTATCAATCCCTTTCAAAATGTTACAACCCTCGATCAGATCCCCTCTCGCCCTTCTAATCTGCAGCGAGTACAAACCCAGACTGTTAATCTCTCCTCGTCCGTCAACCCTTTCATCCCCGGAATCAACCTGGTGAACCCCTGCTCTGAACTGTCTCTGATGCCAGCACATCCTCCCTCAAATAAGGAGACCAAAACTGGACAAAATACTCACCATCTGGTCTCACCAACACCCTACACAATTGCAACAACACTTCTCTACTCTTATGCTCCCCAGGCAGACTATACAGCTCCAGCTTGTTTCACTCAACAGGTCCAGGCCTCACACAGATCCAAGTCTCTCTCAAGTTGGATGAGTGAGCCAAGGGCCTTGGCACGTCTCCTGCTGACTCCATCTCTTTCCCGTTTCAATTTCTTCACCTATCTCTCTTGACACGGAAATAAACTCCTTCTCAGAAGTTCTCATTATTCAGCAGAAAGAGTCATGACTAGCGTTTCTGTAGCACATCGAACATCCCAAAATGTCCCAAGGAGCTCCACAGAAGCCTTACCAGATAGGATAGAGGGTGGCACAGTGGGACAGCACTGCTGCCTCACAGCAACAGCCACCCGGAGTGCAGAGTCTACACGTTCTCCCTGTGTCTGCATGGGTCTCCTCCGGGTGCTCCGGTTTCCTCCCACAGTCCAAAACACATTAGGTGCATTGGCCATGTTAATTCTCCCTCAGTGTATCCAAACAAGAGTGGAAGTGTAGTGACTAGAGGATTTTCACAGTAACTTCATTGCAGTGTTAATGGAAGCCTATTTGTAACTAATAAATGAAAAACAGATGTAACTCTGAGCCAGATAAAGAGATCCTAGGAAGGTGGCAGAAGCTTCGCTAAGTGGGTTCCGTTTCAAGGGTATCTCAAAGAGACATAGAGAAGAAAATAAATAAAAGTCTTGTGCTTCTACAGTAACTTTCACAACTTCAGGACATCATAAAGCACTCACCACTAATGACCTACTTTTGAAGTGTTGTCACTGATATAACGTAGCCAATTTGCTCACTGCTAGATCCCAAAAATAACTCTGATATAATCAGATAGTGTGGTTTTTAGTGAATTTAGCTGGTACAGGCCAAGACCCCAGGGAGAATTCATCAGCTCCAGCTCAAAATCATGCCATGGGATCTTTGTTGTCCACCTAAGAGAGCAAAAGCTGGAACCCTCTGACAGTGTCGCACTCCTTCAGTGTTCCACTGAATGTCCATCGAGAGGGTGCGCTTTGGGATCTTTTGTAGTTGTGAAAGTGTAGTGCTTGTCCCTTTAAGGGCAACACAGCAGAGTAAGGGTCACCTGGCCTGGGTGGCCAATCGGGACTCGGAGTGTGGAATCACCCCCATGGGGGGGAGTCCTCTTGGGCAGAGGCACTCCAGAGATGCTGCTGCTCTTGCAGAACATTGTAAATACATCTTTTGTTGTTCATTAATGAAGTCTCTGAAACTACATCATTACAGGATAGCATCGGATAAATAGAAGGAAATCCTTTCCTTTCTGACCTTCCAGAGAACTAATAATGGATTCCGGGGTCTTTACTATCAGACAAAATGGGATAGGCAGTTCGTGGTTATGGAACCCTACAGTGCAGAAACAGGCCCTTCGGCCCATCGAGTCTGCACCGAACACAATCCCACCCAGACCCTATCCCCATATCCCTACACATTTACCTGCTAATCCCTCTAACCTACACATCCCAGGACACTAAGGGGCAATTTTAGCATAGCCAATGAACCTAACCCGCACATCTTTGGACTAGTTATGGAATAGTATAACACAAAAGGAGGCCATTTAGCCCATTATATCTGTTCAGACTTTATGGTAGAGCTATCCAATTAGCTCCACTCCCCAATGCGTTCCCCATTGTCCTGTAAATACTTTGCTTCACAAATGCTTATCCAATTCCCTTCTGAAGATTATTCTCCGTTCAATGTGCTTTTGCCACTGCTTCAGGCAGTGCCTTCTGGATCACAACAACATGCTGTGAAGGAATGCGGCTCTACATATGGAATCGTAAGTGAATCCGGCTATAAGAGTTATCAGTTAAAGAGGAGTCATTCTCTGACAAGGGATTAAAAATTAAAAGCAGAGTTACTCTGCTGGCCAAAGGTTTAGAAAGCTATGAGCATACCATGGGCATCACTGTGTGCCAAAGGACATCAATATCCTGTGGCATTGGACATAGTCTAGCCTCTGGTCTAACACAAGGCAGTTCCTGGAAAAAACAGGAACTGGTCTCTACACCACTTCAAAGAGTTGATAAGTTGTAAGATACCATATTACAACAATAAATAACCTTAAGGACACCTCTAAGTCAGCTGTCAGCTGGGGTGGCACAATGGTTAGCGCTGCTGCCTTGCAGTGCCAGGGACCCAGGTTCAATTCCGGCCTTGGGTCGCTGACTGTGTGGGGTTTGCACGCTCTCCCCATGTCTGCGTGGATTTCTTCTGGGTGCTCTGGTTTCCTCCCACTCTCCAAAGATGTGCAAGTTAGCTTGATTGGCCATGCTAAATTGTCAGGGGGATTAGCAGGGTAAATATGTGGTGTTACAGGGGTAGGCATGGGTGGGATTGTTATCGTTGGGCTGAATGGCCTCTTTCTATACTGTAGGGATTCTTTCGATCTTGGAAACTTGAGTGTAGTAACCAGCACCTGCACTTCTTAGTATCCTGCTTGCTTAAAAAATGTTGACTAAAATGGAGGATGTTGTCCTGAATGCATGCTCAATATGCCTCCTGCTAGTTCACTATTCCCTGGTATAAATATTAGAATCACACAGGAGGAGTATTATATTCATTGAACACACTCCAGCATCTCTCAAGGTAAAAATGTAACAATGATTGTTCTCCCCCTAATTGGGATAGAGGTATAGACTCGATAGCTTAATAGTTAGGGATTTAAAGTCATTACTACTTTAAATAATGATGTATATCTTAAGTATCGCTTAATTACATTGTTCACATGTTAGACTAAGATTTTCTAATAGAAACAAAATTATACTTTATTTTCTTACAATATCATATATAAGTCACATTTGGTTCTTTAATAATATTTTATATATCTTAGAAAATATCTTGTTTCATATAGTCTTCCGAATTTAAACCTGAGAACTCTTTCCCATACACTCTTCAGCAGAGAGGTACATTGTTTCAGAGAGATGCCAGGACCTTTATAATATCCGGATTGTTATCATCTGTCTAAAGCTTGTTTAAAAGGCTACCTTGAGGATGATAATATTCTCCGGTGATTCCTTACCTTTAGGAAGACTTCATCACACGAGGCCCATCTTTTTCAACCTTAAATGAGACTGATTATCAGAGGAACACTCCTGATCCAGAATAGTTCCAAAAGGGGACTAGGATATAGTCCACTTCATCAATGTGTAAAATAAATGTTTCCTCATTTCACCTCTGTTCTTTGCCAAGCAGCTTAAGTCATTGACCTCTAGTTACGAAGGCAAAGGACAAAACAACCCGCTTGATTGGCACCACATCTACAAACATTCATTCCCTCCACCACCAATGCTCAGTAGCAGCAGTGTGTACTAGCTACAAGATGCACTGCACCAATTCACCGCCTTAGACAGCACCTTCCAAACATGACCACTTCCATCTAGAAAGACAAGGGCAGCAGATACATGGGAACACCACCACCTGCAAGTTCCCCTCCAAGCCACTAACCATCCTGACTCAGAAATATATTGCCGTTCCTTCGCAGTTGCGAAGGGTCAAAATCCCGGAATTCCCTCCCTGATGGCATTGTGGGTGAACCCATAGCACATGGACTGCAACAATTCAAGAAGGTAGCTCACCACCACCTTCTCAAGGGCAACTAGGGAGGGGCAATAAATTCTGGCCAACCACCGACGCCCATCTCCCACACACGAATAAGGGAAACCTCTCCTACTACTGGGAATCTCCTAATTTACTCGATCAAAACAGTTCATGATTAAGAATATCTCTATCAAATCTCGCCTTCACTCTCTCTGCTCTAAAAATAACAATCCCATCTTCTCCAATCTCTCCACTTAACTGATGACCCTCATCCCTGCGATCCTCACCTCCTGCTCCCTCTTTTGAGCCTTAACACCCTTGTGAAGAAGTGTGTTCATTATTGAGCACAATATCCCAATTTCCGTTTAACCAGGGTTTCAGAACTTCTTCAAGCTCTGCTCTGCATAGTGTGCTTTCATTTAAACCCTTCACCTCTATTCATAAACCAAGGAGCCAATGTTTTTATGACAGCTTTCTTAACATGTGCTGTCACCTTCAAAGATTTGTGTCTGTACACCCCCAGCTCTCCCTGATCCATACCTTTAATAAAACGTTTATTTATCAGTGTCACAGGTAGGCTTACATTAACACTGCAACGAAGTTACTGTGAAAATCCCCCACTCCAGCGCCTGTTCGGGTACACTGAGGGAAAACTGAATACAGCCAGTTCACTTAACCAGCACATCTTTTGGACTGTGGGAGGAAATCTGAGCACCCGGAGGAAACCCACACAGACATGTGGAGAATGTACAGTCTCCACACAGACAGTGACCCAAAGTCGGAATCGAATCCAGTTCGATTGTGCTCAAAAATGAACACTCCATTTCAGCAAGGGTGTTAAGGCTGGAAAGTGGGAGCAGGAGGTGAGGATCACAGGGATGAGGGTCATCAGTTATGTGGAGAGATTGGAGAAGATGGGATTGTTATTTTTAGAGCAGAGAGAGTGAAGGCGAGATTTGATAGAGGTATTCCAGATCATGAACAGTTTTGATTGAGTAAATTAGGAGAAACTGTTCCCAGTAGTAGGAGAAGTTTTCCTTATTTGTTTGTGGGACCTGAATGTCGCTGGTTGGCCAACATTTAGTTGCCCTTGAGAAGGTGGTGGTGAGCTGCCTTCTTGAATCGCTGCAGTCCATGTGCTATGCGTTCACACACAATGCCGTTAGACAGGGAATTCCAGGATTTTGACCCAGCGACTGTGAAGGAACAGCGCCCTTGCTGTGTGAAACAGCAATGCTAACCACTGTGCCACCATGCCATCTCTGTGTATTGAATCATTTACATCAGTTTGCATTTTCTCATTCCTCCTACTGAAATCTATCACTCCACGCTTCTGTGTCCAATTTTACCTGCCACATGTCTGCCGATAATTTAGCACGGCCAATCAACCTAACCCGCACATCTGGTCTGTCTGAGACATCCTGAAGTTTGTTAACTATTCTTCCCATTATTTCCTACATTTCAGAGTTTTGTACCCTAGGCAAATTTTGAAACTGTATAGAGCACAATTCTCAATATTACAAATAAAGAGCAGTAGGCTAAATTCTGAATCCTGGAGTACATCACCTGCCAGTCTGAAAAATAAACATTCACCACAACTCCCTTATCTGTATCTTAACCAATTTTCCATCTATTTCTGGCAATGTCCAGCTGCACTTTTACTAAGTGGCACGATGATTAGCACTACTGCCTCACAGTGCCAGGGACCCAGGTTCGATTCCAGCCTTGGATCACTGTTTGTGTGGAGTTTGCATGTTCTCCCTGTGTTTCCTCCATTGCTCCAGTTTCCTCCTACAGTCCAAAGACGTGAGGGTTAGGTTGATTGGCCATGCTAAATTGACCCTAGTGTCAGGGGTTTTAGCAGGGTAAATATTGTAGAGTTACAGGGAAAGGGCCTGGGTGGAATTGTTGTCAGTGCAGACTTGATGGGCCGATTGGCCTTCTCTGCACTTTAGGGATTCTATGATACTGACAGTCATTCATGTGATACAATATCAAAAGCCCTTTGGGGGCCCATGAACACAATATCACCTGCAGGTGGAGACAATGGCGCAATGGTATCCTTATTGGGCCAGCAATCCAGGGTAATGCTCGGGGGATCTGGGTTCGAATCCCAGCACGGCAGTTGGAGAAATTTGAATTTAGTTAAAAATTTGTAATTAAATGATGACTGTTGTCTTTTAAAAATCCATCTGTTTCCCTTAATGCCCTTTAGGAAAGGAATTGGCCATCTTGGTCTAGCCTATATAACTGACCTCTGGAACAGTCTAACAAGCCATTGTAGTTGCCAAGTTTAACCCTTCCCCCTTATTTATACAGGACTGCAATATTTGCAAACCCTGGTCTTCACATCTAAGGAGGATTATTTGTTTATGGGGTGTCTGTTGCTGGGTAAGTGTTGCCAACACTGCCCAAAGGCGGTGCTGAGCCACCTCCTTGAACCACTACAGTTCACACGGTGTAGGTGCACCCACAGTGCTGTTAGGGAAGGGAGTTCCAGGATTTTGATGCACTGACAGTGCAAGAGTGGTGATATGGTTCCAGTCCAGGATGGTGAGTGACTTGGAGGGAAATCTTTTTTTTTAATTCATTTGTGGGACATGGGTGTTGCAGCTGGCCAGCATTTCAATCATAGAATCATAGAAACCCTACAGTGCAGAAAGAGACCATTTGATCCATCGAATCAACACTGACTACAATCTCACCCAGGTCCTACCTCCATATCCCTCTAACCTACGCATCTCAGGACACTAAGGGGCAATTTTAGCATAGCCAATCAACCTAACCCGCACATCTTTGGACTGTGGGAGGAAAGCCATGCAGAAACGAGGAGGACGTGCACACAGACAGTGACCCAAGCCAGGAATCGAACCCTGGAACTCTGAAGCAGCAGTGCTAACCACTGTGCACCATTATTGCCCATCCCTTCTTGCCTTTGAGAAGGCGGTGGTGAGCTGAGTGGTCACTAGGCGATTTCAGAGAGCAACTGAGAGTCAACCACATTGCTGTGGCTCTGGAGTCACATGTAGGCCAGACCAGGTAAGGATGGCAAATTTCCTTCCCAAAGTACATTAGTGAACCAGACGGATTTTTCCAACAATCGGCAATAGTTTCATGGTCATCAGTAGATTCTTAATTCCAGATATCTTTTAATTGAATGCAAATTCCAGCATCTGCCATAGTGGGATTTGAACCCAGATTCCCGGAACAGTAGCTGAGTTTCTGGATTAATCGCCTAGCGATAAGACCACTAGCCCATCACATCACCTTGTATGGTGATGTTCCCAAAGACCTTCTAGGTGATGGAGGTCACGGGTTTGGAAGGTGCTTTGGTAAGTTCCTCCTGTATATCATGTAGACAGTAAACAATGCTGCACCGGTGCTGGGGGCAGTGAATGTGTAAGATGGTGGATGGGATAACAATCAGGCCGGCTGCTTTGTCCTGGAGGATGGCAAGCTTCCTGAGTGTGGTTGGAGCTGCCCTCATCCAGGCAATTCCTGCCTTGTACCTACAGGCTTTTGGGAATCAGGAGGTGAGTCATTCACAACAGGATGCCAGCCTCTGACCTGTTCATGCTGCCACTGTGTTTAAATGGCTGGTCAGGTTCAGTTTCTGGTCAATGGTAATCCCTCCAGAAAGCTGACGGTGGGGCCTTCGGGTAGCATCCTTGAATGTCAATTCTTGTCGGAGACGGTCATTGTCTCTTACCTACGTGGCATGAATGTTCTTTGCCACTTATCAGCCCAAGCCTGAAACCTGTCCGGGTCCTGCTGTTAATGAACCATATGGGTTTTACGACTTGCTTTTATGCAGGTTTACGGAATTAAATTTAAATTCCCCCCAGCTGCTATGGTGGGATTTGAACTCTCGTCTCTGGAACGTTTCTCCAGGTCCCTGGATCGCTCGTTCAGTAAATTTTGCCAGTGAGCTACTGTTCCCTATAAATTTCACCCGAGCTTCCCTCGGTAGTTGCAGATGCGTCCCATCTGGAGCAGCTGTCTTTGTTTACTCTGAGTCCAGCCAACTTTTTTAACAGCCTCCTCTTTATCAATGTTTATCCTCTCCAAGACTGTATCCCCGTTGATTGCATCTTCTTCTCGAGTGGGGAAAAGCACTAAATTAGTATCCCTGACACCACAAGATTGCCATTTTGGTCCATAACCTTCCTCCCATTACCTTTCTGCGATTTATGTGCTTAAAAAGACTTCAGGGATTTTTGTTTTAGGTTACCATTGACCCATTCATACCCTCTCTTCAACCCTTTCTCCATCCCCTCCGTACTTCCTGTGTTCAGTTTGGTTCTCTCCTGCATTATGAACCTTTACCATTCTCAAAGTTGCTTCCTGCTCCATTTTCAATTATAAGCATGGTGGCACAGTGGTTGGCACGGCTGCCTCACAGTGTTCGACTCCCGGCTACATGGAATCGGCTGCCGGCAGTGGGGGTAGAGGCGGATTCGATAGGGTCTTTTAAGAGGCTTTTGGATAAGTACATGGGAGTTAGTAAGATAGAGGGTTATAGGTAAGCCTAGTAGGTAGGGACATGTTTGGTACAACTTGTGGGCCAAAGGGCCCCGTTTGTGCTGTAGTTTTTCTATGATCTATGTGGAGACTGCCCATTCTCCCCGTGTCTGTGTGGGTTTCCTCCGGGTGCTCCGGTTTCCTCCCACAGTCTGAAAGACGTGCTGGTTAGGGCGCACTGGCCATGCTAAATTCTCTCTCGGAGTACTCGAACAGGTGCCGGAGTGTGGCTACTAGGGGATTTTCGCAGTAACTTCATTGCAGTGTTAATGTAAGCCTACTTGTGACACTAATACACAAATAAATTCAGGCAGTTCCAGCTTCGGATTCCCTCCGTTTTGACCCTCATGTCTGCTCTGTACTTGAAGCATCCACTTTTCTTGTTACAATTTCAGAATCCAATCAGACTGAACCAGCTCCCTTTTCTGAGTAAGTATTTTTCAGGTTGGGTGCACCTTGTGACTTTCTTTTCCCATCATTTTTCTAATCCTGATGGTAAAGAAAGACTTGCATTTATATAGCACCTTTCACGACCTTCTGACATTTTACAGCCAATGACCAAATTTTGAAGTGATGTCACTGTTGTAATGGAGGAAATGGGGCAGCCAATTAGCGCACAGCAAGATCCCACAGGCAGCAGTGTGATAATGAGCAGACAATCTGTTTTTATGACGTTGTTGGAGGGATAAATTGGACAGGACACTGGGGAGAATGCACCCCCCCACCCATGTTCTCCCACTCTCCATTGAAATGGATCTTTTGCATCTGCTTGTGAGGGCAGATAGGGCCTCTGTCTGATGTCTCATCTGACAGACAGTGGGCAGAATTAGTTTTCCCCACAGTGACTGACCTTCCCACAAAGATATTGGTTCCAACACCGTGGGAGTGCAATGTCCCAGAATTGATCCCAATGTCCCAGGGATCTGAATCCCTCCCAACTCCTTAGCCTCACGGTAATGTGGTCTAAGTTTATTTATTACAAGTAGGCTTACATTAACACTGCAATGAAGTTACTGTGAAAATCCCCTAGTCGCCACACTCCGGCATCTGTTCGGGTACACTGAGGGTGAATTTAGCATGGCCAATGTATCTAACCACTACATCTTTCGGACTGTGGAAGGAAATCGGAGCACTCGGAGGAAACCCACGCAGACATGGGGAGAATGTGCAAACTTCACACAGACAGAGACCCAAGCCAGAATTAAACCCGGGTCCTTGGCGCTGTGAGGCAGCAGTGCTAACCACTGTGCCACCTCGCAAGTTCTCCTATTTATCTTCCTATTTGCATAATCACTGTTGTGCGGCACTAATCCAGAGATTATAACCTTTTTTTGTGGGTGGGGGGGATGGTGGCACAGTGGCAATGTCACTGTCTAGACATCCAGGTGAATTCCCTGAGGACGCGGGATTCAAATTCCACCTCAGCAGCTGGTGGAGTTTAATAAAGCTGCACTTGAAACCTGGTCTCTGTGATGGTGACCATAAAACTACTATCGATCGTTGTAAAAACCTATCTAGTTCACTAAGACGCAGAGAAGGAAATCCGCCATTCCTACATGGCCTGGCCTAAATGTGACTCCAGGCCCACAGCAATGTGGCTGATTCGTAACTTCCCTCTGAAATGATTGACCTAAATATTCAAGTACATTTGGGAATGGCGGCGATCTCTACATGCCAGAAAAAAAAGAGAAAATAAAGTTCTGCTTTTTAACATATTCCCTGTTCCTGAAACATTGACTGCAGCATCCCAACCCTTATCCTTCCAAAGTCACTGGTTCCCACAGGGACCATGACTTGTTCCCTTTCCCTCCCCTCCCCCACAGCCCTGCACCCACTGACTTGGTATCATTTACACTGATACTAGGGCAGTAACACAGCTTTGAGGATTTCACACTGCCAGCTGCAGAAAGTATCCATCTATCCCTTCACTGTTAAGTTGCTGCAGTCACTATAAATTTCTATAGCTTCCCAGACAGTCATTTGATCCGCAGTGCTGGCAACGCGCTGTAGACTGCACACTCCTGGGATATCACCAGCCTCACGGATATTCACCTCTGATAACCTGGCCCTCGCATTTTGGATGGATCAGTTGTTTATCTATCTATCCGTGCCAATCCAGCAGAGAATCTGGGGAGAAGGCTATGTGACTACCTAGTTAGCAGTGTGCCTTTGATTGACAGTTTTATTTAACAAGAAGGATTCTTTTCCCTGGCACAGATTTAAAGTCTAGCTGGATATTGTTCACACATTCACATACACATGTTCACACATGTTCATACACATGTTCATGCACACATATGTTCACACGCACGCATACACACACACACGTGCATGTACAAACATGCGTTCACACACACATTCACACACATCCATTCACACACACGCACACATACAGATGTGTTTACACACACATTCACACACATACATGCACACACATGCACACTCACACACATGCATTCACACAGACACACACACATGCACATTCATACACATGCGTGCACACACATGCATTCAGTCACACGCACACACATGCACATTCACACACACACATGCACATTCATACACATGCATGCATATATGTGCATTCACAGACACACACGCGCACATGCACATTTACACACATGCATTCACACAGACATACACACATCCCTTGTGCCCTACCCAGAAGGCCACGTCCATAGTAAACCAGCCCACACAAGGTTAACCCCAGTTGGACACCTGAACAGCACAATGGAATCATTGTTTACCCTGTGACCCGCCACCCTGGATCATTCCTCCTTCACCCAACACAAAGGTCCAATTCCGGAACAATCCAGCCCACACGGAGTTAACCCTGTAGCACTGTGAATCCAGCCAGTACAATGGCTTCATTGTTTACCCTGTGACCTGCTGTACTCCGTCACCCTGCCACTTCGACAGGCTCAGTGTGGCGGCCCAGCAATTAAACTGCGGCCAACTCCAGGCAGGCAGAGAGAGGAGGCTCTCACTGTAATTCTCAGTAATGACCCTTCAGCACATCTCTCCAGTGCAAAGTCCTCCAGCAAAACCTCTCAAACACCCGAGGCTTAACGTAAATTAAAGAGCTTCACAACCATTATTACTTTGAGATAGGGATTGTTTGGCTTCCATCATTGTAATCAGCTTCCCTGCTCGCCTGTGCTTCTGTTTAATGTTATTCCTTGGAACTTGTGTGTGCCGAGTGCAGTCAGCTTGAAAGGAACAGCTGACAATGGACTCTCTGGTCCCCAGAGTCTTGCGGCACTGAGGGATTCCCTCCTTTCAGGCACCAGGGATGAGGAATTTCGGTGACGTGTAGAGAGCAGAGAAACTGGGACCGCTATCCTTGGAACAGAGAAGGTTACGGTGACATTTGACAGAGGTGTTGTAAATTCTGAAGGGTGTGGATTCCATTGGCATGGCTGAACCAACAGGACAACACACATTTAATCAAACTGGGGGTGGAGCGGGTGGCAAGGGGAAACTTTCTTTTATATAGAACCCTACAGTGCAGAAACAGGCCCTTCGGCCCATCGAGTCTGCACCAAACACAATCCCACCCAGACCCTGTCCCCATATCCCTACACATTTTACCTGCTAATCCCTCTAACCTACACATCCCAGGACACTAAGGGGCAATTTTTTAGCATAGCCAATGAACCTAACCCGCACATCTTTGGACTGTGGGAGGAAACCGGAGCACCCGGAGAAAACCCACGCAGACACGAGGAGAATGTGCAAACTTCACACAGGCAGTGACCCGAGCCGGGAATCGAACCCAGGACCCTGGAGCTGTGAAGCAGCAGTGCTAACCACTGTGCTACCGTGCCGCCCACACCACAAGCTAAAGCTTTCACAGGGGAATGGGATAAATATGGAAAAGTATGCAGGGCTATTTGGAAAGAACCCGTGGTGGGACACGGCAGGGTGGGAACGATTGGATATTTTTATGGGCAGCATGGTGATTAGCACGGCTGCCTCACAGCGCCAGGGACCCGGGTTCAATTCCCGGCTTGGCTCACTGTCTGTGCAGAGTCTGCACATTCCCCCCACGTCTGCGTGGGTTTTCTCCAGGTGCTCCAGTTTCCTCCCACAGTCCAAAGAAGTGAGTCACTGTCTGCGTGGAGTTTGCACATTTTCCTCCTGTCTGTTCCTCCGGGTGCTCCGGTTTCCTCCCAGAGTCCAAAGATGGGCGGGTTAGGTTGATTGGCCATGCTAAAACCACCCTCAGTGTCCTGAGATGCGTGGGTTAGAGGGATTAGTGGGTAAAATATGTAGGGATATGGGGATAAGGAAATCTGCCGTCCTTACCTGGTGGGATTGTGGTCAGTGCAGACTCGATGGGCCAAATAGCCTCTTTCTGTGGTACAGGGTTTCTATGATTCTATGCTGGTTAGGTTGATTGGCCATGCTAAATTGCCCCTTAGTGTCCGGGGGATCAGCAGGGTAAATACATGCGGTTAAGGGGATAGGGGGGGTGAGAGGGATTGTGATCGGTGCAGGCTTGATGGGCTGAATGGCCTCCTTCTGCACTGTGGGAATTCTGTATCTTTTCACCCACACTGAAGGGCAGAATGGACTCCTTCTGTGTTGTAAGATTGAGGTCAGTTTAGACTAACCAATAGAGATTGATTTCTGTCATCAGGTGACCAAATTGTTGCTGCATCATGGAGGCAGTGTCCGTGTGATATTGTCACTGGACTGGTGATCCAGAGAGCCAGGGTAATACTGCTGGGGACCTGGGTTCGAATCCCACCACGGCTGATGGCAAAACTTGAATTCAATAAAAACCTGGAATTAAGAATCTACTGATGACCATGAAACCATTGCCGATTGTCAGAAAGACCCATCCGGTTCACGAATGTCCTTTGGGGAAGGAAATCTGCCGTCCTTACCCGACCTGGCCTACATGTGACTCCAGGGCCACAGCAATGTGGTTAACTCCCAACTGGCCTCAGGGGGTTGGGCAATATGCCCACATCCCACCAACAGATTAAAAGATGACGGTTAAAGGAGGAACTGATGGACCTTGATCTTTTATTTTCAAGAGTTTCTGAGTTCCTGTATGCGATTAGGAACTCTTGCCAGAGTTTTGTTTCCCGTTAGAGGGATCCACTGGTAACTGCTGGCGACTTCCAATGTACCTCAAAACGACAGTTTGGCCTTGGACAGGGTAAAGCAGCCAACTTAGGCTTCACAGGACTGCTGACAAACTGCGGGCCACGTCATGAGGCAGGCGATTAAAAATTTGGCCAAAGGAGCAGGTGGTCTTAACCGGGAGAGATGTAGAGAGAGAGAGAGAGAGAGAGAGAGACAGAGAGATTTACGGAGCAAATTCTAGAGCCTGGGGCCCACATAACTGAAGCCACAGCTGCCGCTGGCGGAACGACTACAATCAGGGCTGTGCAAGAGGCCAGCATCCAGGAGTTCTTGTCCAATTAGAGGGCCAGAGGTTACGAGAACAAGGAGGGGCGACAATGCCCTGAATCAATTCCAATAACGGGATTAAAAGTTTTATTAAACAGGATAAAGAACTTACCTTCCAATACGGAGTTTCCAGTCAAAGAACAAAGAACAAAAACAGCCCGGGAAACAGGCCCTTGGGCCTAACGAGCCCACGCCGCCATTTTAACATTACCATTCCCCCCCCTCCTCCACCCATGACCCTTATCTATTGTTTTTATGGCAATCCACATTGAGGGAAACTAATTTAGGGATAATTTGTCACCTCCAATCAGCTTAATAGCACATCTTTGGGGTGTGGGAGGAAACCGGAGCACCCGGAGAAAACCCACGCAAGCACGGGGAGAATGCGCAAACTCCCACAGACACTGGCCCAAATCCATGTGTCTGCACAGCAATCAGTGATAGTCACTGAGCTGTCGTGTTGCCCAGCATCTGGTCCAGTTTAAGCACACACTATCGACATGAAGCACTAGGCTACTCTCGAACATCCGAGAGCAGCCTCAAGTACGACCCATCGCGTGTATGCCCCTCGTTGGACAACAAGGCGGACCGACTTAAAACCTGTGAATTAAAAGAGAAAAACAGTCGATGAAGCACTTTCTGAAATGTCGTTCCCGTTCTAAAAATGGGAAGTACAGGTGCCAATCTGAGTGCACAGCAAGCTCCCACAGAGGTTGCCTTTTTTGAATCCGATCTGAAACCATATCAGATCTGGCTGCGCCCAATGGGACACAACAGAAGGAGAATTACACTGTGTATAATTTGTGCTGGCAATGCTCAACGGAACAGTCTGAAGCGAGGAGTTCAAAAACTTCCAGTCTCTGCTAACCGTGACTGTGCATACGACTGAGCCTTGGGAAAGCACCGTGTGTACGGTTTTAAAATGATGTTCCCATTAACATCAGGAGACCTTGATGTTCTGTTGTGCCCACTGAAGAGAGGACAGGACTAATTACCAAATCCCAAGAGCCACAGAACGCAAACGGGACCAACTCAGGAACTAAATGAAAGTGGACAGAATTGGCCTTGGTTTAGCTCCAGCCCACAGTCACTGCAACTCAGTACGGCGCAGGGAAACAGCTTGGAAAAATCTTCTGCCGTCTCCCCGCCAACGTCCCACACTCCAACCAGCAGAGACTTTCGTCAGAGGAGGAAACTGGAAAGAGGACAATCAAAAGGAGCTGAGTCCTGGGGGTGTAACTCCCTCCTTCTGAAACCGCGGACATAATAAACCAGTAATTTAGGGCAATTGCCACGCCATTCGCATCCCGACACCTCCCTGTTTGTTCCGATGTCTAATAATAGAATGAAACCGCTGGCAAATCTGGCATTAATCAGGATCCAGTGATTATAGGCTGAAAAGCAGAGGGGAATCTGACTTCCCAGCCTGCTGGCTTTGAACGCTTGGGAAGCGTGGAACCTTCTGGACCATCCCGACAGCGACCTGACGCCATTTCACTGGGTGTGTTCGTAACTGTCGACAACCCCATTTCCCACGACGTGTACATTCACCGACACAGTGTCTTTCAGAACCTCAGGGGAAAGCCACAAAGCTTCACGGCAGCTTGAGAGGGTCCGGCAGCGCTGTGACAGCAGGTTTGTACACACACAGAAACTAGACAAATTACCAGGCAAACTCCTGTTTTTAAAGCGACGTTGGTTGAAGGATAGATTTTCATAGAATCCCCTACAGTGTAGAAGGAGGCCATTTGGCCCATCGAGTCTGCACTGACATTCGACAGACCATCTTAGCCTGGCCCACCACCGGCTCTATCTCTGTAACCTCATGCACTTACTTCACGAATCCTCCTAATCTACACGTCTTTGGACATTAAGGGGCAATTTAGCATGGCTAATCTACCTAACCTGTCCATCTTTGGACTGTGGGAGGAAACCAGAGCACCCGGAGGAAACCCATGCAGGAACAGGGAGAACATGCAGACTCCTCACTGACAGTCACCCGAGGCCGGATAGTTTTCAGATCACCAGGGCTAAGTCCTCTGCTCATCTCCATATAGTGCCATGGGATCTTTCACAGCTCGAGGAGAGGGCAGGTGGGACTCTGGTCTCATCCAGAAGGGGGCTCCTCCAACATTAAAACACTCCAGTGCTGAAGTTTCTGAATGAATTCCGTGCAGAATAATTTTACCTACTTCGCTCCCTCCATCACCGGTACTATGGCTAGAGTGTGCCAGCTATACATGTACCAAAGCTGCTTTAGCACCACCCTCAACATATTCAACCCCCCCACCTGGAAAGACAAGGTGTACAGGTATATGGAACGCCTCCTCATCCTGTTGCATTTCACCATGAATCAAATGTCCAGATCACCAACAACCTGTCCTCGTTCCTCCGTGCCAGAACTACAACTAAGAAAGCCCAACAACACCTCTACTTTCGCAGGAGACCAAGGAAATTTGGCAAAAACCCAGTCTGCAGGTGCAGCAGGTAATCAAGAAGGTGAATGGGATGTTGGCCTTTATAGCGAAGGGGATTGAATATAAAAGTAGGGAGGTCTTGCTGCAACTGTACAGGGCACTGGTGAGGCCGCAGCTGGAGTACTGTGTGCAGTTTTGGTCGTCGCACTTGCAGAAGGATATATTAGCCTTGGAGGGAGTACAGAGGAGGTTCACTAGGCTGATACCGGAGATGAGGGACTATGAAGAGAGACTAAACAGGCTGGGTCTGTTGGAGTTTAGAAGGATGAGGGGGGATCTTATAGAGACGTATAAGATAATGAAGGGGATGGTTAGGATAGAGGTAGAGAGATTCTTCCCGCTCAGAAAGGACAGCAGGACTAGAGGGCACAGCCTCAAGATAAGTGGGGGGAGCAGTTTAGATCAGAGTTGAGGAGGAACTTCTTCACTCAAAGGGTGGTGAATCTCTGGAATTCTCTGCCCGTTGAAGTGGTGGAGGCTACCTCGCTAAATATATTTAAATCATGGGTAGATAGATTTCTGATAGACAAGGGAATTAAGGGTTATGGAGAGAAAGCGGGAAAGTGGAACTGATCCACTTCAGATCAGCCATGATCTTATTGAATGGCGGGGCAGGCTCGAAGGGCTAGATGGCCTACTCTTGCTTCTATTTCTTATGTTCTTATGTCCTTATGCATGTCCACTACAACTCTTACTAATTTTTACCCTTGCAGTGTAGAAAACATCTTTTCCTGATGTGTCACAGCTTGGTATGACTCCTGCTCTGTCCAAGACCGCAACAAACTACAAAGGGTCATGAACGAAGCCCAGTCCATCATGCAAACCAGCCTCCCGTCCATTGACTCTATCTACACTTCCCGCTGCCTTGGAAAAGCAGCCAGCATAATCAAGGATCCCATGCACCCTGGACATTCTCTCCCCCACTTTTTTCCATTGGGAAAAGAAATACAAAAGTCTGAGGTCACGTACCAACTGACTCAAGAACAGCTTCTTCCCTGCTGCCATCAGACTTTTGAATGGACCTACCCCACATTAAGTTGATCTTTCTCTGCACCCCAGCTAAGACTGTAACACTACATTCTGCACCCTCGCCTATTGAGTTTAGGAGTCGGGAGGTAATGCTGCAACTTTATAAGTCCCTTGTCAGGCCCTACTTGGAGTACTGTGTGCAGTTCTGGTCGCCTCACTATAGGAAGGACGTAGAAGCTATTAAAAGGGTACAGAGGATATTTACAAGGATGTTGCCTGGACTGGGAGGCATGCCTTATGAAGATAGGTTGAGGGAGCTGGGTCTCTTCTCCCTGGAGAGGCGAAGGTTGAGAGGCGACCTGATAGAGGTTTATAAAATGTTGAGAGGAATGGATAGGGTGGATTCTCAGAGGGTATTTCCCCGGATTGAAATGGTCGCTACGAGAGGACACAGATTTAAGGTGCGGGGAGGGAAGTACAGAGGTGATGTTAAGGGTAAGTTTTTCACTCAGAGGGTGGTGAGTGAATGGAATCGGCTGCCGTCAGTGGTGGTGGAGGCGAACTTGCTGGGGTCTTTTAAAAGACTTCTGGATGAGTATATGGGGTTTAATGGGATTGGGGGTTATAGATAGGTCTATGGATTGGTCGGTATTGATGTGATCAGTACAACTTGTGGGCCGAAGGGCCTGTTTGCGCTGTAGTGTCCTATGTTCTATCCTTCTCTATGAATGGTATGCTTTGAATAGCGTGCAAGAAACAATATTGTAAACTAACGCTTGTGACAATAATAAATCAAAAATGTGTATTAAACATGTATCACTATCTCTTTATTGTCACTGGGTCAAAATCCTGGAACTATCTGACAGCACTGTGGAAACTCATTCAGCACATGGGCTGCAGCAGTTCAAAAAGGCAACTCACCATCTTCGCAAGGAATCTAGGGATCGGCAATAAAGTATCTGTCCCAGGGTGCCCGTATCCCGAGAATGAATTTCTATTAAAACATCTGCGACGTGAACTTCTGACCTTCTGACTCAGAGAGAAGACACTGAGCCAAGACTGACACCTGACAAGTATGGTTGGCTGCTCCCCAGAGTACTGGACCTTTTACCCACAGCTATTAAGAAAAGCAGGTGCCAGAGATTTAGAGTGAAATGCTAAGCTATAGGGACAGAACTAATACAGTCTGATCTCTGACACACACACAATGTTAACAAGACAGAGTTAAAGTATAACCTGATTAGTCACTGTAACATCGAAACTCACTCCTGGGCTATCAAGCAGACTATCGGTACAACCGTGGGTAGAGATGGCTGGTGTGCACGTCCAAGTCTAGATGGTCAAACCACCCAGCTAGACTGCCCTCTCGATCCTACAGAACATGTTCTCAGGTCTTCCTGATTTAACCCACTACATACGCCACATTTACCATAATTCCACCACTAATCTCCCAGCTCCTGCCTGACGACTCAAGAACATTTGATTTCGCAAGAATATTTGTATAAACTTCCATAAAATTGCTAATCCAAGTAAATTGGAACACTTAAGATAACAAAGACTGTTTCACAGCTCCAGGGACCCGGGTTCGATTCCTGGCCTGGATCACTGCCTGTCTGGAGTTTACACATTCTCCCCGTGTCTGCGTGGGTTTCCTCCAGGTGCTCCGGTTTCCTCCCACAGTCCAACCTGTCCTACCCCCTCCATGCCGACGCTGTAGTTAAGAAAGCCCACCAACACTCTACTTTCTCGGGAGGCTAAGGAAATTTGGCATGTCAGCTATGACTGTCACCAACTTTTACAGATGCACCACAGAAAGCATTCCTTCTGGTTGTATCACAGCTTGGTCTGGCTCCCGCTCTACCCAAATCACAATAAACAACAAACAGTCATGAACGCAATCCAGTTCATCATGCAAATCCGCCTCCCATTCACTGATACTGTCTACACTTCCCGCGACCTTGGAAAAGCAGACAGCATAATTAAAGACCCCATGCACCCCAGACATTCTCTCTTCCACATTCATTCGTCAGGAAAAAGATACAAAAGTCTAAGGTCACGTATCAACTGACTCAAGAACAGCTTCTTCCCTGCTGCCATCAGACTTCTGAAATGTCCTACCTCGTATTATGTTGATCTTTCTCTACACTCCAGCTCTGACTGTAACACTACATTCTGCACTGTCTCCTTTCCCTCTCTTTGAATGGTATACTTTGTCTGTATAATGCGCAAGAAACAATATTTTTCATTGTATGCCAATACATATGACAACAATAAAACAAATCAGATTAAACAGTTTCAGAATGCAGAGACCTCGGTACAAGTGGTCAATTTAACCTGTCTCCAGTCCTGCTCCTGCCAACGCCCGTCCAACTGAAGAAGCAACAACTAGCAATTACTAGTTTAATGAGAGGGCATCAGTAATCTCTCACTGGGCTAAATAAAACTGGGACAGTCACAGATGTGCTCATTCAATTAAGTTCCGCATTATCTTCAGGAAATGGTTCATTCCCTCTGGATTCTATATGATCTATAGAAATGGGCTCAGTCACAGTGGATCCTATATGATCTATAGGAATTGGCTCAGTCACAGTGGGTTCTATATGATCTATAGGAACTGGCTCAGTCAGTGGATTATATATGATCTTTAGGAACTGGCTCAGTCACAGTGGATTATATATGATCTACAGGAACTGGCTCAGTCACAGTGGGTTCTATATGATCTTTAGGAACTGGCTCAGTCACAGTGGGTTCTATATGATCTACAGGAACTGGCTCAGTCACAGTGGATTATATATGATCTTTAGAAACTGGCTCAGTCACAGTGGATTCTATATGATCTATAGGAACTGGCTCAGTCACGGTGGGTTCTGTATGATCTATAGGAACTGGCTCAGTTACAGTGGGTTCTATATGATCTATAGAAACTGCTCAGTCACAGTGGATTATATATGATCTATAGGAACTGGCTCAGTCACAGTGGGTTCTGTATGATCTTTAGGAACTGGCTCAGTCACAGTGGGTTCTATATGATCTATAGGAACTGGCTCAGTCACGGTGGGTTCTATATGATCTATAGAAACTGCTCAGTCACAGTGGGTTCTATATGATCTACAGGAACTGGCTCAGGTACAGTGGGTTCTATATGATCTATAGAAACTGCTCAGTCACAGTGGATCCTATATGATCTATAGGAACTGCTCAGTCACAGTGAATTATAGATGATCTACAGGAACTGGCTCAGTCACGGTGGGTTCTATATGATCTATAGAAACTGCTCAGTCACAGTGGGTTCTATATGATCTACAGGAACTGGCTCAGTCACAGTGGGTTCTATATGATCTATAGGAACTGGCTCAGTTACAGTGGGTTCTATATGATTTATAGAAACTGCTCAGTCACAGTGGATTATATATGATCTACAGGAACTGGCTCAGTCACGGTGGGTTCTATATGCTCTATAGGAACTGGCTCAGTCACAGTGGATTATATATGATCTATAGGAACTGGCTCAGTCACGGTGGGTTCTATATGATCTATAGAAACTGCTCAGTCACAGTGGGTTCTATATGATCTACAGGAACTGGCTCAGTCACAGTGGGTTCTATATGATCTATAGGAACTGGCTCAGTCACAGTGGGTTCTATATGATCTATAGAAACTGCTCAGTCACAGTGGATTATATATGATCTATAGGAACTGGCTCAGACACAATGGGTTCTATATGATCTATAGAAACTGCTCAGTCACAGTGGGTTCTATATGATCTATAGGAACTGGCTCAGTTACAGTGGGTTCTATATGATCTATAGAAACTGCTCAGTCACAGTGGATTATATATGATCTATAGGAACTGGCTCAGTCACGGTGGTTTCTATATGATCTATAGGAGCTGGCTCAGTCACAGTGGGTTCTATATGATCTATAGAAACTGCTCAGTCACAGTGGGTTCTATATGATCTATAGAAACTGCTCAGTCACAGTGGGTTCTATATGATCTGTAGGAACTGGCTCAGTCACAGTGGGTTCTATATGATCTATAGGAACTGGCTCAGTCACAGTGGGTTCTATATGATCTATAGGAACTGGCTCAGTCACAGTGGGTTCTATATGATCTATAGGAACTGGCTCAGTCACAGTGGATTATATATGATCTATTGGAAGTGGCTCAGTCACAGTTGGTTCTATATGATCTATAGGAACTGGCTCAGTCACAGTGGGTTCTATAAGATGTATAGGAATGGTCTCATGTTCCTGTTCACAGCAAGTGACAGCTGTGATGGCGGAGGAAATGGTGCAATTTTTACCATTTGTATAGATGATCTGGAGGAGGGAACCGAGTGTAGGGTGTCGAAATTTGCGGATGACACCAAGATTGGGGGAACGGCAAATTGTGCGGACAGTGTGGAGAGTCTGCAGAAGGATCTAGATAGGCTGGGCGAATGGGCCAGGAAATGGCAAATGGAATTTAATGTTGGCAAGTGTGAGGTGGTCCACTTTGGAAGGAAAAATGGTAGGGAGGACTATTACTTACGTGGCAAAAAACTGCAGCAGGCGACGGTGCAGAGGGACCTCGGGGTCCTTGTGCATGAGTCGCAAAAAACCCAGCCTGCAGATGCAGCAGGTGGTCAGGAAGGCGAATGGGATGCTGGCCTTCATAGCGAAGGGGATTGAATATAAAAGTAGGGAGGTCTTGCTACAGCTGTATAGGGCACTGGTGAGGCTGCAGCTGGAGTACTGTGTGCAGTTTTGGGCGCCGCACCTGCGCAAGGATATTTTGGCCTTGGAGGGAGTGCAGAGGAGGTTTACTAGGCTGATACTGGAGTTGAGGGGGTTGAGCTATGAGGAGAGGCTGAATAAACTAGGCTTGTACTCGTTGGAGTTTAGAAGAATGAGGGGAGATCTCATTGAGACATATAAGATGATGAATGGGATGGATAGGATAGAGGTGGAGAGACTCTTCCTGCTCAGAAAGGACAGTAGGACTAGGGGGCACAGCCTCAAGATAAAGGGGGGGGCGGTTTAGAACGGAGTTGAGGAGGAACTTCTTCACTCAAAGGGTGGTGAATCTCTGGAATTCTCTGCCCGTTGAAGTGGTGGAGGCTGCCTCACTAAATATTTTTAAGAAGCGGGTTGATGGGCTTTTGATAAGAGAGGGGATTAAGGGTTATGGGGAGAGGGCGGGAAAGTGGAACTGAGCCACGACAGATCAGCCATGATCTTATTGAATGGCGGGGCAGGCTCGAAGGGCCAGATGGCCTACTCCTGCTCCTATTTCTTATGTTCTTATGTTCTAAGTGGGTCCTCAATTGCCTCGACAAATTGCCCACCAACAAGCAGTGGGCAGCTGACCCCGGTCCCACTTGCTTCTGGTCAAGTCCTTCCAGAGGTTGGAATTGTGGCTTCCATTTCTCCCGGTGCGGCCCCGTGCCCGATCCCACCTCCAGTGGCATGAGTTCAAATCCCACCCGGAATGTTGCGGGTATGAATTGAGTTTGAAAGAAGTTAAAAAGCTGATGTGACCGTGGGGTTTGTGGACTGTCAGTAAAAACTCAACTGGTTCACAAATGTCCTTTGGTGAAGGGGAGCCACCCTTCCCACCTCTGAGCTACACATTGCTTCAGGAGCACCTGAGTGGGATTGACTCTTAACTTCCCTCTGGTGCAGGCGTCGTAACCAGTTGGTGCAATGAGAGTACGAATCGCCACACGGAGCACAGCAGTTCAAAATGTGACTCACTCCCACCTTCTCACCAAAGTAAGGCAGCACAATGATCATCATACGCCAGCTGATAAAATGTTGAAGAGTGAATTTAACTCTTGCAAGACTTCACCCGCAACAAATGCTCGAATCATTATCTGTGAGCGTCATTCAATTCCAAACTTGTCGCTTCTAGACACCTTAAATTATTTTGGAAACAAAAATTTTAGAGAAGGAGGAGTGGGCAGTTAGGATTGGGCAATGTTGGCCAGCCAGTGATGCCCATGTCCCGCCAATCGATAAAAAAACGTTCAGGTTGACCAAGAAAGACTTGTGCTGACTGATGGACCGAATGGCCCAGAAAACCATAAAATATAGGAGCAGAATTAGGCCATTTGGCCCATCGGGTCTGTTCCGCTATTCAATCACAGCTGATCTGATTCTCATCCCCATTCTCCTGTCTCCTCCCCGTAGCCTTTGATTCCCCTATTGATCAAAAACCTATCTATCTCTGTCTTAAAGACACTCAATGACCTGGCCCCCACAGCCCTCTGTGGCAAAGAGTTCCACAGATTCACCCGTGGTTGAAGAAATTCCTCCTCATTTCAGTTTTAAAGGAGTGTCCCTTCACTCTGAGGTTGTGCCCTCGAGTTCTATTCTCACCCACTAGTGAAAGCACCCTCTCCATGTCCACTCTACCCAGGCCTCGCGGTATCTTTCAATAAGATTCCCCCTCATCCTTCTAAACTCCATCAAGTACAGACCCAGATTCCTCATATGACAAACCCTTCATTCCTGGGACCATCCTTGAGAACCTCCTCTGGGCCCCCTCCAAGGATAGCACACCCTCCGTCGCCGGCCTGTCACATTCTATCATCAGACTGATACAATCCCTGTCACAAAAGTCTTCCATCCTCTCCGAAAAAAGGGAACTGTCCTCTCCGACGTTAAACGTGGCTGAGGGGGAGGGGAGGGGGAGCAGGGGAAAGGATCTCCCGCAGAGTAGACTTACCACAATCAGTGAGTTGTGAATAATTTTGAGGGAGGAAGTAAGGAGGAACCTTCTTCATCCGCAGAAAGGTCGGTAAAGCAGAGGGTGACACAGTGGTTAGCACTGCGGCCTCACAGCGCCAGGGACCTAGGTTCAATTCCCGGCTCAGGTCACTGTCTATGCAGAGTCTGCACGTCCTCCTCATTGTCTGCATGGATTTCCTCCGGGTGCTCCGGTTTCCTTCCATAGTCCAAAAGACGTGCTGGTTAGGGGCATTGGCCGTGCTAAATTTTCCCGCAGTGTACCCGAACAGACACCGGTGTGTGGTGACTGGGGGATTTTCACAGTAACATCACAGCAGTGTTAATGTAAGCCTACTTGCGACACTCGTAAATAAAATGTTTGACAAAGCTGTCAGGTGATTCGCAAAGGATTCAGAGGGGACAGGAAGAAATATCTTGTTACATAGCAAGTTTAAAGTTCTACAATGCGTCTCCTGAAAATGTGATGGAAGCAGGTCCAGTGCTAACTCCCAAAAGAGAATGCTTGAAGGGAAAAAATTCTCATGCCTGTGCGAGGGAGAGGGGGGTGAACAGGACAGTTCCACCAAAGAGCCAGCACAGGCAATGATCGAGAAAAGCTAAATACTGCGGACACTGGAATCTGAAACAAAAACACAAAACGCTGGAAAATCTCAGCAGGTCTGACAGTACCTATGGAGAGAGAATAGAGCCAACGTTACGAGTCTGGATGACCCTTTGTCAGAGGCAATGATGGACCGAATGGCCATGTTGTATCATTCGTGGAGAGAGCAGCCAGGAAGTTGGTGCGTTCACATTCACACATTTACCTTTACTGGATTTTACCATCCTTATGAAAAAGGAAAGCCGTTTAGAGTGAGTGGGGGACGCAGTGGGGTAAAACGGAGTGAAGTGATTGGGAGGGTTTGCACTCTTCCCTGCTCACCTTTTCGGCCAACAGCTCCCGGATCTTGCCCGCCTGCAGTCGAAACTTGAAGAGCTGTGATTCCAGCGTCATGCACCGTTTCTGCCAGTTGAAGCCAGCGCTGCCATTCTCCATCACTGTCTCCATGGTAATTAGCTCTCCCCAGTGGGCGCACGTCCTTGAGGCTCTTCAACCCTGCAAAGCAAAGCAGCCGTTAAAACCAGCGCCTGAACGCAGACCACAATGTTTATGCGTCGTTACTAAAGAAAGGCCTCAGTCCAATCCGAATGATAGCAGCTCCCCCCCCGCCCCACACTTACTGTGGCCATGGTAAATTGCCTCTTAGTATCAGAGGGACCAGCAGGGTAAATATGTGGGGTTACGGGGATAGAGCCTGGGTGGGGTTGTCATCGGGGCAGGATCAATGGGCTGAGTGGCCTCCTTCTGCAATGTGGGGATTCTGTGAGTGACTCAATTGAAATATTTAAATTTATGAAAGGTTCTGATGGAGTCGACACAGAGGGAATGTTTTCCTCTTGTGGGAAAACAAGATAGTCACCAAGAAATACAACAAGATAGTCACCAAGGCTGGCACGGTAGCACACTGGTTAGCACTGCTGCCTCCCAGCTCCAGGGACCTGGGTTCGATTCCTGGCTCGGGTCACTGTGTGTGCGGAGTTTGCACATTCTCCTCGTGTCTGCGTGGGTTTCCTCCAGTTTCCTCCCACAGTCCAAAGGTAAGCAGGTTAGGTTGATTGGCCATCTAGAATTGCCCCTTCGTGTCCTGAGATGCTTAGGTTAGAGGGGTTAGTGGGTAAAATATGGGGGTAGGTCTTTGGGTGTGGTTGTAGTCGGTGCAGACTCGATGGGCCGAAGGGCCTCTTTCTGCACTGCAGGGTTCTATGATTCAATGGTGATTGATTTAAATCCAACAAGGAATTCAGAAGAAACCTCTTTACCCAAGGACTGTTGAGAATGTGGCTCTCACTACCACAGGGAGTAGTGAAATAAAGAGCATGGATGTATTTAAGGGGAAGCAGGATAATCCTGTGAGAGGGAAGTTGTAACAATGTTTTGGCACGGCCAATGCACCTAAGCCACGAATTTAGAAACTGGAGCACCCAGGGGAAACCCACGTAAACACGGGGAGAACGTGCAGACTCTGCGCAGACAGTGACCCGAGTCTGGAATTGAACCTGGGTCCCTGGCATGTGAGGCAGCACCGTGTCACCATGTGAAGGCAGGTCCAAAGAAAATTGGCTGAGTCTGCAGGTAAGAACATAAGAAATAGGAGCAGGAGTAGGCCATCTAGCCCCTCAAGCCTGCCCCGCCATTCAGTAAGATCATGGCTGATCTGTCGTGGCTCAGTTCCACATTCCTGCCCTCTCCCCATAACCCTTAATCCCCTCTCTTATCAAAAACCCATCAACCCGCATCTTAAAAATATTTAGTGAGGCAGCCTCCACCACTTCAACGGGCAGAGAATTCCAGAGATTCACCACCCTTTGAGTGAAGAAGTTCCTCCTCAACTCCGTTCTAAACTGCCCCCCCTTTATCTTGAGGCTGTGCCCCTAGTCCTATTATCCTTTCTGAGCAGGAAGAGTTTCTCCACCTCTATCCTATCCATCCCATTCATCATCTTATACGTCTCAATGAGATCTCCCCTCATTCTTCTAAACTCTAACCAGTACAAGCCTAGTTTATTCAGCCTCTCCTCATAGCTCAACCCCCTCAACACCGGCATCAGCCTAGTAAACCTCCTCTGCACTCCCTCCAAGGCCAAAATATCCTTGCGTAAGTACGGCGCCCAAAACTGCACACAGTACTCCAGCTGCGGCCTCACCAGTGCCCTATATAGCCGCAGCAAGACCTCCCTACTTTTATATTCAATCCTCCTCGCTATGAAGGCCAGCATCCCATTCGCCTTCCTGACCACCTGCTGCACCTGCAAGCTGGGTTTTTGCGACTCATGCACAAGGACCCCGAGGTCCCTCTGCACCGTCGCCTGCTGCAGTTTTTCGCCACGTAAGTAATAGTCCTTCCTACCATTCCTCCTACCAAAGTGGACCACCTCACACTTGCCAACATTAAATTCCATTTGCCATTCCCCGGCCCATTCGCCCAGCCTATCTAGACCTTTCTGCAGACTCTCCACACCCTCCGCGCAATTTGCCGTTCCCCCAATCTTGGTGTCATCCGCAAATTTCGACACCCTGCACTCGGTTCCCTCCTCCAGATCATAAGGAAAGCATGGATGAGGATTCCCGCAGCAGATGGGCTGAGGCTGGGGCGGAGATGGGTACAGTTGGCCTGTACAGTTTGGGTAAGTTTTCCGCCAAGGCCAAATCAAAATGGTATTTGGAAGCAAAGGGTTCTGGCGAGGATTTCGCTGCTCTGACAATGTGTGGACATACCTCCCGGGTCAGTCACATCTGGAGGATCCTCTGAGGAGAACCAGTGGCCGGATGGGTCTGCTATTGTCATACGGAAAGATATTTCATAGGGAGGGGCTAAATTCACAAAGCCCGGATTTAGCCAACCATCTCCAGCCATTGTCCCATAACTCAATGCTCACAGACCATGCGCTAATTGGAAATAATCAGCACACAATGGACCGAGTGTCTTTCTGCATGACAGACACATTAAGACAAGGTTCGGTAATCAAACACAGTCCAGGAGAGATAAGGTAAAGCGGGGGGGGGGGGAGGTACGAGAGCAGGAGATCGGGGCTGTTCAGTGGTTGAGAGGTTGTCACTGTGCCAGAATTGTAGGTCAGGAGATCAAAAGGCCAGGGAGACCCAGTGCTTGGGACAAAATGACCGACTTTCCATGGAGTTCCAAATGTACTCTGTGCAAATCATTTTCACCATCTGAATGGTGCAAAACTCACATCTGCAGAGACCTTTTGGAAACAGCCAGGTCAGCTGCACACTTCCATCCACCAATACTGAATACAATACTGAATAAGAGGCTGTAACTCTTACTTTCTCGCAGGTCAGGCCCTCTCGTATCACAAAACATTCTTTATTGAACAATGATTACACAGAGAACAGGACAGCCATTATTCGGGAGCCAGCGTGACTCCCACTCCAAATCCTGAGGTCTCATCAGTCGGGACACCAGGAGACTGCTGCCAACACTAGGGAGATAGAGGGAGTCAGATGTGGGGCCACTCACAAAATGCACAGCATACGCAACGCTGCTCCGAATCCTGTTCACCCACCACCCCTGCTGCTTATTGACCTAGACTGACTCCCGCTCCACCAATGCCTCCAGTTTAAAAAGATCATCCTTGACATGTCTTAGCTTGCAAAGTGTCTCGTTCACCTATCAGCCCTGAGCTCGCTGACCTGCACTGGCTCCCAGTCAAACAAGGGCTTTATTTTGACATTCACATCCTTGTTTTTAAATCCTTCGACCCTCCCCTGCCTCTTTAATCTCCTCCAGCTTTATAACCCCTCCTCCAATTTTGCATTGCTCCATTCTTTGATTTATTATTGTCACATGTATTAGCATACGGTGAAAAGTATTGTTTCTGTGCATGCTATACAAAGCACACAGTTCATTGAAGAGAGGTGCAGAGTGTAGTGTTACAGTCATAGCGAGGGTGTAGCAAAAGATCAGCTTAATGTAAGGTAGATCCATTCAAAAGTCTGACAGCAGCAGGGAAGAAGCTGTTCTCGAGTCGGTTGGTGCGTGACCTCAGACTTTTGTATCTTTCTCCTGACAGAAGAAGGTGGAAGAGAGAATGTCCGGGGTGTGTGGGGTCCTTAATTATGCTGGCTGCTTTTCCGAGGCAGTAGGAAGTGTAGACAGAGTCAATAGATGGGGGGGGGGGCTAGTTTGTGTGATGGACTGGGCTATATTCCTGTCCCTTTTGTAGTTTCTTGCAGTCTTGGTCAGAGCAGGAGCCAGACCAAGCTGTGATACATCCAGAAAGAATGCTTTCTATGATGCATCTGTAAAAGTTGGTGAGAGTCAGAGCAGACATGCCAAATTTCCTTAGCCTCCTGAGAAAGTAGAGGCATTGGTGAGCTTTCTTGATTATAGTGTTAGCAAGGAGTGACCCAGACAGGTCGTTGGAGATCTGGACACCTAAAAACCTGCGTGCTCTGATCTGAATCGCTGTACCGTTGGCAACCAAGCCTTTGGCGGAAACTCTGGAATTCCCTCCCGAACTCTCTCCATCCCTCTCTCTATCTCTCTACGTCTCAAAACCTACCTCTTTGAGCAGTCTTTATCATCGATGCTAATATCTCACCCGGCGCAGTGTCAGAGTCTGTTAGCAAGCCTGTGAAGCAACTTGGTGTGATTAATTACCGTAAAGGTGCTATATGAATGCAAGTAATTGTTTTTGGTCAGCGAATGTGCCAGGATAGACCCTTTACCTCACCTCCAGTTCCACAAACGCTCATTCTAATGTAGGAACTCCAGGTGACACAGTCCCCTTTTCAGCCATTGTGCGCTGACCCACATGTTCTGTTTTTATTTCATCTTTTCAGGAGTTGTACTATTTCCGTTAGACTCCCTCTGCCACTGTGAAGTGAACCCAAGCATCTTTAGTATTTGAGTTACTTGGGCCCTTTGGCGGCAAGGCTCTCCTTCAGACAGGACTCTGTGACTACGTACTGTCACCTCCTGCCTATCCGCTGTTTAACACCCTGGCAAATACATATTCATCTTGAAGATCGTTGTGGGTGACGGAGGAGCGGCAATGTTTTATCTTTGTGCTTTCTAGGAGATGGTAATCTTCAGGGAAAATCAAAGAGTAGCAGTGGCCTATTAATCAGGACCGGGGCAGAGAGAGGGAGAAAGAGAGAGCTGGAACATGGATAGGGACAGAGGAAGATGGATGGAGATATAGAGAGAGAGAACAGTCTCATCCACACACGACTCCGTGAAAGGATCAATTACAGACAACACTGATGCCCACCTCAACCCTTAACCCACTTCCCTCAACCCAAGCTCTGCCTGTGGTTTGTCACCCTGCAGCCAATACAGCATGAACAGAACTTTTCTCCCAGCAGGAATATGGGAAAAACCTGGATCCATTGGCTGGAATTCTCTGGACGCTCACACCCCATTGCCGCTACCAGCAAGAACGGAGAATCTGCCGTTCGGCCGAATCTCTGTTCACTGCGGCGGGACTGGAGAATCCCAGCCACAGGGGAGGTCGGAGAATTCGGCCCACAGCTTTGGTTCCCCATCACCATCTCCAGTCCCTAAACAGTGACTCCATCCTGCACGAGGCTGAGCCACATCATTCGCAACTTAGACATCCTACCCTGACCCCAAACCTCACTCTCCTTGTCTTTAAGGCGTTCCTTAAAGACTACAATCTGGACTGTCTGACTTCACCCGGACTCTCCCACCTTGTCCAGAACCGGGATTCTCCGACCTCACCTGAGACTGTCCCACTTCTCCTGGGAGTGGGATTCTCCGACCTTGCCTGGGATTCTCCCACCTCTTCCGCTGCCAGGACCCTCCCACCTTGCTCACACCTGGGATTCTCCCACCTCTCCCACACCCGGGATTCTCCAAGCTCGCCCATGGCTGGGATTCTCCAGTCCTGCTGCAGTGAAAGGAGTGTTGGCTGAGCGCCGAATTCTCCATTCTTGCTGGCAGTGGTAGCAGGGCAAGAGAGATTGGAGAATTCCGGCCTACATCTTTCACCAAGAATATCTCCCTAAGAGGCTCGGAATCAATCCCGTTCCAGTGAAGCAGTTCGTGACTTTTTACAGCATTAAAGGTTTTATATAAATGTGATTGCTGTTGCTGCTGGAGAAAGAGAGACACACAATGTGATGGCAGTGGTGTAGTGACATTGTCGCTGGACTGGTAATCCAGAGGCCCAGGCTAATGCTCTGGGGATCCCACCATGGCAGATAGTGAAATTTGAATTCAGTAAAAATCTGGAACTAAGAATCTACTGATGATCATGAAACCATTATCGATTATTGTAAAAACCCATCTGGTTCACTAATGTCCTTTAGAGAAGGAAATCTGCCATCCTTACCACGTCTGGCCTACATGTGACTCCAGAGCTCCACAGTAATGTGGTTGATTCTTAATTACCCTCAGGGATGGGCAATAAATGTTGGCCCAGCCCACATCCCGTGAACAAATAAAAAATAATGCAGAAAGGGAGAAAGAGAGATTGAGACAACGACAAAGGAAGACAGAGGCCTGTACAAAGAGGATGGAGAGACACAGAACGAGGGAGAGGCGGGAAGTACAAATACAGGAAGAGTGAAAGGGAGGAGGAGAAGAGAGGGAAAAAAGAATGGGGCAGAGTGAGAGACAGCAAGAACGCAGGTGGGGGGAAAGAGGGGCTGGGATTCCAGGCGAGGGGAATCACCCATTGCGATGCAGACAGAAAGGAAATTCAAGAACCAGAATGGAAAATCAGAGAGAGGAAAAGGTATAGATGTTGGTGAAAGAGAGGAGGAAAGTTATTATTCTGTCTGCTCCATTCCCATTCACTAAATACATTTTGAGTGGGAAAAGACAGAGAAGCTGAAAGTCCACACACTAACACTGAATTTCAGCACTGTTACAGCGGGGGATGGCATAGCCAAAATATTCAGACAAAACCCAAACACCCAAAAGACAATGGCTGACATTTTCCAGCTCTTCCTCATAGAAATCATCATAGAAACCGTACAGTGCAGAAGGAGGCCATTCGGCCCATCGAGTCTGCACCGACCACAATCCCACCCAGGCCCCACCCTCATATCCCGACATATTTACCTGCTAATTCCTCTAACTACACATCTCAGGACACTAAGGGGCAATTTTATGGCATGGCCAATCAACCTAACCCACGCATCTTCGGATTGTGGGAGGAAACCGGAGCACCCGGAGGAAACCCACGTAGACACGAGGAGAATGTGCAAACTCCACACAGACAGTGACCCGAGCCAGGAATTGAACCCAGGTCCCCGGAGCTGTGAAGCTGCAGTGCTAACCACTGTGCTACTGTGCTGCCCTAATTGGTGGGATCTTCCAGTCCCGCCGCTGGCCAATGGTAGGCCACCTCTGTTGCCACCAAACATACCGTGGGGTATGGAAAAAAGTCCTGCCTGATGTCTCAGGCAGTGCAGCACTCCCTCAGTGGGGTGCCGGTCCAAATGATGCCCTGAATTTAGGAGTTTACATCTGAACTCCTGACTCAGGTGAAATTGTGATCAGTGACCTGTGTTTGAGCTGGATTTTACAGACTCGCTTGTCCCGAAACCATAAAATCTCACCCAAAGTCAATGGACCTTCCCGTTGTTTGCCCCTCACCCATTTCAATTCCTGTGGTGGGAGGGCGGGTGGTAAAATTCAGGCCTATGCGTCTGGCCCCCACTCACACACTGAGAACTATCACTGTACACCAGCCATTCACCCATCACAGCCTTCCCTCCAGTATTTCCCCATCAATACTGCTGAGTCAGAGCCTCAGTTGGTTATTCTTGCATAAGTCGGAAGATTATGGTTCTCTATCCTTACCCCACAATTATGGGTTCAGGTTCCAGGACAGAGACCCTGAACCTGTAATGCATGCTGACACTCCCAGCGCGATGCTGAGGGAGTGCTGGACTGTCAGAGGAGCTGTTAATTGGAATGGACTTTAAACCCAGGCCTCATTTGTCCATCGCAGGTGGGCAGCAGATGGAAGTTCTCCCCTGTGAACAGCAGGCTGCTCAATGGCAGATCATTCTCTCTCAAGCAGCGCACAAACTGAACTGCTCAGCTGCTGGGGAAAAGGTTTACAATCAAGACAAGAATTTGCAGACTCAACCAGATTTGGACGTGGCACTGACTCCGAGGCACTTTGCTCTGTTGCTCTTTCTTACGAGGAACAGATGGAAAATAGCTTGCGACGATATAATACAACTCTGCGACCTTTGGCCCCTGTCAGAGTAGAGTAAAAGGCGCACAAGGCAGCAACATGTGGTGATGTTTTAATCTTCAACTAAACCACGTCACATCCTTTTGCGAGGGTGAGTGTTGGAGTATCTCTGACTAGCAAAGATATCTCGGAGTTCAGTTTTACCTTGAAGTGGGGGGGGGCGCGTTGCACAAAGAGTAACGATTCTTACCCACTGCCCACAGCCTGGGGCTCAATCCCTTGCTGGGGGTAAAGGGTCCAACTCATCAACTGGGTACTTTGCCCGAGGGCCATTTCTCACAGGCGCGGGTCAAGATAACAACTGCTATTTGACTATGGGGGAATCACATTCGAATCTTAACGCTTTGCCTTTTTCCAAACCCACTATCCATCTGGATCAAAGGCTTGTTATTAGAAAAAGGGAACATTGTGTGAGGCGGACCCTCCCCACCCCCCACCAACCATCTCTCCCACGCCAAAAACCACAGGAACAAGCATGTGTTGTAATTATACAGGGCCTTAGTAAGGCCACACCTAGAATATTGTACGCACTTTTCTCCTTTTCTGAGGAAGGATGTTCTTACTCTTGAAGATTTACCAGGCTGATTCCGGGAACGGCAGGACTGATATATGAGAAAAGATTGACTCGGTTAGGATTGTTTTCATTGAAATTCAGATGAATGAGGGGGGGATTTCATAGAGACTTATAAAATTCTAACAAGTCTAGACAGAGTAGATGCAGGATGTTCCAGGGAGGGAGTCCAGAACCAGGGGTCACAGTTTGAGAATTCAGGGTAGACCACTTAGGATGGAGATGAGGAGACATTTCTTCACCCAAAGAGTGGTGAGCCTGCGGAATTCATTACCACAGGAAGTAGTTGATGCCAAAACGTTGAATATCTTCAAGAGGCGGCTGGATATAGCGCTTGGGGTGAATGGGATCAAAGGTTATGGGGAGAAAGCAGGATTAGGTTATTGAATTTGACAATTAGCCATGATCGTGATGAATGGCAGAGTAGGTTCGAAGGGCCAAATGCCTCCTCGTGCCCCTATCTTCTATGTTTCAATGCTACTGAGGCTAGTCCTTGGTCGGTAAAAAGCCTTGATATGGAGATGCTGGCATTGGACTGGGGGGTGGGCACAATAAGAAGTCTCACAACTCCTGGTTAGAGTCCAACAAGTTTATTTAACAGCACGAGCTGCTCCTTCATCAGGGACACGATGGGTTGGGTTCACAAACAGGGCATATATAGACACAATCGAGACTCAATTACCAGATAATGGTTGGAATGGAGTCTTAACAGGTAATCAAGTCTGTGCAGGTACAGACAATGTGAATGGAGAGAGGGTTAATCACAGGTTAAAGAGGTGTGAACTGTCTCAAACCAGAACAGTTAGTGAGATTTTGCAAGCCCAGGCAAGTGGGGGTTGCAGATAGTGGGACATGAACCCAAGATCCCAGTTGAGGCTGTCGTCATGTGTGCAGAATTTGGCCATCAGTCTCTGCTCAGCGATTTTGTCGTGTATCTTGATGGCCTGGGAAGTTGCTTACTTGAAGGTCGGAGGCTGAATGCCCTTGACTGCTGAAATATTCCCTGATTGGAATATTTGCCTGGTGACTGTCAAGCATGTGTCCATTCAGCCATTTTTGTCATGTCTGCATGGTCTGGCCAATGTACCACACTTCGGGACATCCTTTCCCATAAACAACCTTGGTAAAGACTGTAAATTTTACCCAAATCATTTTCAACACTTATGAACATAGAACATAGAACATTACAGCGCAGAACAGGCCCTTCGGCCCACGATGTTGCGCCAGATAGGATAAATATCAACACAGAAAGGACTTTGATAAATTGACATTTGAACAGATCTTTTGGAAGAAAGTCTATCATTTGTACAATTCTTTCCTGACCCCAGGATGTCCCCAGGTGCTTTATAGCCAAACAGTACTTTTAAAGTTTATTTACTAGTGTCACAAGTAGGCTTACATTGACACCTCAATGAAGTTACTGTGAAAATCCCCTAGTCGCCACACTCCGGTGCCTGTTCAGGTACACTGAGGGAGAATTCAGCATGGCCGATGCACACCTTTTGGAAAGTGGGAGGAAACCAGAACACCCGGAGGAAACCCACCCAGCCACAGGGGAAATGTGCAGACTCCGCACAGACGGTGACCCAAGCCGGGAATCGAATCTGAGTCCCTGGCGCAGTGAGGCAGCAGTGCTAACCAACTGTGCCACTGTGTCACCTCATAAGTGGAGTTACCCCAGCAGTCTATTGTGCATAGCAAGCTCCCACAACAGCAAGATGATAATGAGCTCTTTTAGTGATGTGAGTTAAAGGATAGATATTTGCTCGGACACCAGGGAGAACGTTCCTGTTCCTCTTCCTCACCTGGGGACCTTTTACATCCGCCTGGGAGTAGGGGCTTGATTTCAGCGCAGGCCGGAAATGTCTCTACCAAGCCCTCAAGTTGATAAAGAGAGACCAGGGCCGGGACTTTGCAGGCGCCCATGCCTACGGGATCTTCCTATCCTGCTGATGCTGCACTTTCCCAACCACAGGTTTCACAGCAGCGAGGGATGTATTCAGTGGAAGACCCCATTGACATGGCAGGACCAGAAGGACTCCCACTTCTCCCACCACCAGTCAATGGCCTCCCTCTGCGGTGAAACACATGGCAGGTTATGTGGTAAATCCCACCCCAGGTTAGCATTTATTGTCCATCCATAATTGCCCTTGAACTCAGTGTGGCAGGCTTGGCTATTTCAGAGGGCAGTTGAGAGTCAACCACTTTGCTGTGGCTCTGAAGCCACATGTAGGCCAGATCGGGTAAGGACAGCAGATTTCCTTCCCTAAAGGACATTAATGAACCAGATGGATTTTTATGACAATTGACAATTATTTCTTGGTCATCATTACTGAGACTTGCTTTAGTTCTGAGTGTTTTCTCAGTTAATCAATTGAATTGAAGTAATTAATTAAAATTAAATTCCACCAACTGTCACATGAACAGACAAACATATGAAATTGGAGCAGAAGTAGGCCATTCGGCCTCTCGAGCCTACTCCTACTCCACCATTCATTAAGATCATGTCTGATCTGTTTGCGTTTTGAGCTACCCCTTGATAACCTTTGGTTTCTTTGCCTGTCGAAAATCTATCTACCTCTATCTTAAAAACGAATGGCCTTGGAACTTCCTCGGAGTGGCTGTTCCCAGCCGGAATTGCCACTCTGCAATTGCAAAGTCCCTGTCTCGCCCAACTTTCCTCACTCAGGGTGGGTGAGACAGGAAGAGGAGGCAGCTCCAAGGCTCCAGCGGTGAAGGGTGAGTACAGCAAAGGAGGGCTCACCCACTTCCCACCGTGTGCAGTCTCGTGTCAGGCCACAGGGGGTTAGCCCCTCTGGACAACTGCCGGGTAAACCCTTACGTGGCAGCTTCCAAGAGGTTTCCCCAGAACATCCATCAGGGTCCCCTCTACATGCAACGCCGGGGAGCTAGGAAGTTACTACCCGTTCAGAGACCGCCCCCCCTCCCCACTACCACCTTCTGAGGCAGAGTGTTCCAAAATCGCACAACCCTTGGAAAGAAAAAAAATTCTCCTCTTCTCTGTTCTAAAAG
The DNA here is from genome assembly GCA_037974335.1 of Prionace glauca. Classification (NCBI taxonomy): domain Eukaryota; kingdom Metazoa; phylum Chordata; class Chondrichthyes; order Carcharhiniformes; family Carcharhinidae; genus Prionace; species Prionace glauca. The sequence goes on along the minus strand of CM075735.1, from coordinate 72,314,501 downwards.
GCAAAAAGGGTGACTCCTGATTTTAAAACAATGCATCCTTGCTCTGGGCTCATCCACAATGTGGGTGGACGGCAATGGTGAGCACCCTGCAGCCCGGGGGACACGTGGGGTCCATCTGGGTTCTGAGTGCGGCCCCGTGAGACATTTTGTTGACCACTGTCCGCGTCCACCTTGTCAAGGCGATTCAGGATCTTGTACACCTCACTCGAGTCAGCCCTTCACTCTTCTAAACCCTCGTGGAAACAAACCCAATATGTCCAACCTTTCATCATAAGTCAACCCACTCATTCTAGGTATCAATCTTATTAACCTCCTCTGAACCCTCTCCAATGCATTTACATCCTTTCTTAAATAAGGACACCAAAACGCCACACAGTATTCACCACGCAGTCTCACCAATGCCCTGAATAACTGAAACATAACATCCTTATTTTTATGTTCAGTTCCTCTCCCAATAAAGGATAGTATTCTATTCCATTCCATGGTGGGATTCGAACCTGTGCCTTCAGAGAATAAGCCTGGACCTCCGGATTTGGGGTGGCATCGCAGCACAGTGGTTAGCACTGCTGCCTCACAGCGTCAGGGGCCCAGGTTCAATTCCAGCCTCGGGTCACTGTTTGCACGGAGTCTGCATGTTCTCCCTGTGTCTGTGTGGGTTTCCTCTGTGTGCTCCAGTTTCCTGCCACAGTCTAAAAGGTTGAATGGCCACGCTAAAATTCCTCCTTGGTGTCAGGGGAATTAGTGGGGTAAATATGTGGGGTTATGGGGATAGGGCCTGGATGGGATTGTTGTCGGTACAGGCTTGATGGGCAGAATGGCCTCCTTCTGCACTGCATGGATTCTATGATTCTATTCTATGATTCTATATGGGCGGCACAGTGGTTAGCACTGCTGCCTCACAGCGCTAGGATCATAGGTTCAATTACAGCCTCGGGCCATTGTCTGTGTGGAGACTGCACATTCTCCCCGTGTCTGCGTGGGTTTCCCCCGGGTGCTCTGGTTTCCTCCCACAGTTCAAAGACGTGTGGGTTAGGTGGATTGGCCGTGATAAAATTGACTATAGTGTCAGGGGGATTAGTAGGGTAAATGGGTGCAGTTATGAGAATAGGGCCAGGGTGGGACTGTGTCGGTACAGAGTTGATGGGCCTCTTTCTGCACTGTCGGAAGTCTATCATTACAAGCCCAGGGAAGTTGCTACTATGCAACCACCTCCCCAAAACACCATCTAAAGGGTACCCATCATTAAAGTTGCTATATAAATACAAGTTGCTGTTGTTAAATGACTGGTGGAGGGAAGGTTGTCTCAGAGGCCGGTGTCGAGTTTTGTTGGCAGTAAGTTGAAGTTAATCGTGTTGTGTTTGCAAAGCCATTGACCCCTGGTCTGGCAGCACAACTCCTGATCAAACAGCACCACTTTCTTATCAATATCTAATGTAACCATAGCCTCGATTCCCTGAGGAAGGTTGGGTTGGGGGGCGGGGGGGGTCACGGCATTATCACTGCTCTCTGACGGGCCACCTAGGCTAGTGGCCCACCTTCGTGGGCTGCAAGATTGAAATCAATCACATTCACTAACCACGAGCCTTTGAATAAGATTGAATGCACTTTTAATACACGCCAAATATTTCAGAACAAGCTCTCAAAAATGCAGGACTGTTCATCTATTAATAGAACTGTCATCGACTTCAAGTGGTGAAAATCAGAAGAAATATTTACACTCGGTCAGACGCAGAGGGAGTGCACGGCTCTCACGGTCAATGTCGTGAGCAATCAGCACGCACCTCGCTTGCCCTCGCTTCACATAAGAACATAAGAAATAGGAGCAGGAGTAGGCCATCTGGCCCCTCGAGCCTGCCCCGCCATTCAATAAGATCATGGCCGATCTGTCGTGGCTCAGTTCCACCTTCCCGCCCTCTCCCCATAACCCTTAATCCCTTCTCTTATCAAAAACCCATCAACCCGCTTCTTAAAAATATTTAGCGAGGCAGCCTCCACCACTTCAACGGGTAGAGAATTCCAGAGATTCACCACCCTTTGAGTGAAGAAGTTCCTCCTCAACTCCGTTCTAAAACGCCCCCCCCCCTTTATTTTGAGGCTGTGCCCCCTAGTCCTACTGTCTTTTTTGAGTGGGAAGAGTCTCTCCTCTATCTTATCCATCCCATTCATCATTTTATATGTCTCAATGAGATCTCCCCTCATTCTTCTAAACTCCAACGAGTACAAGCCTAGTTCATTCAGCCTCTCCTCATAGCTCAACCCCCTCAACTCCGGTATCAGCCTAGTAAACCTCCTCTGCACTCCCTCCAAGGCCAAAATATCCTTGCGCAGGTGCGGCGCCCAGAACTGCACACAGTACTCCAGCTGCGGCCTCACCAATGCCCTATACAGCTGCAGCAAGACCTCCCTACTTTTATATTCAATCCCCCTCACTATGAAGGCCAGCATCCCATTCGCCTTCCTGACCACCTGCTGCACCTGCAGGCTGAGTTTTTGCGACTCATGCACAAGGACCCCGAGGTCCCTCTGCACCGTCGCCTGCTGCAGTTTTTCGCCACTTGCATGCGAGTCACTTCAGCCACACCGGTAAGAAAACAGCATCCCTGGAAATCAGTGGAATGTATCGACCCAGCATACGGGCAACGGTCAACACAATCTCTCGCGGGGCCACGCTCAGAACCCAAACACATGTGGCCCCCAAGCCGTAGGTTGCCCTCCACTGCTGCTGACCCACATTGGGTTTGAAGGCAAGGACTCTGGGCCTGTGTTTTAGACTGTTATAGCATCCACACAGTGCAGAAGAGGCCATTCGGCCCATCAAGTCTGCATCAACTCTATGTGGCAGAGTATCTTACCCAGGCCCCCCCCCCCACCCCCCCCCCCCCCGCCCTATCCCCGTAACCCCACACATTTCCCATGGCCAGTCCACTTAACCGACACATCTTGGGACAGTAAGAGGCAATTTAGCATGGCCAATCCACCTAAACTGTACGTCTCTGGACTGTGGTTCATAGCCATTTTTTCTGGTCTGTTCCATTCTATAGCAGTGTCGCCTCCTACAGGGGATGAATTCCATTGGCCAAGGGTTTTTTTTCCAAAAATATACTTTATTCATAAAAAATCTCAATTAAACCATTGCAAATCTACATGTCTATGAAGTGCAAACAGTGCAGAATTAAAACTTTTTTACATTTCTATACAAAAAGTTACAGTCATAACATTTCAAACCTTAAAACTATTTACATGCCTCAGATTTTACTGTGTATCGTTATTGCTCAGATTGGCACGCAGTTACGCAGGTCGAGGGTATTCTGCAGTTCCCGGGCCCTCGGTCTGCCTCCATTAAAAGGCCTTACAGTGTGGCCTTTCCCCATTGTGCCTTTGCGGTGGCTGCCCCAAGCTTCAGCGCGTCCCTCAGCACGTAGTCCTGGACCTTGGAATGTGCCAGTCTGCAACATTCAGTCGAGTACAATTCTTTCAACTGGAAGATCAGCAAGATTCGGGCGGACCAAAGTGCATCCTTCACCGAGTTGATGACCTTCCAGCAGCAGTTGATATTTGTCTCGGTGTGCGTCCCTGGAAACAGCCCGTAGAGCACAGAGTCCTGCGTCACCGAGCTGCTCGGGACGAACCTTGACAAGTACCACTGCATCTCACTCCAGACCTTCTTTGCAAAGGCACATTCCATAAGGAGGTGTGCGACCGTCTCGTCAGCCCCGCAGCCGCTTCGAGGGCAGCGTGCGGTGTTGCTGAGACCTCGAGCGTGCATAAAGGATCTGACGGGGAGTGCCCTTCTCACCACCAGCCAAGCTAGATCTTGGTGCTTGTTTGTCAGTTCTGGTGATGAGGCGTTCTGCCAGATGACATTGACGGTCTGCTCAGGGAACCATCGGACAGGATCCGCCATCTCCTTTTCTCTCAGGGCCTCAAGGACGTTACGCGTTGACCACTGCTTAATCGCCATGTAGTCAAAGGTGTGTTTGCAGAACAATTTCTCCACAAAGGACAAGTGCAGCGGTACGGTCCAACTACTAGTGTGGCTAGACCCATCCTCCGCAACACTCGGGACAGGTAGAACCTCAAAAAGTAGTGGCACTTGCTGTTAGTCCCTTTGGCCAAGGGTTAATTTACCCATCTTTTGACTGCAACCTTATACACATCAGGAGTGTTCCACTGGCTCACACTGAGATGCAATTTGTTCTTTCACTTAGGTGACGCTGGGCTTATACCTCAGGATAAAAGAGGTATCATATAGTTCTGGATGCTTCGCAACAGGGAGGGTTGTTAACTGGGGACAGAAGAGGATCAGCAGCGTGATCCCCACACTTACATTTACTTGAAGAATTTAACAGCAATGCACATTGTAAATGACAAACACGAAGGAGTTAAATCTGTGCCGGTCACAGTCTGGAGAAGAAAGAGTTAAGTGCAGGCGGTGGGGGAAGAGGGCAGATGAGCCACCAGGGTGTACCATATACAATGTTAAATAGCTTAGATAAGATAACCTTGCTTTAAAGAAAGGCAGAGCAGAGGTCAACACAGGCACTGGTGAAAAGTAAATTGAAATCAGTTATACATCAGAAAGGACCTGTCCACATACAGCAAGATCCGGAACCTTCTGTCTGACAAAGATGTACAACAGAAAGAAATCCCACAACACCGGTTTAAAGTCCAAGCAGGTTTATTTGTAACTTTTTGCTAAAATAAACCTGTTTGGACTTTCGTGGGATTTCTTTCTGTTTTACCCCAGTCCAACGCCAGCATCTCCACATCAATGATGTACAACACAATTTAGAATAGGGGCGGATGTGGTGGGCACGTTAGGGGTTGGAATGGGGCACACAAAGGGGCAGGGGCAGAGGGAAGTGCAGAAGGGGGCAGAGAGTGGAGGGGGCAGAGTGGGATGGGTGAGAGTGCAGAGAGGGAGACGGGCAGAGAGGGATAGGGGCAAAAAAGAGTAGGGGCAAAGAGGAGTAGGGGCAGAGACGGAGAGGGGCAGGGAGGGAGAGGGGCAGGGAGGGAGAAGGGCAGAGAGGGGTAGGGGCAGAGAGGAGTAGGGGCAGAGAGGGGTAGGGGCAGGGAGGGGTAGGGCCAGAGAATTGAGGGGCAGAGAGGGGTAGAGGCAGAGAGGAGTAGGGGCAGAGAGGGGTAGGGGCAGAGACGGAGAGGGGCAGGGAGGGGTAGGGCCAGAGAATTGAGGGGCAGAGAGGGGTAGAGGCAGAGAGGAGTAGGGGCAGAGAGGGGTAGGGGCAAAGACGGAGAGGGGCAGGGAGGGAGAGGGGCAGAGAGGGAGGGGGGCAGGGAGGGGTAGGGCCAGAGAATTGAGGGGCAGAGAGGGGGAGGGGCAGAGAGGAGTAGGGGCAGAGAGAGGTAGGGGCAAAGACGGAGAGAGGCAGGGAGGGAGAGGGGCAGAGAGGGAGGGGGGCAGGGAGGGGTAGGGCCAGAGAATTGAGGGGCAGAGAGGGGGAGGGGCAGAGAGGGGTAGGGGCAGAGAGGGGTAGGGGCAGAGAGGGGTAGGGGCAAAGACGGAGAGGGGCAGGGAGGGGTAGGGCCAGAGAATTGAGGGGCAGAGAGGGATAGGGGCAGAGAGGGGTAGAGGCAGAGAGTGGAGGGGGAGAGCGTGGTAGGGGCAGAGAGAGGAGGGGCAGAGTCAGAGATTGGAGGAGCAGAGAGGGATAGGGGCAGAGAGGGGTAGGGGCAGAGGGGGAGGGGCAGAGAGGTGGGAGGGGAGTAGGGGCAGAGGGGGGTAGGGGCAGAGGTGGAGGGGCAGAGGGGGGTAGGGGCAGAGAGGGGTAGGGGCAGAGGGGTAGGAGCAGAGGTGGAGGGGCAGAGGGGGGTAGGGGCAGAGAGGGGTAGGGGCAGAGGGGTAGGAGCAGAGGGGGAGGGGCAGAGAGATGGAGGGGCAGAGAGGGGGAGGGGCAGAGAGGTGGAAGGGCAGAGAGGGGTAGGGGCAGAGGAGGTGGGTGCAGAGAGAGGTGGGGAGTGTGAGATTGGTGATGAGAGCCAGGGTGAGATAGGGTTGGGCTGAATAGAGGGTGTAGCTCTGGGGAGGAGGGAGGAGGCGGACACGCTCCTTTTCATCTGATCACTTCACTGAGCGAAGCTTTTCCCACGGTTCCTGTTGCAGCTAAAACTGCTGAAAGTGCGAACTCCCCAAGCAACAATTCAACAGCAAACACACTGCAAACTTCATTACAATCACATTGTAAACCCCTTTCCAAACACACTGCAAACTTCATTACAATCACATTGCATACCCCTTTCCAAACACACTGTAAACTTCATTACAATCACATTGTAAACCCCTTTCCAAACACACTGCAAACTTCATTACAATCACATTGTAAACCCCTTTCCAAACACACTGTAAACTTCATTACAATCACATTGCAAACCCCTTTCCAAACACACTGCAAACTTCATTACAATCACATTGCATACCCCTTTCCAAACACACTGTAAACTTCATTACAATCACATTGTAAACCCCTTTCCAAACACACTGCAAACTTCATTACAATCACATTGTAAACCCCTTTCCAAACACACTGTAAACTTCATTACAATCACATTGCAAACCCCTTTCCAAACACACTGCAAACTTCATTACAATCACATTGCAAACCCCTTTCCAAACACACTGTAAACTTCATTACAATCACATTGCAAACCCTTTACAAGCACAATGCAAACTGCATTACAACATTACAAACCCCTTTCCAAACACATTGCAAACTTTATTTCAATCACATTACAAACCCCTTTCCAAATACATTGGAAACTTCATTACAATCACATTGCAAACCTCTTTCCACATCGCAAACTTCATTACAATCATATTGCAAACCCTTTACAAACACATTGCAAACCCCTTTCCAATCACATTGCAAACTCCGTTACATTCATATTGCAAACCCCTTTCCAATCACAGTGCAAACTCTGTAATACGTTATTATTGCAAACTGTTACAATCACATTGCAAACCCTTTTACAATCACATTGCAAACTCCTTTCCCAGCTGCAAAGAGTGCAGAACTCGGATCTCCCACATACACAAGTAAACCCCTTTTTGACACAGGTCCGTTACTGACACTCACACATGTTTGAGAAATCAATTCCTTGGCGATTTCACCTAAAGAAAAACAACAAAAAATAACTTTCCGCCCTTGATATATTTTCTCTCTCTGGCAGGTGAACATGTCCCTTTGCAACAAAACAAAAATCCGAAACTTCATCGCCAAAGTCACTAAGTGGGAAACGAATGCAGTGGATAAACCTGCGATCTAACAGTCCCTCCACAACCGAGCTGAATCTCTGGGTGAAACCCAGCGCAGTCCTTCAGCAATCGCCCCGTTTCAGAGAGTGGGCTTTGAAACAGCCGCTGGGCACCCAGCTGGGAAACACGGGGAGAAAGGGGGAAAGTGACTGGGGGGGGTTTAAAATACAGCTTTCTGAACCTGTGTGGCAGCCCATGCTACAGGTACAACAGGCAAGGAGACACAGACAGACAGAGAGGAGAGATCCTCGCTGCACTCACCTTGTCTTTGAGTTAAAGCCTTCTCTTTCTCTCTCCCCCCACTGTGATGGATAGTCAGTGAGGTGCCAACACCATGCCGTTCTGTAATGAACTTTCTCCCTCTTCTTGCGTCTCCTACTCTTCACTTCAAAGTGCAAACTGCTTGTCTGTCCCCAGCCAGCCGCTTCCACATCTCCCTGTTTCCCCGCAGGCTTTGACGTGCAAGGGATCAGGTTACACAGCCAGCCCCCTAACACTAAAACACGGAAATTACATCAGCCCCAACAACAGGGTAATACACACACACACACTCACCCACAACACACACACACACTCACCCACAACACACACACTCACCCACAACACACACACACACACTCACCCACAACACACACACACACACTCACCCACAACACACACACACACACTCACCCACAACACACACACACACACTCACCCACAACACAGACACACACACACCCACAACACACACACACACACACTCACCCACAACACAGACACACACACATACCCACAACACACACACTCACCCACAACACAGACACACACACTCACCCACAACACACACACACACTCACCCACAACACACACACTCACCCACAACACAGACACACACCCACAACACACACACTCACCCACAACACAGACACACACACTCACCCACAACACAGACACACACACTCACCCACAACACACACACTCACCCACAACACATACACACACACTCACCCACAACACAGACACACACACACACTCACCCACAACACATACACACACACACACTCACCCACAACACACACACACACACTCACCCACAACACACACACACACTCACCCACAACACACACACACACACACTCACCCACAACACACACACACACTCACCCACAACACACACACTCACCCACAACACACACACTCACCCACAACACAGACACACACACACACTCACCCACAACACAGACACACACACACACTCACCCACAACACAGACACACACACTCACCCACAACACACACACTCACACTCACCCACAACACAGACACACACACTCACCCACAACACACACACTCACCCACAACACACACACACACACTCACCCACAACACAGACACACACACTCACCCACAACACACACACTCACCCACAACACACACACTCACACTCACCCACAACACAGACACACACACTCACCCACAACACACACACTCACCCACAACACACACACACACACTCACCCACAACACAGACACACACACTCACCCACAACACACACACACACACACACACTCACCCACAACACACACACACACACTCACCCACAACACAGACACACACACTCACCCACAACACACACACACACTCACCCACAACACACACACTCACCCACAACACACACACACACTCACCCACAACACACACACTCACCCACAACACACACACACACTCACCCACAACACACACACTCACCCACAACACAGACACACACACTCACCCACAACACACACACTCACACTCACCCACAACACAGACACACACACTCACCCACAACACACACACTCACCCACAACACACACACACACACTCACCCACAACACACACACACACACTCACCCACAACACACACACACACACTCACCCACAACACACACACACACTCACCCACAACACACACACTCACCCACAACACAGACACACACTCACCCACAACACACACACACACCCACAACACAGACACACACACACACTCACCCACAACACAGACACACACACTCACCCACAACACACACACTCACCCACAACACAGACACACACCCACAACACACACACTCACCCACAACACAGACACACACACTCACCCACAACACAGACACACACACTCACCCACAACACACACACACACACTCACCCACAACACATACACACACACACACTCACCCACAACACACACACACACACTCACCCACAACACACACACACACTCACCCACAACACACACACACTCACCCACAACACACACACACACTCACCCACAACACACACACTCACCCACAACACACACACTCACCCACAACACACACACACTCACCCACAACACACACACACACTCACCCACAACACACACACTCACCCACAACACAGACACACACACACACTCACCCACAACACAGACACACACACTCACCCACAACACACACACTCACACTCACCCACAACACAGACACACACACTCACCCACAACACACACACTCACCCACAACACACACACACACACTCACCCACAACACAGACACACACACTCACCCACAACACACACACTCACCCACAACACACACACTCACACTCACCCACAACACAGACACACACACTCACCCACAACACACACACTCACCCACAACACACACACACACACTCACCCACAACACAGACACACACACTCACCCACAACACACACACACACACACACACTCACCCACAACACACACACACACACTCACCCACAACACAGACACACACACTCACCCACAACACACACACACACTCACCCACAACACACACACTCACCCACAACACACACACACACTCACCCACAACACACACACTCACCCACAACACACACACACACTCACCCACAACACACACACTCACCCACAACACAGACACACACACTCACCCACAACACACACACTCACACTCACCCACAACACAGACACACACACTCACCCACAACACACACACTCACCCACAACACACACACACACACTCACCCACAACACACACACACACACTCACCCACAACACACACACACACACTCACCCACAACACACACACACACTCACCCACAACACACACACTCACCCACAACACAGACACACACTCACCCACAACACACACACACACCCACAACACAGACACACACACACACTCACCCACAACACAGACACACACACTCACCCACAACACACACACTCACCCACAACACAGACACACACACACTCACCCACAACACACACACTCACCCACAACACAGACACACACACAACACAGACACACACACACACACACACACTCACCCACAACACAGACACACACACACACTCACCCACAACACACACACACACTCACCCACAACACAGACACACACACACACTCACCCACAACACACACACACACACTCACCCACAACACACACACACACCCACAACACAGACACTCACCCACAACACAGACACACACACTCACCCACAACACAGACACACACACTCACCCACAACACACACACTCACCCACAACACAGACACACACACACACACACTCACCCACAACACACACACACACCCACAACACAGACACTCACCCACAACACAGACACACACACTCACCCACAATACAGACACACACACTCACCCACAACACACACACTCACCCACAACACAGACACACACACACACACTCACCCACAACACACACACTCACCCACAACACACACACTCACCCACAACACACACACACACACACACACTCACCCACAACACACACACACACTCACCCACAACACACACACACACACTCACCCACAACACACACACTCACCCACAACACAGACACACACACACACTCACCCACAACACACACACACACCCACAACACAGACACACACACACACACTCACCCACAACACACACACACACACTCACCCACAACACACACACACTCACACCCACAACACACACACACACACACTCACCCACAAAACAGACACACACACTCACCCACAACACACACACACACACTCACCCACAACACACACACACACACTCACCCACAACACACACACTCACCCACAACACACACACACACTCACCCACAACACAGACACACACACACACTCACCCACAACACACACACACACTCACCCACAACACGCACACACACACTCACCCACAACACGCACACACACACTCACCCACAACACAGACACACACATGCTCTCCCACACATACAGCACACCCACACACTCACCCACACATACAGCACACCCACACACACATACAGCACACCCACACACACAAACACTCACCCACACATACAGCACACCCACACACACACACACACATACAGCACACCCACACACACAAACACTCACCCACACATACAGCACACCCACACAGTCACCCACACATACAGCACACCCACATACACACACACTCACCCACACATACAGCACACCCACACACACACATACAGCACACCCACACACACACACACTCACCCACACACACTCAACTTGCATTCACCCTCTTCCTCATTGTAATCCTCTTCAATCCTACCCAGGAGGGGGTGGGGGGCATTCAGCTCCTCATGTCACCTCCTGGATGAGTTATTACCCCTGCTCTTCCCCCCTTATCCTTGCTCTTACCCCCATTACCCCTGCTGTCAACTTTCAGTTCAACTGAAAGCAAAAAATGCTGGAGGAGCTTAGCAAATGTTCCCATGCCCCCGCCGCGGGAATCGTAGTGGGCGGGCGGGCGGGGGTGGTGGACAATGGAAAGACCCATTGACCTCAGGGCAGGATTTTCCAGTGTGGGGGCGAGCATGGCCAGAAAATCCCACCCCACAGGTCTTTCACCATCTGTGGGGAGAGAGAATAGGGTGAAGGTTTCGAGCCAAGGTGACCCTTCGTCAGAGCGAAGGGTTTCTATGCCCCATCCTATTTGCCTTTGTCTTCATTTTTCGGCACGGTGGCACAGCGGTTAACACCTCAAGGACCTGGGTCCAGTTGTCACTGTGCGGAGTCTGCACGTTCTCCCTGTGTCTGCGTGGGTTTCCTCGGGGTGCTCCAGTTTCCTCCCACAATCCGAAAGACATGCTGGTTAGGTGCATTGGCCGTGCTAAATTCTCCCTCAACGTTACCCGAACAGGAGTATGGCAGCTAGGGGATTTTCACAGCAACTTCATTGCAGTGTTAATGTAAGCCTACTCGTAACGAATAAATCGGCCCTGCTGCTGGAAATTTGATCAAAACCCCCCTTGTGATTTGGGACATTTCTGTCAAAGCTCTCATCCCTACTGGAAGGTGATCAAGCTCAGCTTCTCCGATCCCTCTGCACACTGTAACTGAAGCCCTGCTGCTATCAGAGTTATTACAAAGAGAAAATGCTGGAAAGACTGGGCAGGCCAGGCAGCGTCTGCGGAGAGAGAAAGAGTTATCATTTCAGTGGCCTTTCATAGCAGGGGCACAAGGGTTGGATGTGGCTCTTAAGAAAAGAGGCAGAGCATGAGGAAAAGGGGACATGTCCTCTCTCTGTCCAACCACAACCTTAACCCTAACTTTAACCAAACCCCAACCTTAACCTTAATGTTAACCAGAACCCCAGCCCCAATCTTGACACTAGCCCCAATCTTGACGCTAACCCCAATCCTGATCCTAACCAGGATAAGGGCACGGCATCACAGGGGGAAACAAGGGTTGGACGTGAGCCAAAAGAAAAGTGGCAGAGTATGAAAAAATGGGGACAAGTCCTCTCTCTGTCCAACCACAACCTTAACCCTAACTTTAACCAAACCCCAACCTTAACCTTAATGTTAACCAGAACCCCAGCCCCAATCTTGACACTAGCCCCAATCTTGACGCTAACCCCAATCCTGATCCTAACCAGGATAAGGGCACGGCATCACAGGGGGAAACAAGGGTTGGACGTGAGCCAAAAGAAAAGTGGCAGAGTATGAAAAAATGGGGACATGTCCTCTCTCTGTCCAACCACAACCTTAACCCTAACTTTAACCAAACCCCAACCTTAACCTTAATGTTAACCAGAACCCCAGCCCCAATCTTGACACTAGCCCCAATCTTGACGCTAACCCCAATCCTGATCCTAACCAGGATAAGGGCACGGCATCACAGGGGGAAACAAGGGTTGGACGTGAGCCAAAAGAAAAGTGGCAGAGTATGAAAAAATGGGGACAAGTCCTCTCTCTGTCCGACCCCAAAAACCTAAATCTAATCCCAAGTCAAATCTAGCCTCCACTCCCCTGACCATCCCCAATACACAGTAAGAAGTCTCACAACACCAGGTTAGAGTCCAACAGGTTTATTTGGTAGCAGATGCCACTAGCTTTCGAAGCACTGTTCCTTCATGCTCACCTGGCAAAGGAGCAGTGCTTGGAAAGCTCGTGGCTTTTGCTACCAAATAAACCTGTTGGACTTTAACCTGGTGCTGTGAGACTTCTTACTGTGTTTACCCCAGTCCAACATCATCCACATCGTCCTCAATACAGGGAGATTGTGTTGGGCACTGCTTTGTGTGGTATAGGTGCTGTGCATTGCCAATCAGGGCATCCCTAGAACTGGTCAATCTATGACATTGGAACCAAAGGCAGTGGGAATTTACCCAATAGATTTTTTTTGCAAGAATGTATTTGTAAAGTATCTGAAAGAACATTACAAACATTTCAAAATGACCCTTACACAAAGTGCAATAAAATTCAGGTTTTTGGAATCACACTGAACTCGGAGGTGCTTCAATTTGATGACAGAAACATTACAGATGTTTCAAAATAGTCATTATAAGGTGTGCGATGCTTTTAAGTTGTCTACGTGGATCAAGTTGGACGCTGAGGCGCTCCAATACAATCATCCGAGGGTCTTCTGTTCAATTGCATTCCCCTTGGTTCACACTGCCTGGGAAGTCTTAGACAGCCTCAGCAGAGGCTGCCCCAGGCTTTACTGCGTCCCTCAGCACGTAGCCCAGGGCTTTGGAATCTCTGCAACATTCGGTCAGGGACAATTCTCTGCACTGGAGGATTAACAAGTTTCAGGAAGTCCAAAGAGGGTCTTGCATGAATTGATGCTCCTCCAGAAACCATTGATGTTTGTCTCGGTGTGTGTCCCTGGGAACAGTCCGTAGAGTCCTGCGTCACTGAACTGCTCGGGATGAACCTCAACAAGTACGACTGCATCTCTCTCCAGACCTTCTTTGCAAAGGGACATTCCACCAGGAGACGGAGAACAGTCATGGTCACTCGAGGGTAATGTGGGTAGGAGATGAGATTCCGGGTGTGTAGGAAGGACTCGATGGGGAGGGCCTTTCTCACCACCAGCAACGCTAGCTCTTGGTGCTTGTTTGAAAGCACGGTCAAATTTGACAGTCAGCTCAGAGGATCATCCAACTGGATCCACCATCTTCATTTCCTGCAGGGCTCCGAGGTCATTACATGCAGATCACTCGCAGTTCACATAAAAATCCCAACACTGACAGGTCCCACAGTCATGATGTGGGTATGCCGGCGTTGGACTGGCGTAAACACAGTAAAAAGTCTGACAACACCAGGTTTTAGTCCAACCGATTTATTTGATAATATTCTCACAAGCTTTCGAGGGTGCTGCCTCTTTGTCAAGTGAATGGAGAGTTCTGACCTCAGACAGACAGAGCATACAAAGTACAGACAGTTGCTGATTAGAATGCGAATCCTTACACCTAACCTGCTGTTCAATTCTTAAAGTGGCTGATAATGTGAGTGGAAGGAGCACTGATCACAGTTTAAAGAGATGTGTATTGTCTCCAGACAGTACAGTAAGTGAGGTTTTGCAAACCCAGGCAAGTCACGGGGGTTACAGATAGTGCGACATGAACCCAAGATCCCTGTTGAGACCGTCCTCATGTGTGCGGAACTTGGCTATCAGTCTCTGTTCAGCGACTCTGCGCTGTCGTGTGTCATGAAGGCCGCCTTGGAGAATGACAGTGACAACATGGGCACCGACAATCACTCTGCATTATGCACGCTTCATATTGTACCTAATGGGCAGCACAGCGGCACTGCTGCCTCACAGTGCCAGGAAACCGGGTTCGATTCCTGCCTTGGGTCTGCGCCTAGGCTGCACATTCTCCCCATGTCTGTGTGGGTTTCCTCCTGGTGCTCCGGTTTCCTCCCACAGTCCGAAAGACCTGCTGATTAGGTGCATTGGCCAAGTTAAATTCTCCCTCGGTGTACCCGAACAGGCGCCGGAGTGTGGCAACTAGGGGATTTTCATAGTAACTTCATTGCGGTGTTAACGTAAGCCTGCTTGTGACGCCAATAAAAAAAAGTTAAACTAGCGCGTGTCAGTCTGATGCTTAATGTGCCGCTGACCAGAGAATAATTAAAGTGTAAAGGAATAGAATTCCCATATGGTTCCAGCTCATTTCTTCCAGTCTCGTTCCCTGTTTTTTAAGGAATTGGATGGTTTTAAGCATGATTGACTCCATGTGGCGTTCCCCCCCCCACCCCGGCTCCCCCCCCGCAACCCGAAAGCTGGGATTTTAACTTAAATGACATTTTTTTTCCCAGGGAATGTGTGTCATTAAAAGCAGGTTATTGGAGAGCAATTTCCTCTTCATGGCCACAGGGGCCAATTAGAGGATCAAAGAGTTGTGTAGCTCAAAGCCTCCCCACAGCGACTCGAGGAGAGCGCGAGAGCTCGTGGAATATTTCTACCCTCTCTTCAGAGAAGCTGACTGAGCCTGACTTCTATCAGTTCTTCCCCAGTGAATTATATTGGAAAAAAACCCCACCAATAGCTCGCTGGCTAATTGCAGCATATAGAACATAGAACATAGAACATAGAACATTACAGCGCAGAACAGGCCCTTCGGCCCACGATGTTGCGCCGACCAGTTACAAAAACAATGACCCACTAACCTAAACCAATCCCTTTTCATCCATAAACCTATCTACAGATCTACAGATATGGCGGGGTTTCTGATCCACCAATCACAGGGCACTTCCAAATCAGAGAATCATCAAATCACTGAGCTATCTTATTGCCCCAGGTTTAGAAGTTTCATCTTTATTTTTCATAGAATAGAATCGTAGCATCCCTCCAGGCCCTTTGAACCTGCACCGATAGCAATCCCACCCAGGCCCTATCCCCATAACACCACATATTTACCCTACCAGCCCCCTTCTCCCTGACACTAAGGGCAATTTAGCTAATTTAGTTAATCTACTAACCCCTACATCTTTGGAGGGTGGGAGAAAACTGGACCGCCCAGAGGAGACCCATGCAGACACGGGGAGAATGTGCAAACTCTACACAGACAGTCACCCAAGGCTGGAATTGAACCCAGGTCTATGGCACTGCGAGGCAGTAGTGCCACCACGCCACTCCTCAGATATCTCTGTTCAAGAACATCTAATCTACTCACCTTGGAATACTAAGGGGCAAGTTGGCATGGTCAATCTATCTAACATACACATCTTTGGATTGTGGGAAGAAACTGGCACACCCGGAGGAGATCCACGCAGACATGGGGAGAATGTGCAGACTCTGCACAGACTGTCACCCAAGGCTGGAATTGAACCTGTGACCCTGGCGCTGTGAGACTAACCACTATGCCACCATGCTATCCACCATGTTCTCTTCCCTCCCTATCTCTGTAAACTCCTCCAGCCCTACAAGTCCCTGATGTATTTCCACTCCTCTGCCAAACTTGGGCCCTTATACATGACCCCAGCTCTCATTTGCCCCACTGTGGTTGGCAGAGGCTTCAGCCTAATGCCCCTCCAAGTAAATTCCTCCCTAAACCCCTCTACCTTTCTTCCCTTCAGTAAGAAACCCCAGCTCTCTGCCCATGTGTCTGGTTGCTGGTTCCACCATTTCCCACGTTGAGGTGTCACCTGTTGTTTGATTATGCAACTGTGAAGCGTCTTTGAAATTTCTATGACATTGAAGGCTCTACGTCAATAAAAATTGTTGCCCCCCCCCAACTCCACAAATACTCTGGAGTCTTCCAAATCTAGGGACCAATTTCTTGGATATTTCTAGAAGCAGAAATAAAAGTTATTGGGTCATTTTCTGCCCTGGTTTAAATCCATCCAGATTCACGAGTGACAAGTCTGTGATGCTTTCCAGGAGGTAACATGACCCTGGCACGAGTGTGCTCCAGCCAGTTAAACTACAGGAGAGATAGGGTAGTTTCTGAAGTGCAGAGGATCATGGGTATTGTAACCACCATTATTGATCGATTGCCATATCGAGCGATCAATGGTGTGAGCATGGGGAGCGTGGTTAGTCCAGCTGCCTCACAGTACCAGGGTCCTGGGTTCAATTCCCACTTTTGGGTCACTGTCTGTGTGGGGTTCGCACATTCTTCCCGTGTCTGTGTGCTTTTCCTCCGGATGCTCTGCTTTCTTTCCACAGTCCGAAAGCTGTGCATTGGCCACGCTAAATTCTCCTTCAGTTTACCCGAACAGGTGGCGGGATGTGGCGACTAGGGGATTTTCACAGTGACTTCATTGCAGTGTTAATGTAAGCCTACTCGTGACACTAATAAATAAACTTTAAAACTATGAGACCTCCATATCCCAGAGCGCGGTCAAACTAGGATCAACAAATTTGTGACAATCAAACCCCTGGCAGAGACAACCGCATTCCCAATCTTCTCAACCCCCTCAGGCAGAGTAACAAGGACAATGTTCCTCATTGTTATTCAATGATCTCCAGAGCATGTGGCTGTGGACTTTATGCAAGGACAGGATCAGGCTCATCATTGATGGCTGGTGGTTCCCGGGCTCAGATTGTCTCTGCAGCGCTACTGGCGACCAAATCAAGAATGGCGAACTGGGCATGGCAGCGGAGGGTTGCTGCTATCCATGACAATCCACCAAATTCTAGCAAAAGGTGTACAATGTGGAGAGGTATAATTGGGAGATGTGAAAATTGTGTGAATCATAGAATCCCTATTGTGCAGATGGAGGCCATTCTGCCCATTGAACCTGCACTGACAACAATCCCACCCAAGCCCTATCCCAGTAACCCTAGCTAGTCCCCCCAATATCAAGGGGCAATTTAGCACGGCCAATCAACCTGACCCGCACATCTTTGGAGTGTAGGAGGAAACCGGAGCACCCAGAGAAAACCCACGCAGACACGGGGAAGACATGCAGTCTCCATACACACAGTGAACCGAGGCCGGAATCAAACCCAGGTCGCTGGCGCTGTGAGGCAGCAATGTTAACCACTGTGCCATGGGGCCACGATTGGGAACTGGTTGGGGGGAGGGACGTTGGGGCAAAGGAAAAGACTGAGACACCATGGAGAGTGAGTGTCAAATCAAGGTTAGCACCGCTGCCTCACAGCCCCATGGACCTGGGTTCGACTCCCGGCTCGGGCTAATGTCTGTGTGGAGTTTGCACATTCTCCCCGTGTCTGTGTGGGTTTCCTCCGTGTGCTCAGGTTTCCTCCCATAGTCTGAAAGATGTGCTGGTTAAGTACATTGGCCATGCTAAATTTTCCCTCAGTGTACTCGAACAGGTGCTGGAGTGTGGTGACTAGCGGATTTTCACAGTAACTTCATTGCATTGTTAATGTAAGCCTACTTGTGACTAATAAATAAACTTCAAACTAGAAAATCTTTAACTCTAAAAACTTCAAGCTTTAAAGGCAGGAGATATATCAGGGAGCAGGAGAGAGTGAGCAGTACAGACAGCTGAATGCCTGCGACATGAGTAGAGGCCAACCTGTAGCCTGTAGTCCCGAGTTCAGACTGTTTCTCCTTTATCGCTGTGCTGGGTAGGCTGTAAGGATTAGAACAGGCACTGTAATAATTACTGCATCAATGGGAAGCAGCAGAGACATAAACCCAGTCAGAATTAAAACTCAGACAGAGCTGGTATTCAGGCCACACACAAACACACACACAGACACACACACAAACACACACACTCACACATACACACTCACGCATACACATACACACACACACTCACACATACATACACACACTCACATGCACACACACTCACATACACACACACATCCACACACACTCACACATACTCACACTCACTCACACACACAATCACACTCACACATACATACACACACACACACACACTCACACACATACACACACACAGTCGCACACACACACACAATCACACACATCCACACACAATCACACACATACACACACACTCACACATACACACACATATACTCACACACACACCCACACATACACACACACACACACTCACACACACAGTCGCACACACACACACTCTCACACACATATACACACACAGTCCAGTCGCACACACACTCACATACATACGCACACACAGTCGTACACACACTCACATACATACATACACACACACTCACACAATCACACACAGTCGCACACACACTCACACATATACACACGCACACTCACTCACACATACACATACAGTCACATGCACACTCACATACATACACACACACTCACACACACAAACACACACACACTCACTCAAATACACACACAAACACACACACACTCACGTTCACGCACACACACACACACTCACACAATCATACTCACACACACATTCATGCACACACACATACACACACACACTCACACACACACATTCACACACATACACATTCACATACTCACATATACACACACACATACACACACACTCACACATACTCACACACACACACTTTCCCTCTCTCTCACACACACATTCACTTACACACGCACTCACTCACACACACCCACTCACACATACGCTCACAGACGCACACACACACACTCACAAATATTCAGTCACACAAACACAGTCACACACACATACACACATACACACACTCACTGACACACACTCACACTCACACTCACACACACCCGCACATAGTCACACACATACACACTTATGCACAAACTCACTCACACACACGTGCTCATACACATTCATAGTCACACACACACAAACACAAGCACACAATCACGTACACTCATACGCACACTCACCCACATTCACTCACATAAACAAACTCACACACTCACACTCACACACAGACACTCACTCACACACTCTCAAACACATGCTCACACGCACATACTCAAACTCACACACACTCACACTGACACACATACACACTCACACATACACACTCACACACACACTCACAGACACGGTCTCACACACACATAAACATACACACTCTTACACTGACACACTCACACACACTCACACTGACACACACACACTCAAACTCACACATACACACACACTCACACTCAAACACACACATTCACTCACACACTTACTCACACACACACACTCACTCATACACACATACACACACACTCATTCACTCACACACACAGTAACACACACACTCACACTCATTCACTCACACACGCTAACACATCCTCACTCACATATGCTCATGCACACACTCACACACACTCATACTCACACACACACATACTCACACACTCACTCAGACACACACACATACTCACTCAAACACACGTACACACACTCAGATGCACACACACACTCATACTCACACAGCTACTCACTAACACACATTCGTACTCACACACACACTCATACTCACATACACAGTCACACACATACTCACTCACACACACGCAAACACACTCACACACACTCATATTCACATGCACAGTCACACACACATGCACTCAGACACTCACAGACACACACACACACACAACTGTAGGACTTTAAAATTTAGACACAACAAAGGGTCCCATGTTTTATTCCTGCTCTGTTCTAAGTTACAAAACTTGGATTGGGGTATACAGCTTTATAATTAGGATCATGGTGAGACAATCATCTTCAGCGTGTGTGCCCGTGTTTGTACACATATATGTTTACATGTCCTGCTGCTTTAACGCATGTACTGAGACACTCATTCCCATCTTTGTTAACTGCAGACAAGCTATTGCAATGCACCCCTCGCTGTGAAGGTGAGGGAGGGTGACCGGCTCACAGAGAGTGTGCAGAGGAAATTCACCAGGCTGAGGAGTGAGGGAGTTTCGTTGTGTGGGGCGTTTGGGCTGACTTTGCAGCTGATGAGCTTCAGGGGAAATCTAATGAAGATATTGAAAATTGTGAGCAAGGAGGGAGGGGATTACATTCTGGAGAGCAAATCCACAACCAGATAATTGATAAAAGAAGCAGAGGGGAAATGGGGAGAGATTATTTTACACGGGACTGGATTTTACCCTCTCCAGCCAGTGAATTTGAGGTAAGAGAGTGTGTTAAAAAAAAACCTTACTGTCAGCTACCCACCTGCCTGGGGTCTGCCTGGAGTTTTAATGGGAGCGCGAGGGTGCCTATAAAGTCCCCTAACTAGTCAATTAATGGCCCCTTAAGAACCTCCCCAGCCCCTGCTTCTATTTTACCATAAGATGGCTTGGTGGCAC
Source organism: Prionace glauca (assembly GCA_037974335.1). Lineage (NCBI taxonomy): Eukaryota > Metazoa > Chordata > Chondrichthyes > Carcharhiniformes > Carcharhinidae > Prionace > Prionace glauca. Next base: position 72,292,750 of record CM075735.1, on the reverse strand, counting down.
AGTGGGTTAGCACTGCTGCCTCATGGCACCAGGATCTCAGGTTCAATTCTGGCCTCGGATCACTGTCTGTGCAGTGTCTGCGCATTCTCCCCGTGTCTGTATGGGTTTCCTCCGGGTGCTCTGCTTTCCTCTCACACTCCAAAGATTGGCTTAGGTGGATTGGCCACGCCAAAATGAATCGGTGATTGGCAAGGCTAAATATGTGGGGTTAAGGGAAAAATGCTTGGGTGGGATTGTGGTCAGTACGGACTCACTGGGCCAAATGGCCTCCTCCTGTGCTGTAGGGGCTTCTATGGGGGTTTGCCCAAACCTTCCAGGAAGCTGCCAGTGTTATCTGCCCAGGCTGGTGTTGGGCAAGTGAGGGGATCCTCATTTGTGAGCCCCCTGGACTCAGAGGGGGCACCCCCTCCACTCTTATAACCCTCCACTGCCCACCGTCCCCACCCCCACCGCCCCAAATACCCCCTCATCATGCTCACACTGAGATCCTGGTGTTTCCCAGCTCATCCCTGCCTGGAGTAGTGGTCGGTGCTACATCAATGTTGACCATCCGGTCAGCCAGCTGTTCGTGAAGATGGGACATCTTCCAGTGAAAGGAGCGGAGGTCTCAACTTAAACTGCTGAACGCTGCCCCCAGGGTTGAATTGCTGCAGGGAAACCGTGGGGATTGTGGGTGGGGTTGCCCCTGATGTGCTTGCCACACAGTCTGTTTTAACCCTTATACGGTGGACAAAGAATTGGGAGTGGACTTCTTCTTAGTACAACCAATATTTATTTAAACACACAATCAATAATATTCCACCCAACCATCAGTAAGTTATCTTACAGAAAATACTAAAGTTCAAGTCCAATACTAGACCTTAACTTAACTTTGCGTGACTGGCAAGTACCCAGGCAGATATTGGCCTCTATCTGTGCGCTGGTCTCGGTCATCCTCTGCGTAGTCTGGTCTGACACTCTGGCTTTGGTCTTCCTTCCTTCTTGAATGTGGTGGCACTTCTCATGCTGGTTGGTGCTGGCGATGGTTACCGTTGTTGTTGCTCGTTCGTGGGGTCAGAGAGAGAGAGAGAGAAAGACAACTTCCTCTGTCGTGCAGCACCTTTTATCCTTCTTTGGTTTTGTGTCCTTTTGGGTGGTCTTTTGATTCTGGTCAATCAATCAATCAGGGCTTGATCACCCTGATCGATAAGAGTCCAATCAGGTGTTGCCTCACCGATCTCAGGGTGTGTACCCAACGGCTATGCCTGTAGCTACTGGAGGCAGGTAGGTCACATACCTCCCTCCCAAATAAGGGGGTTAAGGCTCCCCTATGTCTGTTTGACTAGAGAGTGTCCGTTGTCTTTGGGATGGCCTATTTCCTGTCGTCTGAGCTTCAGCCTGTTTATCTCTGTCTTTTAAGCTGTTGTTTCAGTGCTGGCCCAATTATCCCAGCATGCTCTGTAAATCGCCAGTTTAGATGGCCTGTTTGGCCACAGTCCCTCCTGTTGATCCTGAACGTGAAGCTGTCAGGTATTCCCCAGTCATTTAACAGTCAAGCAAAGCCCAGGTATTGACATATTTACATTCCAGAAGCTACAAATATAAACAACGGCATATTCTAAACACCATTATTACAATAAGCTAATTACAAACCAAAACATTCAAACAAATAAAGTATTCGCGAGTCCAGGGTACATTCCATTAACTGTCCATGAGTGCAAAGTGCAATTGGGCGGGTTCTCTGTACACATTCTGCTAATGAATTATAGGGGACCGTGGTTCAGGGGCTGATCCCATGTCTTGTCGTTGTATCAAACCACAAATAGCCGGGATACGGAGAGCTCATCTTGCTTGGAGTGTCCTGTGTGCTTATTCTGATGATGAATGCGATGAGGTAGATGCAAAGTTGCCTCTTTGTCATTGTCCATCGTTGTCCTGAGGAGATCAATGTAATTCCTGCTGTTATCGCATCTAATATTTGATGTATATACATGTATTTAAACTGTCCATGCTCCCCCCCCCACCGCACTTTGTTTCTCTGCATTACATTCAGATAACCCACTGACAAAAGATTTGATTCCCAAGTTCTGTTCAAAGCACCATGCCAGCTGATGAAAGTATAACAAACGACACGTGATTTTTAAAAATCAGCGCACAGCTTTCAAGAAATGAGCTTTAAAACAAAAAAACCATCCGTTTGTCTTCAAAGAGTCTTGTAATAAGTTCCAGGAAAAGGCTGCTATGTTGGGAGAGCTTCCATTACTTTTCAGCGGCAGGGGAAATGTCTCAAAACCGGGTACATTTCTGGTAATATTCAACCTGTGTCTCAAGCTTGATGTGGGTATGCCGGCGTTGGACTGGCGTAAACACAATAAAAAGTCTGACAACACCAATGGCATTCACCTGACGAAGAGGCAGTCCCCTCGAAAGCTTGTGAGGATATTATCAAATAAATAGGTTGGACTAAAACCTGGTGTTGTCAGACTTTTTACTGTCTCAAGCTTGTGACAGACGTTCCACACCAATTTTCCAGGTGAAGATATTTAAATTCGTTAAAAGCCGCGAGGCTTATTTTTATCTAATGTAATGTCCCATCCTCATAATGAGTTAATCGAGTCAACAACTGCATAACAAGATTAACCACGGTGAAAATGGTTTTCTAGCGTTTTAACACCACGGGCAAATCTAATTTCATCAGATTTCTGCGCTTCCAGGAGATGTTTTAGGTACAAGGCGAGGGGTTGGTCCTGAATCTGGTGGAAAGGTTTCTCTGGCTTTGAACAGTCGTAGCCCCCTGTATGAGCAGCTTCTGAAGCCACCACCATTGCAGTAATATCTACTTAGCCCTTACACCCACCTGAATAGCTATCCCAGCCTCCTGTATCATACCAGCCTCTGCCACCCGCTGCTCCCGTCACTGTCCCAATAGCCGCCCCCTGCTCCTCTCCAGCAGTCACTGTTACTGGACCCACCTTGACCATACCCGCAGCTCCCTCCAGACCTATTCTTGGCATGACCCGCCCGGGTCTGGCGCCCGCCGAGAGATTCTCAGTTCACCGCCTGTACTGTAATCACACATCCCCTGCAACAAATTTACATTCCAGAAGCTACAGACAGCGACACCCTACAAATACAAACAAACCCATGTTCTAAACATCGCTAAACCGCATGTTCTAAATATCTCTGTCTTTCTAAGCTGCAGTGCTTGTCCAATTATCCCAGCATGCTCTGTAAATCGCCATTTCACACCCCTCGACTTCTTTGCTGGTGGATGGCACGGGTAAGGGGTGGGGGTGGGGGGGTGTGGGGGGGGAGGTGATGGGAATCACTGGGCTGGATTTTGCTATCGCGCTGTGCCCGTTCTCAGGCACGAAAAGTCGGGCAGGAGGCAATCAGCACAATCTGCGCCCACCTCCACACCGGATCCCCCTTTTACCAAGGTCCGAAAATGGCTGTGAACCGGACCGTACCCGAAATGGGTGCCACAGCCATTTAATTAAGCTGACTTAGCGTTCCCGCACACCCCATTTTACCAGCTCTTCCCCCGTTTACCACTCCAGAATCGGCACGACGTAGACATGCTCCATACAAGCCCGATTCGGGCGCTCCTGTCAGTGAGGAGATAAGTGCCGAGTATCCAATGTCTCTCTGCTTCAGATCGATGGAAAATGCGTTCCGCTGCCAGTCTGCGTGAGATCAGTGGAGGGGAAGGGGCATCCGCTGTCACTCTGCCTGAGATTGGTGAAGCGGGGGTGGGGGGTGGGGGGGAGAGGGGGAGGGGCCCCGTGATCAGGTTTGCGTGACGTGGTTGGGGGGATAAGGGGATCAGTGGTATTATGGAGGTGGGGCAATGTGTGTAGGGGCCAGGGGGAGGCATTATCTGGCCCAGAAGGAATGTAAGAAGTCTCACAGTTCCAGGTTAAAGTCCAACCAGTTTATTTGATAGTAAACCCACAAGTTTTCGGAAACGCTGTTTCTTCGTCAGGTGTGTGGCAAGTTCTGCCTGAGATTGGTGAAGTGGGGGGGGGGGGGGGGGACTTAAGAAGTTTGTTAAAAGTCATGGAGCTATCACAAGTGATAGTGTTCCAGAAGGCTGAAAAATCGTTCTAACTTCAACCAATCTTCAGCTGCAAGCTAAACTGCTTTCTACAAAGTCTCCCTTCTCTGCCACAGGCCCAAGGCTGCACATGAACCATATCATCACATGATCCTGTTAATCCCTCTAATCAGAAATCCCAGGGAAATTTAAGAAAACAAAAGTCCATTAACTCTACTTAAAATAAACACTTGCAAGGTTGAAATGAGTAATTATCCATCTCTCCCATAATCCGAGCTGTATTCCTACCAGACATAATGACTGCCAGTAAAATGAAGCTGATTTTTTAAACATTCCCCTTAAATGTAAATTTCTGCATATATTTATATCAATGGCACTAATATCATCACACTATATACATATACAAGTATGTGCACTTGTGTATACTTATGTGTACATTTACACTTGTTTATGGGTGTTGACATTTCACCTTGGTGATATTCACTGTTGACCAGTCTGGCATATTGATGTGACTGGGCTGGCACAGGGGTGAGGTAATCGTGGACACAGGAATACCTATGCCCCAGCATGAATCAACTGACTGTGGGAGGAAGGGAACATGTTTTCTGAAAGAAAGAAGCAAGAAAATGTTCTTCTGACCTGAACCTTTTCAGGAATCTGTCAAACTTCAAAGAGAATGTGAGCGCGGGCATGTTGGCTATGGCATCCCAGCTCTCCTCTCACGGGGAAGCGATGGCCTAGTGGAATTATCGCTAGACTATTAATCCAGAAATTCAGTTAATGTTCTGGGGACCCGGGTTCGAATTCTGCCACGGCATATGGTGGAATTTGAATTCAATTTAAAAACATCTGGAATTAAGAATCTACTGATGACCATGAAACTATTGTTGGAAAAACCCATCTTGTTCACCAATGCCCTTCAGGGAAGGAAATCTGCCATCCTTACCTGGTCTGGCCTATATGTGTCTCAGAGCCACAGCAATGTGATTGACTCTCAACTGCCCTCCAAGGGCAACTAGGGATGGGCAATAAATGCTGGCCAGCCAGTGACACTGGTTCCCACGAATGAATAAAAAAAGGTTCCTCCTCTAAGGCTACCTGAGATCCATCGAGAATCGTGGCTTACTGTGGAAGCTCTGGCTCTGAACTGTGGAGGAATCTTTGTTCTATTTCCAGGGCTATGTGTCACTGGACTCATTGCTAAAATGTGTCATTTTAGCAATGAGTCAGGCATCTGATCAACTCAATCTGCCCTTGCCCCAGTACTCTGGAGTGTGAACCAACAATGAAAGACTCACTTTTATACATTCTCTTTATTTTATTAACACATTACAAATTAACACATAACACATATACGGAGCTATTACCAGACAAATTTGATGCTGAGAGATATAGGACGTATTAAGTCAAAAGCCCAACAACTAGGTCAAGAATTAATGTATCAAACGGGTTCTTAAAGGAATGGGAGGGAGACAGTAGAGAGGCGGAGGTTTTAGGAGGGACTTGCAAGAGATTCGGACCAAGGCAGCTAGAGGTACAGCTGCCAAAGTTAGAGTGAAGGAAATGTGTCTTGCACAAGGGGCCAAAATTGAGCAGCACGGTAGCACAGTGGTTAGCACTGCTGCTTCACAGCTCCAGAGACCTGGGTTCGATTCCCAGCTGGGGTCACTGTCTGTGTGGAGTTTGCACATTCTCCCTATGTCTGCGTGGGTTTCCTCCGGGTGCTAGGGTTTCCTCCCACAGTCCAAAAACGTGGGGGTTAGATTGATTGGCCATGCTAAAATTGTCCTGAGATGCGTAGATTAGAGGGACTAGTGGGTAAAATATGTAGGGATGTGAGGGTAGGGCCTGGGTGGGATTGTGGTCAGTATGGACTTGATGGGCTGAATGGCCTCTTTCTGCACTGTAGGGTTTCTATGATAAAGGATCTGAGGGGCGCGATAGCCTCAGAGAGTTACAGAGCGACTGGAGATTACGGGAAAGTAAAGGGAGGGGTGAGGCCATGAAAGGATTGGATTACAATGGTAAGGATTTGAAATTTGAGGCCTTGCCAGATTGTGAGTTAATGTAGGTCAGCGAGCACAGGGGTAATGGCTGACAATAACTCAATGCCAGTTAGGATATAGCCTAGCACAGCTCTGAATGAGCTTCGGATAATGGAGGTTGGTTAAGAAGGAGGGTAGCCAGGAAAGCAGTGAAAACACGTCAAACTGTTAATTCCCATTAACTCCCTCTCTCCATCCTCAAAAAACATTCGCTGATGAAAAGTTTGTCAATAGGTATTTTAATATTAAACAGAACAGCACAATAGGAGTCTGATTAATTACCATAGATACCAGTGCTAAACCCACATAAAAATATTTAACCCTGTAAAGACTGAAAGACATTTTCAGGATTGAAAAGAGTTCTGTTGTAAGACAAGGGATATCTCACAGGTTCATTTGGTAGCACAAGACACAAGCTTTCGGAGCTCTAACCCTTCTTCAACACTCCGAAAGCTTGTGCTACTAAATAAACCTGTTGGACTTTAACCTGGTGTTGTGAGACTCCTTACTGTGCCCACCCCAATCCAATGTTGGCATCTCCACATCAAGGGATATCTCTGCAGACCTCATTCCGGAGTCTGTTTCTCTCCTTCGCTAAGGGTTGGCACTCTTGCCTCTGAATTAGAAGATTGTGCCTTCATAGACCGCCCTCCTGGCATTTGAGCCAAAAGCTAGGCTGACGCATTCCAGTGCAGTGCCGTGGGAGTGCGACACTGTTAGGGACCGAGGCCCTGTCTGCCTTTTAGTTTAGAAGAATGAGGGGAGATCTCATTGAGACGTATAAGATGATGAATGGGATGGATAGGATAGAGGTGGAGAGACTCTTCCCGCTCAAAAAAGACAGTAGGACTAGGGGGCACAGCCTCAAGATAAAGGGGAGGCGGTTTAGAACAGAGTTGAGGAGGAACTTCTTCACTCAAAGGGTGGTGAATTTCTGGAATTCTCTGCCCGTTGAAGTGGTGGAGGCTGCCTCGCTAAATATTTTTAAGAAGCGGGTTGATGGGTTTTTGATAAGAGAGGGGATTAAGGGTTATGGGGAGAGGGCGGGAAGGTGGAACTGAGCCACGACAGATCAGCCATGATCTTATTGAATGGCGGGGCAGACTCGAAGGGCCAGATGGCCTACTCCTGCTCCTATTTCTTATGTTCTTATGTTCTCAGGTGAGTTTAAAAAGTCCCAAATATGGCCCCTTCTTTGGAAAAGAGAAAGGGATTTCGCCCCAGGGCCCTGGCCAACATTCCCCCTCCACATGCGGGCCATTATTGCACAGGTGTTTGTGGGATCTTGCTGTGCGCACATTGATTGCTGCCAGTAGCAGTTACACTTCAGAGGCATTCCATTGGGTATAAAGACTGCTGAGGTGTCCTGGGGATTGCAAAAGGCACGGCAAAGTTTTACTTTCTTTAGTACCATTGATAGAGCAGAGACAGACTGTGGCAAAGTCATGCGAACAGGGTGGCACAGTGGCATGGTGGTTGGCACTGCTGCCTCACAGCGCCAAGGACCTAGGTTCAATTCCAGCCTCGGGTGACTGTCAATGTGGAGTTTGCACATTCTCCCCGTGTCTGCGTGGGTTTCCTCCGGGTGCTCCGCTTTCCTCCCACAGACCGCAAGATGTGCGGGTTAGGTGGATTGCCCATGTTAAATTGCCCCTCAGTGTCAGGGGGTAAAAATGTGGGATTATAGGGATAGGATCAGGCTCAATGGGCTGAGTGGCCTCCTTCTGCACTGTAAGGATTCTATGTTTCTATGAACTAAAATGACCCCAACCACACTGGGAGGGAAAATTAATACATTTTGACCCGGCAGCAAGGAAAAAGGGTTCATCTGCACAGAACTGCACAGCGTTCTTGAAAGAATTGAAAGGGTTTTGTGCTTTGCTTCACAATGACGTGTTACTTATTACCACCCACCGCTCCGACAGTCTCCTTTTCTTCACAAAATAGTCCCAATCACAGGCCCATCAATTCAGGCTTCAAACCTGGCCATCACAGAGCATTCCGGAATAATAGCAGGTGGGAATAAGAGGAACTGCGGAGCAGATTAATTACTCCCCCGGCTGTACCAGGGGACTAATTAAAGAGACAGTACAATGGTGGGCGTTGAGTCTCTCACACCTACCCCTTTACCAAGCGAATTTCAAAAATCCTGGAAGACTGCTGGAAGGCTATGAAGCACCAACCTCAGAAAGTCTGTGTAATTTTGAAGGAGAATTTGATTGTGAAAAGGCAAATGGAGTCATCGGGCGGGATTTTATGGCCCCACTCGAGTGAGATTGAAAATTCCTGCCCGAGATTCCCGTTGTCGGACCCTCATCTGCTCTGATTCTGTGGCGCTTGAGGTGGTTGAGTTCTGACCAAAGAGATTTATAGCACGGAAACAGGCCCTTCGGCCCAACCTGTCCATGCTGCCCAGTTTTTACTATTAAGTTTTTACTATTAAAATAATTTTACTATTAAGTTTTTACTATTAATTTCCCACATTTGGTCCATATCCCTCTATTCCCATCTTACCCATGTAACAAAGTGCTTTTCCAAAGACAAAATTGTACCAGTAGAATAGATTTGACTTAATCAGAGATGTACAAACTAACTGGGGAGGATTATCTTCCATCCACTAGTGCCTGCCAACCTCAGTGGCAATAGCATTGGCACAACAAACTTTCTCTTTGCTTTCCACCCATCTTTGAACCTCCTGCTGGTGCAGCTACCCTCTGTTATACCTTCCATTTCTTATATGTAAACCTGAGAAGGGAGCGTAGGGTTTTGGTTTGATTTGATTTATGATTATCACATGTATTAGTATACAGTATATTGTTTCCTACACGCTAAACAGACAAAGCATAGGGTTCATAGAGAAGGAAATGAGAGAGTGTAGAATGTTACAGTCATAGCTAGAGTGTAGAGAAAGATCAGCTTAATATAAGGTAGGCCCACTCAAAAGTCACATGACAGCAGGGAAGAAGCTGATCTTGATTCGGTTGGTATGTAACCTCCGATGTTTGTATTTTTTTTCTTGACTGAAGAAGGGAGAAGAGAGTATGTTTGGGGCACAAGGGATCCTTAATTATGCTGACTGCTTTTCTGAGGCAGCGGGAAGTGCAGACAGAGTCAATGGATGGGAGCAGCGGGAAGTGCAGACAGAATCAATGGATGGGAGCAGCGGGAAGTGTAGACAGAGTCAATGGGTGGGAGCAGCGGGAACTGTAGACAGAGTCAATGGATGGGAGCAGCGGGAACTGTAGACAGAGTCAATGGATGGGAGCAGCGGGAAGTGTAGACAGAGTCAATGGATGGGAGCAGCGGTAAGTGTAGACAGAGTCAATGGATGGGAGCAGCGGGAAGTGCAGACAGAGTCAATGGATGGGAGCAGCGGGAAGTGTAGACAGAGTCAACGGATGGGAGCAGCGGGAAGTGTAGACAGAGTCAATGGATGGGAGCAGCGGGAAGTGTAGACAGAGTCAACGGATGGGAGCAGCGGGAAGTGTAGACAGAGTCAATGGATGGGAGCAGCGGGAAGTGTAGACAGAGTCAACGGATGGGAGCAGCGGGAAGTGTAGACAGAGTCAACGGATGGGAGCAGCGGGAAGTGTAGACAGAGTCAATGGATGGGAGCAGCGGGAAGTGTAGACAGAGTCAATGGATGGGAGCAGCGGGAAGTGTAGACAGAGTCAATGGATGGGAGCAGCGGGATGTGTGAACAGAGTCAATGGATGGGAGCAGTGGGAAGTGCAGACAGAGTCAATGGATGGGACCGGCGGGAAGTGTAGACAGAGTCAATGGATGGGAGCAGCGGGAAGTGTAGACAGAGTCAACGGATGGGAGCAGCGGGAAGTGTAGACAGAGTCAATGGATGGGAGCAGTGGGAAGTGCAGACAGAGTCAATGGATGGGACCGGCGGGAAGTGTAGACAGAGTCAATGGATGGGAGCAGCGGGAAGTGTAGACAGAGTCAATGGATGGGAGCAGCGGGAAGTGCAGACAGAGTCAATGGATGGGAACAGCGGGAAGTGTAGACAGAGTCAATGGATGGGAGCAGCGGGAAGTGCAGACAGAGTCAATGGATGGGACCGGCGGGAAGTGCAGGCAGAGTCTATGGATGGGAACAGCGGAAAATGTGAACAGAGTCAATGGATGGGAGCAGCGGGAAGTGTAGACAGAGTCAATGGATGGGAGCAGCGGGAAGTGTAGACAGAGTCAATGGATGGGAGCAGCGGGAAGTGTAGACAGAGTCAATGGATGGGAGCAGCGGGAAGTGTGAACAGAGTCAATGGATGGGAGCAGCGGGAAGTGTAGACAGAGTCAATGGATGGGGGCAGCAGGAAGTGTAGACAGAGTCAATGGATGGGAGCTGCGGGAAGTGTAGACAGAGTCAATGGATGGGAGCAGCGGGAAGTGTAGACAGAGTCAATGGATGGGAGCTGCGGGAAGTGTAGACAGAGTCAATGGATGGGAGCTGCGGGAAGTGTGAACAGAGTCAATGGATGGGAGCAGCGGGAAGTGTAGACAGAGTCAATGGATGGGAGCTGCGGGAAGTGTAGACAGAGTCAATGGATGGGAGCTGCGGGAAGTGTAGACAGAGTCAATGGATGGGAGCAGCGGGAAGTGCAGACAGAGTCAATGGATGGGAGCAGCGGGAAGTGTAGACAGAGTCAATGGATGGGAGCAGCTGGAAGTGTAGACAGAGTCAATGGATGGGAGCAGCGGGAAGTGCAGACAGAGTCAATGGATGGGAGCAGCGGGAAGTGTAGACAGAGTCAATGGATGGGAGCAGCTGGAAGTGTAGACAGAGTCAATGGATGGGAGGAGTGGGAAGTGTAGACAGAGTCAATGGATGGGAGCAGCTGGAAGTGTAGACAGAGTCAATGGATGGGAGCAGTGGGAAGTGTGAACAGAGTCAATGGATGGGCGCAGCAGGAAGTGTAGACAGAGTCAATGGATGGGAGCAGTGGGAAGTGTAGACAGAGTCAATGGATGGGAGCAGCGGGAAGTGTGAACAGAGTCAATGGATGGGAGCAGCAGGAAGTGTAGACAGAGTCAATGGATGGGAGCAGCGGGAAGTGTAGACAGAGTCAATGGATGGGGGCAGCGGGAAGTGTGAACAGAGTCAATGGATGGGAGCAGCAGGAAGTGTAGACAGAGTCAATGGATGGGAGCAGCTGGAAGTGTAGACAGAGTCAATGGATGGGAGCAGCGGGAAGTGCAGACAGAGTCAATGGATGGGAGCAGCGGGAAGTGTAGACAGAGTCAATGGATGGGAGCAGCTGGAAGTGTAGACAGAGTCAATGGATGGGAGCAGTGGGAAGTGTGAACAGAGTCAATGGATGGGAGCAGCGGGAAGTGTGAACAGAGTCAATGGATGGGAGCAGCAGGAAGTGTAGACAGAGACAATGGATGGGAGCAGCAGGAAGTGTAGACAGAGACAATGGATGGGAGCAGCGGGAAGTGCAGACAGAGTCAATGGATGGGAGCAGCTCGAAGTGTAGACAGAGTCAATGGATGGGAGCAGTGGGAAGTGTAGACAGAGTCAATGGATGGGAGCAGCTGGAAATGTAGACAGAGTCAATGGATGGGAGCAGCGGGAAGTGCAGACAGAGTCAATGGATGGGAGCAGCGGGAAGTGTAGACAGAGTCAATGGATGGGAGCAGTGGGAAGTGTAGACAGAGTCAATGGATGGGAGCAGCTGGAAGTGTAGACAGAGTCAATGGATGGGAGCAGTGGGAAGTGTAGACAGAGTCAATGGATGGGAGCAGCTGGAAGTGTAGACAGAGTCAATGGATGGGAGCAGCGGGAAGTGCAGACAGAGTCAATGGATGGGAGCAGCGGGAAGTGTAGACAGAGTCAATGGATGGGAGCAGCTGGAAGTGTAGACAGAGTCAATGGATGGGAGCAGCTGGAAGTGTGAACAGAGTCAATGGATGGGAGCAGCAGGAAGTGTGAACAGAGTCAATGGATGGGAGCAGCAGGAAGTGTAGACAGAGTCAATGGATGGGAGCAGCAGGAAGTGTAGACAGAGACAATGGATGGGAGCAGCAGGAAGTGTAGACAGAGACAATGGATGGGAGCAGCGGGAAGTGCAGACAGAGTCAATGGATGGGAGCAGCAGGAAGTGTGAACAGAGTCAATGGATGGGAGCAGCAGGAAGTGTAGACAGAGACAATGGATGGGAGCAGCTCGAAGTGTAGACAGAGTCAATGGATGGGAGCAGCAGGAAGTGTAGACAGAGTCAATGGATGGGAGCAGCTCGAAGTGTAGGCAGAGTCAATGGATGGGAGCAGCGGGAAGTGTAGACAGAGTCAATGGATGGGAGCAGCAGGAAGTGTAGACAGAGTCAATGGATGGGAGCAGCGGGAAGTGCGGACAGAGTCAATGGATGGGAGCAGCGGGAAGTGCAGACAGAGTCAATGGATGGGAGCAGCAGGAAGTGTAGACAGAGTCAATGGATGGGAGCAGCGGGAAGTGTAGACAGAGTCAATGGATGGGAGCAGCGGGAAGTGTCGACAGAGTCAACGGATGGGAGCAGCGGGAAGTGTAGACAGAGTCAATGGATGGGAGCAGCGGGAAGTGTAGACAGAGTCAATGGATGGGAGCAGCGGGAAGTGTAGACAGAGTCAATGGATGAGAGCAGCGGGATGTGTGAACAGAGTCAATGGATGGGAGCAGTGGGAAGTGCAGACAGAGTCAATGGATGGGTCCGGCGGGAAGTGTAGACAGAGTCAATGGATGGGAGCAGCGGGAAGTGCAGACAGAGTCAATGGATGGGAACAGCGGGAAGTGTAGACAGAGTCAATGGATGGGACCGGCGGGAAGTGCAGACAGAGTCAATGGATAGGAGCAACGGAAAATGTGAACAGAGTCAATGGATGGGAGCAGCGGGAAGTGTAGACAGAGTCAATGGATGGGAGCAGCGGGAAGTGTAGACAGAGTCAATGGATGGGAGCAGCGGGAAGTGTAGACAGAGTCAATGGATGGGAGCAGCGGGAAGTGTAGACAGAGTCAATGGATGGGAGCAGCGGGAAGTGTAGACAGAGTCAATGGATGGGAGCAGCGGGAAGTGTAGACAGAGTCAACGGATGGGAGCAGTGGGAAGTGTAGACAGAGTCAATGGATGGGAGCAGCGGGAAGTGTAGACAGAGTCAATGGATGGGAGCAGCGGGAAGTGTAGACAGAGTCAATGGATGGGAGCAGCGGGATGTGTGAACAGAGTCAATGGATGGGAGCAGTGGGAAGTGCAGACAGAGTCAATGGATGGGACCGGCGGGAAGTGTAGACAGAGTCAATGGATGGGAGCAGCGGGTAGTGTAGACAGAGTCAACGGATGGGAGCAGCGGGAAGTGTAGACAGAGTCAATGGATGGGAGCAGTGGAAAGTGCAGACAGAGTCAATGGATGGGACCGGCGGGAAGTGTAGACAGAGTCAATGGATGGGAGCAGCGGGAAGTGTAGACAGAGTCAATGGATGGGAGCAGCGGGAAGTGCAGACAGAGTCAATGGATGGGACCGGCGGGAAGTGCAGGCAGAGTCTATGGATGGGAACAGCGGAAAATGTGAACAGAGTCAATGGATGGGAGCAGCGGGAAGTGTAGACAGAGTCAATGGATGGGAGCAGCGGGAAGTGTAGACAGAGTCAATGGATGGGAGCAGCGGGAAGTGTAGACAGAGTCAATGGATGGGAGCAGCGGGAAGTGTGAACAGAGTCAATGGATGGGAGCAGCGGGAAGTGTAGACAGAGTCAATGGATGGGGGCAGCAGGAAGTGTAGACAGAGTCAATGGATGGGAGCTGCGGGAAGTGTAGACAGAGTCAATGGATGGGAGCAGCGGGAAGTGTAGACAGAGTCAATGGATGGGAGCTGCGGGAAGTGTAGACAGAGTCAATGGATGGGAGCTGCGGGAAGTGTGAACAGAGTCAATGGATGGGAGCAGCGGGAAGTGTAGACAGAGTCAATGGATGGGAGCTGCGGGAAGTGTAGACAGAGTCAATGGATGGGAGCTGCGGGAAGTGTAGACAGAGTCAATGGATGGGAGCAGCGGGAAGTGCAGACAGAGTCAATGGATGGGAGCAGCGGGAAGTGTAGACAGAGTCAATGGATGGGAGCAGCTGGAAGTGTAGACAGAGTCAATGGATGGGAGCAGCGGGAAGTGCAGACAGAGTCAATGGATGGGAGCAGCGGGAAGTGTAGACAGAGTCAATGGATGGGAGCAGCTGGAAGTGTAGACAGAGTCAATGGATGGGAGCAGTGGGAAGTGTAGACAGAGTCAATGGATGGGAGCAGTGGGAAGTGTGAACAGAGTCAATGGATGGGAGCAGCAGGAAGTGTAGACAGAGTCAATGGATGGGAGCAGTGGGAAGTGTAGACAGAGTCAATGGATGGGAGCAGCGGGAAGTGTGAACAGAGTCAATGGATGGGAGCAGCAGGAAGTGTAGACAGAGTCAATGGATGGGAGCAGCGGGAAGTGTAGACAGAGTCAATGGATGGTGGCAGCGGGAAGTGTGAACAGAGTCAATGGATGGGAGCAGCAGGAAGTGTAGACAGAGTCAATGGATGGGAGCAGCTGGAAGTGTAGACAGAGTCAATGGATGGGAGCAGCGGGAAGTGCAGACAGAGTCAATGGATGGGAGCAGCGGGAAGTGTAGACAGAGTCAATGGATGGGAGCAGCTGGAATGGTAGACAGAGTCAATGGATGGGAGCAGTGGGAAGTGTGAACAGAGTCAATGGATGGGAGCAGCGGGAAGTGTGAACAGAGTCAATGGATGGGAGCAGCAGGAAGTGTAGACAGAGACAATGGATGGGAGCAGCAGGAAGTGTAGACAGAGACAATGGATGGGAGCAGCGGGAAGTGCAGACAGAGTCAATGGATGGGAGCAGCTCGAAGTGTAGACAGAGTCAATGGATGGGAGCAGTGGGAAGTGTAGACAGAGTCAATGGATGGGAGCAGCTGGAAGTGTAGACAGAGTCAATGGATGGGAGCAGCGGGAAGTGCAGACAGAGTCAATGGATGGGAGCAGCGGGAAGTGTAGACAGAGTCAATGGATGGGAGCTGTGGGAAGTGTAGACAGAGTCAATGGATGGGAGCAGCTGGAAGTGTAGACAGAGTCAATGGATGGGAGCAGTGGGAAGTGTAGACAGAGTCAATGGATGGGAGCAGCTGGAAGTGTAGACAGAGTCAATGGATGGGAGCAGCGGGAAGTGCAGACAGAGTCAATGGATGGGAGCAGCGGGAAGTGTAGACAGAGTCAATGGATGGGAGCAGCTGGAAGTGTAGACAGAGTCAATGGATGGGAGCAGCTGGAAGTGTGAACAGAGTCAATGGATGGGAGCAGCAGGAAGTGTGAACAGAGTCAATGGATGGGAGCAGCAGGAAGTGTAGACAGAGACAATGGATGGGAGCAGCAGGAAGTGTAGACAGAGACAATGGATGGGAGCAGCGGGAAGTGCAGACAGAGTCAATGGATGGGAGCAGCTCGAAGTGTAGACAGAGTCAATGGATGGGAGCAGCAGGAAGTGTAGACAGAGTCAATGGATGGGAGCAGCTCGAAGTGTAGGCAGAGTCAATGGATGGGAGCAGCGGGAAGTGTAGACAGAGTCAATGGATGGGAGCAGCAGGAAGTGTAGACAGAGTCAATGGATGGGAGCAGCGGGAAGTGCGGACAGAGTCAATGGATGGGAGCAGCGGGAAGTGCAGACAGAGTCAATGGATGGGAGCAGCAGGAAGTGTAGACAGAGTCAATGGATGGGAGCAGCGGGAAGTGTAGACAGAGTCAATGGATGGGAGCAGCGGGAAGTGTCGACAGAGTCAACGGATGGGAGCAGCGGGAAGTGTAGACAGAGTCAATGGATGGGAGCAGCGGGAAGTGTAGACAGAGTCAATGGATGGGAGCAGCGGGAAGTGTAGACAGAGTCAATGGATGAGAGCAGCGGGATGTGTGAACAGAGTCAATGGATGGGAGCAGTGGGAAGTGCAGACAGAGTCAATGGATGGGACCGGCGGGAAGTGTAGACAGAGTCAATGGATGGGAGCAGCGGGACGTCCAGACAGAGTCAATGGATGGGAACAGCGGGAAGTGTAGACAGAGTCAATGGATGGGACCGGCGGGAAGTGCAGACAGAGTCAATGGATAGGAGCAGCGGAAAATGTGAACAGAGACAATGGATGGGAGCAGCGGGAAGTGTAGACAGAGTCAATGGATGGGAGCAGCGGGAAGTTTAGACAGAGTCAATGGATGGGAGCAGCGGGAAGTGTAGACAGAGTCAATGGATGGGAGCTGCGGGAAGTGTAGACAGAGTCAATGGATGGGAGCAGCGGGAAGTGTAGACAGAGTCAATGGATGGGAGCAGCGGGAAGTGTAGACAGAGTCAATGGATGGGAGCAGCGGGAAGTGTAGACAGAGTCAATGGATGGGAGCTGCGGGAAGTGTAGACAGAGTCAATGGATGGGAGCAGCTGGAAGTGTAGACAGAGTCAATGGATGGGAGCAGCTGGAAGTGTGAACAGAGTCAATGGATGGGAGCAGCGGGAAGTGTAGACAGAGTCAATGGATGGGAGCAGCGGGAAGTGTGAACAGAGTCAATGGATGGGAGCAGCGGGAAGTGTGAACAGAGTCAATGGATGGGAGCAGCGGGAAGTGTAGACAGAGTCAATGGATGGGAGCAGCTGGAAGTGTAGACAGAGTCAATGGATGGGAGCAGCTGGAAGTGTAGACAGAGTCAATGGATGGGAGCAGTGGGAAGTGTGAACAGAGTCAATGGATGGGAGCAGCGGGAAGTGTGAACAGAGTCAATGGATGGGAGCAGCGGGAAGTGTGAACAGAGTCAATGGATGGGAGCAGCGGGAAGTGTAGACAGAGTCAATGGATGGGAGCAGCTGGAAGTGTAGACAGAGTCAATGGATGGGAGCAGCTGGAAGTGTAGACAGAGTCAATGGATGGGAGCAGTGGGAAGTGTGAACAGAGTCAATGGATGGGAGCAGCAGGAAGTGTAGACAGAGACAATGGATGGGAGCAGCAGGAAGTGTGGACAGAGTCAATGGATGGGAGCAGCTCGAAGTGTAGACAGAGTCAATGGATGGGAGCAGCAGGAAGTGTAGACAGAGTCAATGGATGGGAGCAGCTCGAAGTGTAGGCAGAGTCAATGGATGGGAGCAGCGGGAAGTGTAGACAGAGTCAATGGATGGGAGCAGCTGGAAGTGTAGACAGAGTCAATGGATGGGAGCAGTGGGAAGTGTGAACAGAGTCAATGGATGGGAGCAGCAGGAAGTGTAGACAGAGACAATGGATGGGAGCAGGAAGTGTGGACAGAGTCAATGGATGGGAGCAGCTCGAAGTGTAGACAGAGTCAATGGATGGGAGCAGCAGGAAGTGTAGACAGAGTCAATGGATGGGAGCAGCGGGATGTGTGAACAGAGTCAATGGATGGGAGCAGTGGGAAGTGCAGACAGAGTCAATGGATGGGACCGGCGGGAAGTGTAGACAGAGTCAATGGATGGGAGCAGCGGGAAGTGTAGACAGAGTCAATGGATGGGAGCAGTGGGAAGTGCAGACAGAGTCAATGGATGGGACCGGCGGGAAGTGTAGACAGAGTCAATGGATGGGAGCAGCGGGAAGTGTAGACAGAGTCAATGGATGGGAGCAGCGGGAAGTGCAGACAGAGTCAATGGATGGGAGCAGTGGGAAGTGCAGACAGAGTCAATGGATGGGACCGGCGGGAAGTGCAGGCAGAGTCTATGGTTGGGAACAGCGGAAAATGTGAACAGAGTCAATGGATGGGAGCAGCGGGAAGTGTAGACAGAGTCAATGGATGGGAGCAGCGGGAAGTGTAGACAGAGTCAATGGATGGGAGCAGCGGGAAGTGTAGACAGAGTCAATGGATGGGAGCAGCGGGAAGTGTGAACAGAGTCAATGGATGGGAGCAGCGGGAAGTGTAGACAGAGTCAATGGATGGGGGCAGCAGGAAGTGTAGACAGAGTCAATGGATGGGAGCTGCGGGAAGTGTAGACAGAGTCAATGGATGGGAGCAGCGGGAAGTGTAGACAGAGTCAATGGATGGGAGCTGCGGGAAGTGTAGACAGAGTCAATGGATGGGAGCTGCGGGAAGTGTGAACAGAGTCAATGGATGGGAGCAGCTGGAAGTGTGAACAGAGTCAATGGATGGGAGCAGCAGGAAGTGTGAACAGAGTCAATGGATGGGAGCAGCAGGAAGTGTAGACAGAGACAATGGATGGGAGCAGCAGGAAGTGTAGACAGAGACAATGGATGGGAGCAGCGGGAAGTGCAGACAGAGTCAATGGATGGGAGCAGCTCGAAGTGTAGACAGAGTCAATGGATGGGAGCAGCAGGAAGTGTAGACAGAGTCAATGGATGGGAGCAGCTCGAAGTGTAGGCAGAGTCAATGGATGGGAGCAGCGGTAAGTGTAGACAGAGTCAATGGATGGGAGCAGCAGGAAGTGTAGACAGAGTCAATGGATGGGAGCAGCGGGAAGTGCGGACAGAGTCAATGGATGGGAGCAGCGGGAAGTGCAGACAGAGTCAATGGATGGGAGCAGCAGGAAGTGTAGACAGAGTCAATGGATGGGAGCAGCGGGAAGTGTAGACAGAGTCAATGGATGGGAGCAGCGGGAAGTGTCGACAGAGTCAACGGATGGGAGCAGCGGGAAGTGTAGACAGAGTCAATGGATGGGAGCAGCGGGAAGTGTAGACAGAGTCAATGGATGGGAGCAGCGGGAAGTGTAGACAGAGTCAATGGATGAGAGCAGCGGGATGTGTGAACAGAGTCAATGGATGGGAGCAGTGGGAAGTGCAGACAGAGTCAATGGATGGGACCGGCGGGAAGTGTAGACAGAGTCAATGGATGGGAGCAGCGGGACGTCCAGACAGAGTCTATGGATGGGAACAGCGGGAAGTGTAGACAGAGTCAATGGATGGGACCGGCGGGAAGTGCAGACAGAGTCAATGGATAGGAGCAGCGGAAAATGTGAACAGAGTCAATGGATGGGAGCAGCGGGAAGTGTAGACAGAGTCAATGGATGGGAGCAGCGGGAAGTGTAGACAGAGTCAATGGATGGGAGCAGCGGGAAGTTTAGACAGAGTCAATGGATGGGAGCAGCGGGAAGTGTAGACAGAGTCAATGGATGGGAGCTGCGGGAAGTGTAGACAGAGTCAATGGATGGGAGCAGCGGGAAGTGTAGACAGAGTCAATGGATGGGAGCAGCGGGAAGTGTAGACAGAGTCAATGGATGGGAGCAGTGGGAAGTGTAGACAGAGTCAATGGATGGGAGCTGCGGGAAGTGTAGACAGAGTCAATGGATGGGAGCAGCTGGAAGTGTAGACAGAGTCAATGGATGGGAGCAGCTGGAAGTGTGAACAGAGTCAATGGATGGGAGCAGCGGGAAGTGTAGACAGAGTCAATGGATGGGAGCAGCGGGAAGTGTGAACAGAGTCAATGGATGGGAGCAGCGGGAAGTGTGAACAGAGTCAATGGATGGGAGCAGCGGGAAGTGTAGACAGAGTCAATGGATGGGAGCAGCTGGAAGTGTAGACAGAGTCAATGGATGGGAGCAGCTGGAAGTGTAGACAGAGTCAATGGATGGGAGCAGTGGGAAGTGTGAACAGAGTCAATGGATGGGAGCAGCGGGAAGTGTGAACAGAGTCAATGGATGGGAGCAGCGGGAAGTGTGAACAGAGTCAATGGATGGGAGCAGCGGGAAGTGTAGACAGAGTCAATGGATGGGAGCAGCTGGAAGTGTAGACAGAGTCAATGGATGGGAGCAGCTGGAAGTGTAGACAGAGTCAATGGATGGGAGCAGTGGGAAGTGTGAACAGAGTCAATGGATGGGAGCAGCAGGAAGTGTAGACAGAGACAATGGATGGGAGCAGCAGGAAGTGTGGACAGAGTCAATGGATGGGAGCAGCTCGAAGTGTAGACAGAGTCAATGGATGGGAGCAGCTCGAAGTGTAGACAGAGTCAATGGATGGGAGCAGCAGGAAGTGTAGACAGAGTCAATGGATGGGAGCAGCGGGATGTGTGAACAGAGTCAATGGATGGGAGCAGTGGGAAGTGCAGACAGAGTCAATGGATGGGACCGGCGGGAAGTGTAGACAGAGTCAATGGATGGGAGCAGCGGGAAGTGTAGACAGAGTCAACGGATGGGAGCAGCGGGAAGTGTAGACAGAGTCAATGGATGGGAGCAGTGGGAAGTGCAGACAGAGTCAATGGATGGGACCGGCGGGAAGTGTAGACAGAGTCAATGGATGGGAGCAGCGGGAAGTGTAGACAGAGTCAATGGATGGGAGCAGCGGGAAGTGCAGACAGAGTCAATGGATGGGAGCAGTGGGAAGTGCAGACAGAGTCAATGGATGGGACCGGCGGGAAGTGTAGACAGAGTCAATGGATGGGAGCAGCGGGAAGTGTAGACAGAGTCAATGGATGGGAGCAGCGGGAAGTGCAGACAGAGTCAATGGATGGGAACAGCGGGAAGTGTAGACAGAGTCAATGGATGGGAGCAGCGGGAAGTGCAGACAGAGTCAATGGATGGGACCGGCGGGAAGTGCAGGCAGAGTCTATGGTTGGGAACAGCGGAAAATGTGAACAGAGTCAATGGATGGGAGCAGCGGGAAGTGTAGACAGAGTCAATGGATGGGAGCAGCGGGAAGTGTAGACAGAGTCAATGGATGGGAGCAGCGGGAAGTGTAGACAGAGTCAATGGATGGGAGCAGCGGGAAGTGTGAACAGAGTCAATGGATGGGAGCAGCGGGAAGTGTAGACAGAGTCAATGGATGGGGGCAGCAGGAAGTGTAGACAGAGTCAATGGATGGGAGCTGCGGGAAGTGTAGACAGAGTCAATGGATGGGAGCAGCGGGAAGTGTAGACAGAGTCAATGGATGGGAGCTGCGGGAAGTGTAGACAGAGTCAATGGATGGGAGCTGCGGGAAGTGTGAACAGAGTCAATGGATGGGAGCAGCGGGAAGTGTAGACAGAGTCAATGGATGGGAGCTGCGGGAAGTGTAGACAGAGTCAATGGATGGGAGCAGCGGGAAGTGTAGACAGAGTCAATGGATGGGAGCAGCGGGAAGTGTAGACAGAGTCAATGGATGGGAGCAGCGGGAAGTGTAGACAGAGTCAATGGATGGGAGCAGCGGGAAGTGTAGACAGAGTCAATGGATGGGAGCTGCGGGAAGTGTAGACAGAGTCAATGGATGGGAGCAGCGGGAACTGTAGACAGAGTCAATGGATGGGAGCAGCGGGAAGTGTAGACAGAGTCAATGGATGGGAGCAGCGGGAAGTGTAGACAGAGTCAATGGATGGGAGCAGCGGGAAGTGCAGACAGAGTCAATGGATGGGAGCAGCGGGAAGTGTAGACAGAGTCAATGGATGGGAGCAGCGGGAAGTGTAGACAGAGTCAATGGATGGGAGCAGCGGGAAGTGTAGACAGAGTCAACGGATGGGAGCAGCGGGAAGTGTAGACAGAGTCAATGGATGGGAGCAGCGGGAAGTGTAGACAGAGTCAATGGATGGGAGCAGCGGGAAGTGTAGACAGAGTCAACGGATGGGAGCAGCGGGAAGTGTAGACAGAGTCAACGGATGGGAGCAGCGGGAAGTGTAGACAGAGTCAATGGATGGGAGCAGTGGGAAGTGCCGAGAGAGTCAATGGATGGGACCGGCGGGAAGTGTAGACAGAGTCAATGGATGGGAGCAGCGGGAAGTGTAGACAGAGTCAATGGATGGGAGCAGCGGGAAGTGCAGACAGAGTCAATGGATGGGAACAGCGGGAAGTGTAGACAGAGTCAATGGATGGGAGCAGCGGGAAGTGCAGACAGAGTCAATGGATGGGACCGGCGGGAAGTGCAGGCAGAGTCTATGGATGGGAACAGCGGAAAATGTGAACAGAGTCAATGGATGGGAGCAGCGGGAAGTGTAGACAGAGTCAATGGATGGGAGCAGCGGGAAGTGTAGACAGAGTCAATGGATGGGAGCAGCGGGAAGTGTAGACAGAGTCAATGGATGGGAGCAGCGGGAAGTGTGAACAGAGTCAATGGATGGGAGCAGCGGGAAGTGTAGACAGAGTCAATGGATGGGGGCAGCAGGAAGTGTAGACAGAGTCAATGGATGGGAGCTGCGGGAAGTGTAGACAGAGTCAATGGATGGGAGCAGCGGGAAGTGTAGACAGAGTCAATGGATGGGAGCTGCGGGAAGTGTAGACAGAGTCAATGGATGGGAGCTGCGGGAAGTGTGAACAGAGTCAATGGATGGGAGCAGCGGGAAGTGTAGACAGAGTCAATGGATGGGAGCTGCGGGAAGTGTAGACAGAGTCAATGGATGGGAGCTGCGGGAAGTGTAGACAGAGTCAATGGATGGGAGCAACGGGAAGTGCAGACAGAGTCAATGGATGGGAGCAGCGGGAAGTGTAGACAGAGTCAATGGATGGGAGCAGCTGGAAGTGTAGACAGAGTCAATGGATGGGAGCAGCGGGAAGTGCAGACAGAGTCAATGGATGGGAGCAGCGGGAAGTGTAGACAGAGTCAATGGATGGGAGCAGCTGGAAGTGTAGACAGAGTCAATGGATGGGAGCAGTGGGAAGTGTAGACAGAGTCAATGGATGGGAGCAGCTGGAAGTGTAGACAGAGTCAATGGATGGGAGCAGTGGGAAGTGTGAACAGAGTCAATGGATGGGAGCAGCAGGAAGTGTAGACAGAGTCAATGGATGGGAGCAGTGGGAAGTGTAGACAGAGTCAATGGATGGGAGCAGCGGGAAGTGTGAACAGAGTCAATGGATGGGAGCAGCAGGAAGTGTAGACAGAGTCAATGGATGGGAGCAGCGGGAAGTGTAGACAGAGTCAATGGATGGGGGCAGCGGGAAGTGTGAACAGAGTCAATGGATGGGAGCAGCAGGAAGTGTAGACAGAGTCAATGGATGGGAGCAGCTGGAAGTGTAGACAGAGTCAATGGATGGGAGCAGCGGGAAGTGCAGACAGAGTCAATGGATGGGAGCAGCGGGAAGTGTAGACAGAGTCAATGGATGGGAGCAGCTGGAAGTGTAGACAGAGTCAATGGATGGGAGCAGTGGGAAGTGTGAACAGAGTCAATGGATGGGAGCAGCGGGAAGTGTGAACAGAGTCAATGGATGGGAGCAGCAGGAAGTGTAGACAGAGACAATGGATGGGAGCAGCAGGAAGTGTAGACAGAGACAATGGATGGGAGCAGCGGGAAGTGCAGACAGAGTCAATGGATGGGAGCAGCTCGAAGTGTAGACAGAGTCAATGGATGGGAGCAGTGGGAAGTGTAGACAGAGTCAATGGATGGGAGCAGCTGGAAGTGTAGACAGAGTCAATGGATGGGAGCAGCGGGAAGCGCAGACAGAGTCAATGGATGGGAGCAGCGGGAAGTGTAGACAGAGTCAATGGATGGGAGCAGTGGGAAGTGTAGACAGAGTCAATGGATGGGAGCAGCTGGAAGTGTAGACAGAGTCAATGGATGGGAGCAGCGCGAAGTGCAGACAGAGTCAATGGATGGGAGCAGCGGGAAGTGTAGACAGAGTCAATGGATGGGAGCAGCTGGAAGTGTAGACAGAGTCAATGGATGGGAGCTGCGGGAAGTGTAGACAGAGTCAATGGATGGGAGCAGCTGGAAGTGTAGACAGAGTCAATGGATGGGAGCAGCTGGAAGTGTGAACAGAGTCAATGGATGGGAGCAGCGGGAAGTGTAGACAGAGTCAATGGATGGGAGCAGCGGGAAGTGTGAACAGAGTCAATGGATGGGAGCAGCGGGAAGTGTGAACAGAGTCAATGGATGGGAGCAGCGGGAAGTGTAGACAGAGTCAATGGATGGGAGCAGCTGGAAGTGTAGACAGATTCAATGGATGGGAGCAGCTGGAAGTGTAGACAGAGTCAATGGATGGGAGCAGTGGGAAGTGTGAACAGAGTCAATGGATGGGAGCAGCGGGAAGTGTGAACAGAGTCAATGGATGGGAGCAGCGGGAAGTGTGAACAGAGTCAATGGATGGGAGCAGCGGGAAGTGTAGACAGAGTCAATGGATGGGAGCAGCTGGAAGTGTAGACAGAGTCAATGGATGGGAGCAGCTGGAAGTGTAGACAGAGTCAATGGATGGGAGCAGTGGGAAGTGTGAACAGAGTCAATGGATGGGAGCAGCAGGAAGTGTAGACAGAGACAATGGATGGGAGCAGCAGGAAGTGTGGACAGAGTCAATGGATGGGAGCAGCTCGAAGTGTAGACAGAGTCAATGGATGGGAGCAGCAGGAAGTGTAGACAGAGTCAATGGATGGGAGCAGCTCGAAGTGTAGGCAGAGTCAATGGATGGGAGCAGCGGGAAGTGTAGACAGAGTCAATGGATGGGAGCAGCTGGAAGTGTAGACAGAGTCAATGGATGGGAGCAGTGGGAAGTGTGAACAGAGTCAATGGATGGGAGCAGCAGGAAGTGTAGACAGAGACAATGGATGGGAGCAGCAGGAAGTGTGGACAGAGTCAATGGATGGGAGCAGCTCGAAGTGTAGACAGAGTCAATGGATGGGAGCAGCAGGAAGTGTAGACAGAGTCAATGGATGGGAGCAGCTCGAAGTGTAGGCAGAGTCAATGGATGGGAGCAGCGGGAAGTGTAGACAGAGTCAATGGATGGGAGCAGCAGGAAGTGTAGACAGAGTCAATGGATGGGAGCAGCGGGAAGTGTAGACAGAGTCAATGGATGGAAGCAGCAGGAAGTGTAGACAGAGTCAATGGATGGGAGCAGCAGGAAGTGTGAACAGAGTCAATGGATGGGAGCAGCAGGAAGTGTAGACAGAGTCAATGGAAGGGAGCAGCGGGACGTTCAGACTGAGTCAATGGATGGGAGCAGCGGGAAGTACAGGCAGAGTCAATGGATGGGAGCAGCGGGAAATGGAGGCAGAGTCAATGGATGGGAGCAAAGAACAAAGAAAAACACAGCACGGGAAACAGGTCCTTCGGCCCAACGAGCCCGCGCCGCCGTCCCATGGTCAGTGACCTATTCATGATTTTAGTCTATGCCTAATGTGTGAGGATCAGGGAGGTCCAATATAGGGACAATTTGTTACCCAATCAATCAGCCTAAAAGCACATCTTTGGGATGTGGGAGGAAACTGGAGCACCCGGAGGAAACCCACGCAACCATGGGGAGAACGCGCAAACTCCCACGAACCAGGCCCAAATCCATGTGTCCGCACAGCAACAGAGATAGTCTCTGAGCTGTCATGATGCCCTCGAGATGGTCCAGTTTACGCACACCAACGACATGAAGCAATAGGCAACTCCCGAAGCAACATCCAAGAGCAGCCCACCACAACCTGCCGCCCGCATGCCCCTTGCTGGACTTAAATGCCTGTGGATAAAAAATTCATTATTAAAAAGACTCTATATCCCTGAGGCTAAAACTGAACCCCAAGCCTACAATGTTTAGTAAGGCCTGCTATATCCCCCTATATGTAGACCGCTCATGTGGCTGTCCAAGTGACTCTTGAACAACCCTAGCGTGCCTGCTTCCACCACCTTACACGGCAGTGCATTCCACATCCCCACTACCCTTTGTGTGAAAAACTGCCCTCTAATATTAGTCTTATATCTATCCCCCCTCACCCTAAGCCCGTGACCCCTCGTTCTATCCATTTCTAATAGCGGAAAAAGCTTACCACCATTTACTCTATCTATCCCCTTCATAATCTTATAAACCTCTATTAGATCCCCCCTCAGCCGACGTCTCTCAAGGGAAAACAGCCCAAGTTCGTTCAATCTTTCCTCGTAAGACAGCCCTTCCATACCAGGCAACATCCTGGTAAATCTCCTCTGCACTCTCTCCAGGATCTCTACATCCTTCCGGTAGTACGGCGACCAGAACTGGACGCAGTACTCCAGGTGAGGCCTAACCAACGTTCTATACAACTGCAACATCAGACTCCTACTCTTATATTCTATACCCCTTCCTATGAAGGCTAACATGCCATACGCTTTCCTCATCACATTCTGCACCTGCACCGACACCTTCAGGGACTTGTGTACCTGCACTCCCAGGTCTCTCTGCGTATCTATACTCCGGATAATTCTACCTTTTATCATATAACTCCCCTCCACATTATTCCGGCCAAAGTGCATCACCTCGCATTTCTCCGGATTAAATTCCATTTGCCATCTATCTGCCCAATCTACCAGCCTGTCTATGTCCTGTTGCATTGCCAGGCACTGCTCCTCAGTACCCGCCAATCCAACCACCTTAGTGTCATCAGCAAATTTGCTGATCACACCTCCTACCCCCTTTTCCAAGTCATTAATATATACTACAAATAGTAGAGGTCCTAGTACCGAGCCCTGCGGCACCCCACTGGTGACAGACCTCCAATTGGAAAAGGAGCCTTCCACTAATACCCGCTGTCTCCTCCTCCCAAGCCAGTTCTCCACCCATCTACATACCTGGCCTTGTATCCCATGAGCCTTCACCTTTTCTATCAGCCTACCGTGAGGGACCTTGTCAAATGCCTTACTGAAATCCATATAGACAACATCAACGGCTTGTCCTTCGTCAACCGTTTTTGTCACCTCTTCAAAAAATTCCAGTAGATTCGTAAGGCACGACCTCCCTGTAACGAAGCCATGCTGCGTATCCCTGATCAGATTGCAGCGCTCCAGATGCTCATACATCCTATCCTTGAGGATCCTCTCCATTATCTTGCCTATAACTGAAATCAAGCTCACCGGCCTATAATTCCCTGGGGTATCCCTCTGACCCTTCTTAAACAACGGTACTACATTTGCAATCCGCCAATCCTCTGGGACCTCACCTGTGTCCAAAGAAGAGACAAAGATTTGCATCAGAGGCCCAGCAATTTCATCCCTCACCTCCCTTAGCAGCCTAGGATAGATGCCATCAGGCCCCAGAGATTTATCCGTCTTTATACTGTCTAAAAGTCCCAACACCTCTTCCCTCGTGATGACTATTTCCCTCAACGGATCCTCAAACTTCTCAAGCACAGCAGCAGAGATCAGACCCCTCTCCTGTGTAAATACCGATACAAAGTATTCATTCAAGATCTCCCCCATTCCCCCAGGCTCCAAGCATAGTTCCCCTCCTCTGTCCCTGAGAGGACCAATGTTCCCTCTAACCATCCTTTTGTTTCTAATATAGGAATAAAATGCCTTAGGATTTTCCTTAATCCTACCCGCCAAAGCCATTTCGTGGCCCCTTTTTGCCTTTCTGATGCCCCTTTTAAGTTCTCTCCTACATTCTCTGTATTCTTCTAACGCTATCTCTGTCCTTAAATGCCTAGATCTAGTGTACGCCTCCCTCTTTCTCCTGACCAGGTCCTCAATATCCCTAGTTACCCACGGCTCTCTAATCCTACCTTTCCCATCCTTCCTCTTGACCGGCACATGTCTTTCCTGTAAAGATTTTAGTTTTCCCTTGAGAGACTCCCACATACCCAGCGTCGACCT
Organism: Prionace glauca; assembly: GCA_037974335.1. Lineage (NCBI taxonomy): Eukaryota > Metazoa > Chordata > Chondrichthyes > Carcharhiniformes > Carcharhinidae > Prionace > Prionace glauca. The sequence continues at coordinate 72,265,226 of CM075735.1, read as the reverse complement.
ACCGTTAAACAGTGTACCCCAGTCCGTATCTTTAAGATCCTGCCTCATCCGGTTGTATCTAGCCCTCCCCCAGTTTAACACCCTCCCCTTAGGACAGGCTTCATCTTTATCCATTAATATCTTGAACCAGACAGAGTTGTGGTCACTGTTAGCCACATGCTCTCCGACTTCAACGTCAACCACCTGCCCAGGCTCATTCCCCAGAACCAAGTCCAGTATAGCCCCCTCCCTGGTCGGTCTATCCACGTACTGCTCCAGGGATCCTTCCATTACACACTGTACAAATTCCTCCCCGTCAGCACCCTCTGATCTCAGTACATTCCAATCTACCCCGGGGAGATTAAAATCTCCCACTACCACCACCCTATTCTTCCTGCACTTATCTAGAATGTCCCTGCTTATCCCTTCTTCCACAGCCCTCGGGCTGTTGGGCGGTCTGTAGTACACACCCAACATAGTAACATCTCCCTTCCTATTCCTCAACTCCACCCATAGCGACTCGATTCCTATATCCTCCGTACCTCCCTCCCTCTGCACTGCTACGATGCAATCCTTAACTAACAACGCCACTCCCCCACCTCTCAGCGACCCACCCCTATCTCGCCTGAAACACTTATACCCAGGAACATTCAACTGCCAGTCCTGCCCTTCCTTTAACCAAGTCTCTGTCACCGCCACCACTTCCAATTTCCTTTCGAACATTAATGCCTTCACTTCCCAGTGGTCTACGAATATAAAACCCTCTGCCCTACACCAATCCTTCAACCACGCATTTAGTTGGATTATTTCATTATTTCTAGCCCTGCTAGCCCCAGGCACCGGCAGCAGCCCAGAGAATGCCACCCTGGAGGCCCTACATTTCAGCCTGGTCCCCAACTCCCTGAACTGCCTACGTATGTCCCCCCTGCACTTTGTTCCTACATCCTTCTCTCCTACATGCACTATCACATCCGACTCAGTCCCTCCACCCTTCAAAATGCCCTCTACCCTTTCTGAGACATCCTGTACCCCTGCTCCAGGGAGGCAGACTACCATCCTGGAGTCCCGCTTTTGCCCACAGAACCGCCTGTCAATCCCCTTGACCTTCCCATCCCCCACCACTATCTCACACCCTGCACTCTTCACTTTCCGATCTCCCGCCCTTGCCTTCTCTACCCCAACTGTCACCCCACCCTTGACATTCCGGGGTAATTCCTCCGCGGCGTTACTAGTGCCATGACTCCTTTTCTTTTTGCTCTTCCTAACTGTAACCCATCCATCTCTCCTCGTAGGTCCTGGTATTTGCTCAGTGTTGCTGTCCCTCTCCATTACTTCCTCATTTTCCCTAACTAGATACATATCCTCCAGCCTCAGTTCCAGCTGCCTCACCCGGGCCCTTAATCGCTGCACCTCTAGACATTTCCCGCATATGTAGGCTTTCGGGAGATGTGCAGTCTCCAGAAATGTCCACATATGACAACGAACACAGTGCACACGTGTATCCTTGACCCTGCCATTATGTTTGACCCCTGTTAAGGTGTGATATTAAGTCCTGTTATCAAGCCTGCGCACGCCCAAGCCCAGTGAGCTTAAGTCCTTTTACCTCTCACTCTGCTTCCCGCCTCACTCCGCTGCCCGCTATCTAACTTGGCCTTCTTTTTATACTCCCGCGCTCCCTTCCCAGCAGCCCCCGCGCCTATCTCCCACTACGGAGCACCAAAATAAACAAAAACCCTCCCGAACTAGAAGTCAAGCCAGTCGAAAACAGTAATTATAATGCAGCACACTCACCAAAAGGCAGCGGGAAGTGTAGACAGAGTCAATGGATGGGGGCAGAGGGAAGTGTAGACAGAGTCAATGGATGGGGGCAGCGGGAAGTGTAGACAGAGTCAATGGATGGGGGCAGCAGGAAGTGCAGACAGAGTCAATGGATGGGAGCAGCGGGAAATGTGAACAGAGTCAATGGATGGGAGCAGCAGGAAGTGCAGACAGAGTCAATGGATGGGAGCAGCGGGAAATGTGAACAGAGTCAATGGATGGGAGCAGCAGGAAGTGCAGACAGAGTCAATGGATGGGAGCAGCGGGAAATGTGAACAGAGTCAATGGATGGGAGCAGCAGGAAGTGCAGACAGAGTCAATGGATGGGAGCTGCAGGAAGTGCAGACAGAGTCAATGGATGGGAGCAGCAGGAAGTGCAGACAGAGTCAATGGATGGGAGCTGCAGGAAGTGTGAACAGAGTCAATGGATGGGAGCAGCAGGAAGTGTGAACAGAGTCAATGGATGGGAGCAGCGGGAAGTGTGAACAGAGTCAATGGATGGGAGCAGCGGGAAGTGTGAACAGAGTCAATGGATGGGAGCAGCGGGAAGTGCAGACAGAGTCAATGGATGGGAGCAGCGGGAAGTGTGAACAGAGTCAATGGATGGGAGCAGCAGGAAGTGTGAACAGAGTCAATGGATGGGAGCAGCGGGAAGTGTGAACAGAGTCAATGGATGGGAGCAGCGGGAAGTGTGAACAGAGTCAATGGATGGGAGCAGCAGGAAGTGTGAACAGAGTCAATGGATGGGAGCAGCGGGAAGTGTGAACAGAGTCAATGGATGGGAGCAGCGGGAAGTGTGAACAGAGTCAATGGATGGGAGCAGCGGGAAGTGTGAACAGAGTCAATGGATGGGAGCAGCGGGAAGTGCAGACAGAGTCAATGGATGGGAGCAGCGGGAAGTGTGAACAGAGTCAATGGATGCGAGCAGCGGGAAGTATAGACAGAGACAATGGATGGGAGCAGCGTGAAGTGCAGACAGAGTCAATGGATGGGAGCAGCGGGAAGTGTAGACAGATTCAATGGATGGGAGCAGCGGGAAGTGTAGACAGAGACAATGGATGGGAGCAGCGTGAAGTGCAGACAGAGTCAATGGATGGGAGCAGCGGGAAGTGTAGACAGATTCAATGGATGGGAGCAGCGGGAAGTGTAGACAGATTCAATGGATGGGAGCAGCGGGAAGTGTAGACAGAGTCAATGGATGGGAGCAGCGGGAAGTGCAGACAGAGTCAATGGATGGGAGCAGTGGGAAGTGTAGACAGAGTCAATGGATGGGAGCAGCGGGAAGTGTAGACAGAGTCAATGGATGGGAGCAGCGTGAAGTGTAGACAGAGTCAATGGATGGGAGCAGTGGGAAGTGTAGACAGAGTCAATGGATGGGAGTAGCGGGATGTGTGAAGAGAGTCAATGGATGGGAGCAGTGGGAAGTGCAGACAGAGTCAATGGATGGGAGCAGTGGGAAGTGCAGACAGAGTCAATGGATGGGAGCAGTGGGAAGTGCAGACAGAGTCAATGGATGGGAGCAGTGGGATGTGTGAAGAGAGTCAATGGATGGGAGCAGCGGGAAGTGCAGACAGAGTCAATGGATGGGAGCAGTGGGAAGTGCAGACAGAGTCAATGGATGGGAGCAGTGGGAAGTGTAGACAGAGTCAATGGATGGGAGCAGCGGGATGTGTGAAGAGAGTCAATGGATGGGAGCAGCGGGAAGTGCAGACAGAGTCAATGGATGGGAGCAGTGGGAAGTGCAGACAGAGTCAATGGATGGGAGCAGTGGGAAGTGTAGACAGAGTCAATGGATGGGAGCAGCGGGAAGTGTAGACAGAGTCAATGGATGGGAGCAGCGGGAAGTGTAGACAGAGTCAATGAATGGGACCGGCGGGAAGTGTAGACAGAGTCAATGGATGGGAGCAGTGGGAAGTGTAGACAGAGTCAATGGATGGGACCGGCGGGAAGTGTAGACAGAGTCAATGGATGGGACCGGCGGGAAGTGTAGACAGAGTCAATGGATGGGAGCAGTGGGAAGTGTAGACAGAGTCAATGGATGGGAGCAGCGGGAAGTGTAGACAGAGTCAATGGATGGGACCGGCGGGAAGTGTAGACAGAGTCAATGGATGGGACCGGCGGGAAGTGTAGACAGAGTCAATGGATGGGAGCAGTGGGAAGTGTAGACAGAGTCAATGGATGGGAGCAGCGGGAAGTGTAGACAGAGTCAATGGATGGGACCGGCGGGAAGCGTAGACAGAGTCAATGGATGGGAGCAGTGGGAAGTGTAGACAGAGTCAATGGATGGGAGCAGCGGGAAGTGCAGACAGAGTCAATGGATGGGAGCAGCGGGAAGTGTAGACAGAGTCAATGGATGGGAGCAGTGGGAAGTGCAGGCAGAGTCAACGGATGGGAGCAGCGGGAAGTGTGAACAGAGTCAATGGATGGGAGCAGCGGGAAGTGCAGGCAGAGTCAATGGATGGGAGCAGCGGGAAATGTAGACAGAGTCAATGGATGGGAGCACCGGGAAGTGGAGGCAGAGTCAATGGATGGGAGCAGCGGGAAGTGTAGACAGAGTCAATGGATGGGAGCAGCGGGAAGTGCAGGCAGAGTCAATGGATGGGAGCAGCGGGAAATGTAGACAGAGTCAATGGATGGGAGCACCGGGAAGTGGAGGCAGAGTCAATGGATGGGAGCAGCGGGAAGTGCAGGCAGAGTCAATGGATGGGAGCAGCGGGAAATGTAGACAGAGTCAATGGATGGGAGCAGCGGGAAGTGCAGGCAGAGTCAATGGATGGGAGCAGCGGGAAGTGTAGACAGAGTCAATGGATGGGAGCAGCGGGAAGTGTAGACAGAGTCAATGGATGGGAGCAGCGGGAAGTGTAGACAGAGTCAATGGATGGGAGCAGCGGGATGTGTGAACAGAGTCAATGGATGGGAGCAGCGCGAAGTGCAGGCAGAGTCAATGGATGGGAGCAGCGGGAAGTGTAGACAGAGTCAATGGATGGGAGCAGTGGGAAGTGTAGACAGAGTCAATGGATGGGAGCAGCGGGAAGTGCAGACAGAGTCAATGGATGGGAGCAGCGGGAAGTGTGAACAGAGTCAATGGATGGGAGCAGCGGGAAGTGCAGGCAGAGTCAATGGATGGGAGCAGCGGGAAGTGTAGACAGAGTCAATGGATGGGAGCAGTGGGAAATATGAACAGAGTCAATGGATGGGAGCAGCAGGAAGTGTAGACAGAGTCAATGGATGGGAGCAGCGGGAAGTGTGAACAGAGTCAATGGATGGGAGCAGCGGGAAGTGCAGGCAGAGTCAATGGATGGGGGCAGCGGGAAGTGTAGACAGAGTCAATGGATGGGAGCAGCGGGAAGTGTAGACAGAGTCAATGGATGGGAGCAGCGGGAAGTGCAGGCAGAGTCAATGGATGGGGGCAGCGGGAAGTGTAGACAGAGTCAATGGATGGGAGCAGCGGGAAGTGTAGACAGAGTCAATGGATGGGAGCAGCGGGAAGTGCAGGCAGAGTCAATGGATGGGAGCAGTGGGAAGTGTGAACAGAGTCAATGGATGGGGGCAGCGGGAAGTGTAGACAGAGTCAATGGATGGGAGCAGCGGGAAGTGCAGGCAGAGTCAATGGATGGGAGCAGTGGGAAGTGTGAACAGAGTCAATGGATGGGGGCAGCGGGAAGTGTAGACAGAGTCAATGGATGGGAGCAGCGGGAAGTGTGAACAGAGTCAATGGATGGGGGCAGCGGGAAGTGTAGACAGAGTCAATGGATGGGAGCAGTGGGAAGTGCAGGCAGAGTCAATGGATGGGGGCAGCGGGAAGTGTAGACAGAGTCAATGGATGGGAGCAGCGGGAAGTGTGAACAGAGTCAATGGATGGGAGCAGTGGGAAGTGCAGGCAGAGTCAATGGGTGGGAGCAGCAGGAAGTGTGAACAGAGTCAATGGATGGGGGCAGCGGGAAGTGTAGACAGAGTCAATGGATGGGAGCAGTGGGAAGTGCAGGCAGAGTCAATGGATGGGAGCAGCGGGAAGTGTGAACAGAGTCAATGGATGGGGGCAGCGGGAAGTGTAGACAGAGTCAATGGATGGGAGCAGTGGGAAGTGCAGACAGAGTCAATGGATGGGAGCAGTGGGAAGTGTAGACAGAGTCAATGGATGGGAGCAGCGGGAAGTGCAGACAGAGTCAATGGATGGGAGCAGCGGGAAGTGTAGACAGATTCAATGGATGGGAGCAGCGGGAAGTGTAGACAGAGTCAATGGATGGGAGCAGTGGGAAATATGAACAGAGTCAATGGATGGGAGCAGCAGGAAGTGTAGACAGAGTCAATGGATGGGAGCAGCGGGAAGTGCAGACAGAGTCAATGGATGGGAGCAGCGGGAAGTGTAGACCGAGTCAATGGATGGGAGCAGCGGGAAGTGTAGACAGAGTCAATGGATGGGAGCAGCGGGAAGAGCAGGCAGAGTCAATGGATGGGAGCAGCGGGAAGTGTAGACAGAGTCAATGGATGGGAGCAGTGGGAAGTGCAGACAGAGTCAATGGATGGGAACAGTGGGAAGTGCAGGCAGAGTCAATGGATGGGGGCAGCGGGAAGTGTAGACAGAGTCAATGGATGGGACCAGCGGGAAGTGCAGGCAGAGTCAACGGATGGGAGCAGCGGAAAGTGTAGACAGAGTCAATGGATGGGAGCAGCGGGAAGTGTAGACAGAGTCAATGGATGGGAGCAGCGGAAAATGTGAACAGAGTCAATGGATGGGAGCAGTGGGAAGTGCAGGCAGAGTCAATGGATGGGAGCAGCGGGAAGTTTATACAGAGTCAATGGATGGGACCAGCGGGAAGTGTAGACAGAGTCAATGGATGGGAGGAGCGGGAAGTGCAGACAGAGTCAATGGATGGGAGCAGCGGGAAGTGCAGGCTGAGTCAATGGATGGGAGGAGCGGGAAGTGCAGACAGAGTCAATGGATGGGAGCAGCGGGAAGTGTAGACAGAGTCAATGGATGGGAGCAGCGGGAAGTGTAGACAGAGTCAATGGATGGGAGCAGCTGGAAGTGTAGACAGAGTCAATGGATGGGAGCAGCGGGCAGTGTGAACAGACTCAATGGATGGGAGCAGCGGGAAGTGTAGACAGAGTCAATGGATGGGAGCAGCGGGAAGTGTGAACAGAGTCAATGGATGGGAGCAGCGGGAAGTGTGGACAGAGTCAATGGATGGGAGCAGCGGGAAGTGTAGACAGAGTCAATGGATGGGAGCAGCGGGAAGTGTAGACAGAGTCAATGGATGGGAGCAGCAGGAAGTGTAGACAGAGTCAATGGATGGGAGCAGCGGGAAGTGTGAACAGAGTCAATGGATGGGAGCAGCGGGACGTTCAGACTGAGTCAATGGATGGGAGCAGCAGGAAGTGTAGACAGAGTCAATGGATGGGAGCAAAGAACAAAGAAAAACACAGCACGGGAAACAGGCCCTTCGGCCCAACCAGCCCGCGCCGCCGTCCCATGGTCAGTGACCTATTCATGATTTTAGTCTATGCCTAATGTGTGAGGATGAGGGAGGTCCAATATAGGGACAATTTGTTACCCAATCAATCAGCCTAAAAGCACATCTTTGGGATGTGGGAGGAAACCGGAGTACCCGGAGGAAACCCACGCAACCACGGGGAGAACGCGCAAACTCCCACAGACACAGGCCCAAATCCATGTGTCCGCACAGCAACAGAGATAGTCTCTGAGCTGTCATGATGCCCTCGAGATGGTCCAGTTTACGCACACCAACGACATGAAGCAGTAGGTAACTCCCGAAGCAACATCCAAGAGCAGCCCACCACAACCTGCCGCCCGCATGCCCCTTGCTGGACTTAAATGCCTGTGGATAAAAAATTCATTATTAAAAAGACTCTATATCCCTGAGGCTAAAACTGAACCCCAAGCCTACAATGTTTAGTAAGGCCTGCTATATCCCCCTATATGTAGACCGCTCATGTGGCTGTCCAAGTGACTCTTGAACAACCCTAGCGTGCCTGCTTCCACCACCTTACACGGCAGTGCATTCCACATCCCCACTACCCTTTGTGTGAAAAACTGCCCTCTAATATTAGTCTTATATCTATCCCCCCTCACCCTAAGCCCGTGACCCCTCGTTCTATCCATTTCTAATAGCGGAAAAAGCTTACCACCATTTACTCTATCTATCCCCTTCATAATCTTATAAACCTCTATTAGATCCCCCCTCAGCCGACGTCTCTCAAGGGAAAACAGCCCAAGTTCGTTCAATCTTTCCTCGTAAGACAGCCCTTCCATACCAGGCAACATCCTGGTAAATCTCCTCTGCACTCTCTCCAGGATCTCTACATCCTTCCGGTAGTACGGCGGCCAGAACTGGACGCAGTACTCCAGGTGAGGCCTAACCAACGTTCTATACAACTGCAACATCAGACTCCTATTCTTATATTCTATACCCCTTCCTATGAAGGCTAACATGCCATACGCTTTCCTCATCACATTTTGCACCTGCACCGACACCTTCAGGGACTTGTGTACCTGCACTCCCAGGTCTCTCTGCGTATCTATACTCCGGATAATTCTACCTTTTATCATATAACTCCCCTCCACATTATTCCGGCCAAAGTGCATCACCTCGCATTTCTCCGGATTAAATTCCATTTGCCATCTATCTGCCCAATCTACCAGCCTGTCTATGTCCTGTTGCATTGCCAGGCACTGCTCCTCAGTACCCGCCAATCCAACCATCTTAGTGTCATCAGCAAATTTGCTGATCACACCTCCTACCCCCTCTTCCAAGTCATTAATATATACTACAAATAGTAGAGGTCCTAGTACCGAGCCCTGCGGCACCCCACTGGTGACAGACCTCCAATTGGAAAAGGAGCCTTCCACTAATACCCGCTGTCTCCTCCTCCCAAGCCAGTTCTCCACCCATCTACATACCTGGCCTTGTATCCCATGAGCCTTCACCTTTTCTATCAGCCTACCATGAGGGACCTTGTCAAACGCCTCACTGAAATCCATATAGACAACATCAACGGCTTGTCCTTCGTCAACCGTTTTTGTCACCTCTTCAAAAAATTCCAGTAGATTCGTAAGGCACGACCTCTCTGTAATGAAGCCATGCTGCGTATCCCTGATCAGATTGCAGCGCTCCAGATGCTCATACATCCTATCCTTGAGGATCCTCTCCATTATCTTGCCTATAACTGAAATCAAGCTCACTGGCCTATAGTTCCCTGGGGTATCCCTCTGACCCTTCTTAAACAACGGTACTACATTTGCAATCCGCCAATCCTCTGGGACCTCACCTGTGTCCAAAGAAGAGACAAAGATTTGCGTCAGAGGCCCAGCAATTTCATCCCTCACCTCCCTTAGCAGCCTAGGATAGATGCCATCAGGCCCCGGAGATTTATCCGTCTTTATACTGTCTAAAAATCCCAACACCTCTTCCCTTGTGATGACTATTTCCCTCAACGGATCCTCAAACTCCTCAAGCACAGCAGCAGAGATCAGACCCCTCTCCTGTGTAAATACCGATGCAAAGTATTCATTCAAGATCTCCCCCATTCCCCCAGGCTCCAAGCATAGTTCCCCTCCTCTGTCCCTGAGAGGACCAATGTTCCCTCTAACCATCCTTTTGTTTCTAATATAGGAATAAAATGCCTTAGGATTTTCCTTAATCCTACCCGCCAAAGCCATTTCGTGGCCCCTTTTTGCCTTTCTGATGCCCCTTTTAAGTTCTCTCCTACATTCTCTGTATTCTTCTAACGCTATCTCTGTCCTCAAATGCCTCGATCTAGTGTACGCCTCCCTCTTTCTCCTGACCAGGTCCTCAATATCCCTAGTTACCCACGGCTCTCTAATCCTACCTTTCCCATCCTTCCTCTTGACCGGCACATGTCTTTCCTGTAAAGATTTTAGTTTTCCCTTGAGAGACTCCCACATACCCAGCGTCGACCTACCGTTAAACAGTGTACCCCAGTCCGTATCTTTAAGATCCTGCCTAATCCGGTTGTATCTAGCCCTCCCCCAGTTTAACACCCTCCCGTTAGGACAGGCTTCATCTTTATCCATTAATATCTTGAACCAGACAGAGTTGTGGTCACTGTTAGCCACATGCTCTCCTACTTCAACGTCAACCACCTGCCCAGGCTCATTCCCCAGAACCAAGTCCAGTATAGCCCCCTTTCTGGTCGGTCTATCCACGTACTGCTCCAGGGATCCTTCCATTACACACTGTACAAATTCCTCCCCGTCAGCACCCTCTGATCTCAGTACATTCCAATCTACCCCGGGGAGATTAAAATCTCCCACTACCACCACCCTATTCTTCCTGCACTTATCTAGAATGTCCCTGCTTATCCCTTCTTCCACAGCCCTCGGGCTGTTGGGCGGTCTGTAGTACACACCCAACATAGTAACATCTCCCTTCCTATTCCTCAACTCCACCCATAGCGACTCGATTCCTATATCCTCCGTACCTCCCTCCCTCTGCACTGCTACGATGCAATCCTTAACTAACAACGCCACTCCCCCACCTCTCAGCGACCCACCCCTATCTCGCCTGAAACACTTATACCCAGGAACATTCAACTGCCAGTCCTGCCCTTCCTTTAACCAAGTCTCTGTCACCGCCACCACTTCCAATTTCCTTTCGAACATTAATGCCTTCACTTCCCAGTGGTCTACGAATATAAAACCCTCTGCCCTACACCAATCCTTCAACCACGCATTTAGTTGGATTATTTCATTATTTCTAGCCCTGCTAGCCCCAGGCACCGGCAGCAGCCCAGAGAATGCCACCCTGGAGGCCCTACATTTCAGCCTGGTCCCCAACTCCCTGAACTGCCTACGTATGTCCCCCCTGCACTTTGTTCCTACATCCTTCTCTCCTACATGCACTATCACATCCGACTCAGTCCCTCCACCCTTCAAAATTCCCTCTACCCTTTCTGAGACATCCTGTACCCCTGCTCCAGGGAGGCAGACTACCATCCTGGAGTCCCGCTTTTGCCCACAGAATCGCCTGTCAATCCCCTTGACCTTCCCATCCCCCACCACTATCTCACACCCTGCACTCTTCACTTTCCGATCTCCCTCCCTTGCCTTCTCTACCCCAATTGTCACCCCACCCTTGACATTCCGGGGTAATTCCTCCGCGGCGTTACTAGTGCCATGACTCCTTTTCTTTTTGCTCTTCCTAACTGTAACCCATCCATCTCTCCTCGTAGGTCCTGGTATTTGCTCAGTGTTGCTGTCCCTCTCCATTACTTCCTCATTTTCCCTAACTAGATACATATCCTCCAGCCTCAGTTCCAGCTGCCTCACCCGGGCCCTTAATCGCTGCACCTCTAGACATTTCCCGCATATGTAGGCTTTCGGGAGATGTGCAGTCTCCAGAAATGTCCACATATGACAACGAACACAGTGCACACGTGTAACCCTAGACCCTGCCATTATTTTTGACCCCTGTTAAGGTGTGATATTAAGTCCTGTTATCAAGCCTGCGCTCGGCCAAGCCCAGTGAGCTTAAGCCCTTTTACCTCTCACTCTGCTTCCTGCCTCACTCCGCTGCCCGCTATCTAACTTGGCCTTCTTTTTATACTCCCGCGCTCCCTTCCCAGCAGCCCCCGCGCCTATCTCCCACTACGGAGCACCAAAATAAACAAAAACCCTCCCGAACTAGAAGTCAAGCCAGTCGAAAACAGTAATTATAATGCAGCACACTCACCAAAAGGCAGCGGGAAGTGTAGACAGAGTCAATGGATGGGAGCAGCAGGAAGTGCAGACAGAGTCAATGGATGGGGGCAGCGGGAAATGTGAACAGAGTCAATGGATGGGAGCAGCAGGAAGTGCAGACAGAGTCAATGGATGGGGGCAGCGGGAAATGTGAACAGAGTCAATGGATGGGAGCAGCGGGAAGTGTAGACAGAGTCAATGGATGGGAGCAGTGGGAAGTGCAGACAGAGTCAATGGATGGGAGCAGCGGGAAGTGCAGGCAGAGTCAATGGATGGGAGCAGCGGGAAGTGTAGACAGAGTCAATGGATGGGAGCAGCGGGAAGTGTAGACAGAGTCAATGGATGGGAGCAGCGGGAAGTGCAGACAGAGTCAATGGATGGGAGCAGCGGGAAGTATAGACAGAGTCAATGGATGGGAGCAGCGGGAAGTGCAGACAGAGTCAATGGATGGGAGCAGCGGGAAGTGTAGACAGAGTCAATGGATGGGAGCAGCGGGAAGTGTAGACAGAGTCAATGGATGGGAGCAGCGGGAAGTGCAGACAGAGTCAATGGATGGGAGCAGCGGGAAGTGTAGACAGATTCAATGGATGGGAGCAGCGGGAAGTGTAGACAGAGTCAATGGATGGGAGCAGCGGGAAGTGTAGACAGAGTCAATGGATGGGAGCAGTGGGAAGTGTAGACAGTTTCAATGGATGGGAGCAGCGGGAAGTGCAGACAGAGTCAATGGATGGGAGCAGCGGGAAGTGTAGACAGAGTCAATGGATGGGAGCAGCGGGAAGTGTAGACAGAGTCAATGGATGGGAGCAGCGGGAAGTGTGAACAGAGTCAATGGATGGGAGCAGCGGGAAGTGTAGACAGAGTCAATGGATGGGAGCAGCGGGAAGTGTAGACAGAGTCAATGGATGGGAGCAGTGGGATGTGTAGACAGAGTCAATCGATGGGGGCAGCGGGAAGTGAAGACAGAGTCTACACTTGGGAATCGATGGGAGCAGCGGGAAGTGTAGACAGAGTCAATGGATGGGAGCAGTGGGAAGTGTAGACAGAGTCAATGGATGGGAGCAGCGGGAAGTGCAGACAGAGTCAATGGATGGGAGCAGCGGGAAGTGTAGACAGAGTCAATGGATGGGAGCAGCAGGAAGTGTAGACAGAGTCAATGGATGGGAGCAGCGGGAAGTGTAGACAGAGTCAATGGATGGGAGCAGCGGGAAGTGCAGACAGAGTCAATGGATGGGAGCAGCGGGAAGTGTAGACAGAGTCAATGGATGGGAGCAGCGGGAAGTGCAGACAGAGTCAATGGATGGGAGCAGCGGGAAGTGTAGACAGAGTCAATGGATGGGAGCAGCGGGAAGTGCAGACAGAGTCAATGGATGGGAGCAGCAGGAAGTGCGGACAGAGTCAATGGATGGGAGCAGTGGGATGTGTAGACAGAGTCAATCGATGGGGGCAGCGGGAAGTGTAGACAGAGTCTACACTTGGGAATCGATGGGAGCAGCGGGAAGTGTAGACAGAGTCAATGGATGGGAGCAGCGGGAAGTGTAGACAGAGTCAATGGATGGGAGCAGCGGGATGTGTAGACAGAGTCAATGGATGGGAGCAGCGGGAAGTGTAGATAGAGTCAATGGATGGGAGCAGCGGGAAGTGTGAACAGAGTCAATGGATGGGAGGCTGGCTTGTGTGATGGGCTGGGCTACATTCACGATCTTTTGTAAGATAGAGTAAGGCAAGGCTTGGTTATGGAACATAGCCCATTGATGGATTTTTAGCCAGTGTCCCTGGATCACTATCAGAAATAAAGACTTGCATGCATATCGTGCGTTTTGCAATCTTAGGGACAGCATAAAATATTTTCCATCCAGTGACATCTTGCTTGAGGGGAAGCTGTTCAACAAAATGAGGCAACCGACTTACAAAGAGCAAGATCCCACATACAGCAGTGTGTAACATTCTGGCCCAATACACTGTGTCTTGGTGATGGTGACTGAGGGATGAGTGAATTGGTAATCCCATGTCAATAAGGCTAGCTGCTCAACATTGGCTGCTCTTTGGACAATCAAAGCCATTACTCAGTATTTTAAGAAGAAAAATGAGGCTAATAGTGTGGCTGGGTTAGAAGGAAAGCTGGATAAGCACATGAAGGGGCAGCACGGTGACACAATGCTGCTCCAGGGGAGAGAAATAGTGGGATCTGATGATAGTTGATGTTTATTTATCAATGTCACACACAGGCGTACATTAACGCTGCAATGAAGTTACTGTGAAAATCCCCTAGTCGCCACATCCCGGCGCCTGTTCGGGTACACAGAGCGAGAATTTAGCACCTAACCAGCCCCTCTCTCAGACTGCGGGGGGAAATCGGAGCACCCGGAGGAAACCCACACAGACACAGTAAGAATGTGCAAACTCCACACAGACAGGTTCCTGACACTGAGGCAGCAGCGCAAACCACTACGTCACTGTGCAGCCCATGAAGATGTGGAGGTTTGATCAAGGTGGGTGTTAAGTGGCAACAGTTGGTTTAGTCCAGGTTTAGCTTAGGACACCATCTTGCTGGTGGAGTTAAGCCAGTGCTTAGAAACGGCCACTGGAGGCTTGTTAAACCACTGATTGGAACCGAAACTTCCTGCTGCTGATTGAAGAGTTCATACAGAATTGAGGTGGTGACTGCTTCAAATAACATTCCCGCTTTCCAGAGTCCCGCTGTTAACAGAGTCGACACGGTGTTGATGTGGGTCGAATTTAAAGGGAGGGCCCCTAATTGCTTAAAGGGATACTCACCGTTTGTTGTTGCTGGGGGTGTGAGAAGGATCTCTGAAACATTATCAGGAGGCTTTCTGGAACCTTCTTCGAGACTTCACCAGAGGATTTCACCTGAAAGGAGTCACTGCTGTGCTTCCTGCCCCGCCCCTGTTGGGGGCGACATGGCAAAGGGCGTGCTTGAGGTCATGGACATCTTGCTTGGAGGCCCCTTGGCCTGCTGGATGTTGAGGGGAGGCCGAGCAGCGGACAATGCAGGAGGGGGAGATGGGCAGGACAGCAAAGATCAAAGAATGGCACAGCACAGGAACAGGCCCTTCGGCCCTCCAAGCCTGCTCTGATCATGATGATCTAACTCTGATCTAACTAAAACCATATGCACATACAGAGTCCGTATCTTTCCATTCCCATCCTATTTAGGTATTCGTCTGGTTGCCTGTTAAATCCCACTATCATACCTGCTTCCACCACCTCCTTGGGCAGCGCGTTCCAGACATTCATCACCCTCTGTGCAAAAACCTTACCTCGCAAATCTCCTCTAAACTTTTCCCCACCCACCTTTAATCTGTGCCCCCTAGTACTTCACTTTTCTACATGAGGAGAGAACACCTGACTATCCACTCTGTCCATGAGACTCACAATCTTGTAAACCTCATTCAGGTCACACCTCAATCTCGATCATTCCAGTGAGAGGTTGTGTCCTCCTCTGTGGGTCCAGGGCACCCCTCTGCTTCTGGATCTCCTCCACTGGGATCTCCAGTGTCGTGTCCGAGAATGTGTGTGCCCTCTCCCCCGATCTCTGAACCACCCTACAATGTGCCTCTTGAGAGATAACCTGACGGGGGTGGAGGGGGTGGGGGGGGGGGGGGGGGGGAAGGTGGAGAGTGAATCCATTAAAAATTTCATTAGATCAGCAGCTTCATGGAGGTCTCTGTTTAGGGAGCCCCCACACCCCTCTCCCCTTCCCCATGCACCCTCCCATTCCATTCTGGGCCGTTCCAATTGTGGATGAGATTTTCCGGCCACACTCGCCCCAAAGACGGGAAAATCCCGCCCGAGGTCTTCGGACTTTTGCACGGTTCCCGTGGTGGCGGGATGGGAAAATTTCATCCATGGCATCGGACAAAAAATGGTGCTAAACGTTCAAAGAGACAAGGCCCACCCACAACCTGAGTTCAAGCTTTGATGAAAATGAACGCCAGTGTGTTCTGGCTCGCGGGCTCTCAGACAGCCCTGTCAGGGAAACAGAACTAACGTAATGTGGAAATCAGACAGCCTTGGAGAAAAGGATAACACTTGACAAGCGCTCGTCAACACCTGACGTGGAGGCATGAGTCAGGTTGAACTTTGCCCGCAGTACATTGTCACAAGGTAAACGTCACCCCCTCCAACCTGACATAAGGGATGCTGAGCAAGCTTTTTTAAATCGTGTGTTCTAAACGCAGTCCCTTTAAAAGATGCCTCGGAACAATTGGTTCCCAAGCCAACCGGGGGCCCTTGAGCTGAATCGCATTCATGGTTGAGTTCAGCGGGGTGACCTCGATCTGTTTGGCTCAGGCACTATCTCTTACCCAGCTCCTCACTCCTTTTCTCGTTATCATTTCTTTCCACTTTCAATGTCGACCTTGTCCCCCCCGCCCTGTAATCTCCTGCCCCCGTATCGCCTTCTCTCTGTTTACCAGCTCGCCGAGCTTTTTTAACCTTTGTCGCTCCCAGAGTGTTTCAAACCATGGCCTTGTGATTTGAAGTCAGCTGCGGCAAGCGTTCTGTCCGCCGGCTCCAGGGAAACGCAGAGGACTGTACAGCGCCCAAAGAGGGCCATTCGGCCCATTGCGTCTGCGCCAAGATCTTTGCAAGGTCAAGTTTCCAATGTCCAATGAATCCCATCCACCACTCTGCTCTTTCCCGTGAACGCTGCACAGTTTCCCCTCCCCCAGGAGGGAAAGTGAATTCTGGTTTTCACACGGGAGTGAGATATCTGAAGAGGAAAGCTTTGCAGAGCTACTGGGAAGAGATAGGGGAGTGAGACCATCCAAGCTGTTCGTTCAGAGTGCAGGCATGGATATGAAAGGCCAAATGGCCTCCTTCTGCGCTGTAACCATTCTGACACTATTCTCTAATTCTCTGTTGAAAGCCGATATTGTATCTGCTTCCAGCACCCTTTTGGGCAGTGTATTTGTATTATCGTAACTATATTAGGATATTACAAAGTCCTGTCCTAGTTAGGATATCCTAACCAGGGTGGCATGGTGGCACAGTGGGTTAGCACTGCTGCCTCACAGCGCCAGGGACCCAGGTTCAATTCCGTTCTCAGGTGACTGTCACATGCGGAGTCCGCACACTCTCCCCGTGTCTGTGTGGGTTTCCTCCAGGTGCTGCGGTTTCCTCCCACAGTCCAAAGATGTGTGAGTTAGGTTGATTGACCATAATAAATTGTCGGGGGGAGTGTCAGGGGGATTAGCAGGGTAAATGAGGAACAGGGCCTGGGTGGGATTGTTGTTGGCACAGACTTGATGGGCTGAATGGCCTCCTTCTGTACTGTAGGGATTCTATGATTCTATGTTGTGGGTTTTAAACGCAAAGAAAAAGATGTGGTTTGCACATGTAAGATGAGATTTTACGACCTTGCTTAGCAAGGCTCGTAAAACCCTGCCTGAGAACAATGGAGAATTCTGTTCTGCAAACCTTGCCTGCCCTGATTCCCAGGCAGGCAAGGCGATTCCAAATAACAACAACAGGTTAATTGTAGGAGCTGTTATCTCTGCAAAGTAGAAATTGAAACTAAAATACGAGCCTATGAAACACCCCAATGACATCACCATCAAATCATGTGACCAGCTTTTAACGCAATCGTGCAACCACTTAAATATACATCTACAAGATGCACTGCAGAAATTCACCAAAAATCCTTAGACACCTCCTTTCAAACCTGCGATACTTCCACCTAGGTGGACACGGGCAGCAGATACCTGGGCACACCACCACCTGCAAGTTCCCTGAAGGGCAGCAAGGTGGCACAGTGATTAGCTCTGCTGCTTCACAGTGCCAGGGACCTGGGTTCGCTTCCTGTCTTGGGTCACTATCTGTGCAGCGCCTGCACATTCTCCCCATGTCCGCGTGGGTTTCCTCTGGGTGCTCCCACAGTCTGAAAGATGTGCTGGTTAGATGCATTGGCCGTGCTAAATTCTCCCTCAGTGTACCCGAACAGGCACCGGAGTGTGGCAACTTGGGGATTTTCACAGTAACTTCATTGCAGCGTTAATGTAAGCCTACTTGTGACAATAATAAACTGAACTACACTAAACGGCACGGTGGCACAGTGGTTAGCACTGCTGCCCCACAGCATCAGAAACCCGGATTCTATTCCGGCCTCAGGTGACTGTTTGGGTGGAGTCTGCATGTTCTCCCCATGTCTGCATGGGTTTCCTCTGGGTGCTTGAGTTTTCTTCCACAGTTCAAAGATGTGCAGGTTAGGTTCTTTGGTCATACTAAATTGACCATAGTACCAGGGGGATTAGCAGAGTAAATATGTGGGGTTACTGGAATAGGGCTTGGGTGGGATTGCAGTCCATACAGACTTGATGGGCTGAATGGCCTCCTTCTGCACTGTAAGGATTCTATGATAAAGCCACTCATCATGACTTCAAAATATATCACCCTTCCTTCACAGTCACTGGGTCAAAATCCTGGAATTCTCCCCCTAACGACAGTGTGGACCCACCCACAGCACGTGGACTGCAGGAATTCAAGAAGGCAGCTCACCGCCACCTTCTAAGAGCAACTAGAGATGGGCAATAAATGTTGGCCAGTCAGTGACACCCATGTCACACGATTAAATTTAAAAAAAGTATTCCAGATCACCACAACTCACTTAAAAACAAAAACTCTTGAAGTTCTCTGATTGATTGGACAGTTACTTCACGTACTCTGGTTACCCGCCCTCCTGAACCTTCTTCTTCACTCCTCCTTCTTCACTCTGTTGAAATCCTTCCCAATTTTGAACATCTCTGTTAAATCTCCCCTTAATCTCCTATGGTTCAAATTCTCAACGTGAATGGCTTAGTGACAGGTTTCATTGGTTACTGTGTAAATCATCCCCCTGTTTTTTCCCTGCTCCCTTGCACACTATTCCTACTCAAATAATCATCCAATGCTCTCTTGAATCCCTCAATTGAACCTGCCTCCACCACACATCACATCACATTTGTTTCTTCTGCAAATCACTTTAAATCTGTGCCCCCTCGTTCTTGATCCTTTTATGAGTGGGAGCAGGTTTTTCCTGTCGACTCTGTCCAGCTCCATTATGATTTTGAACATCTCTATCAAATCTCCTATTAGCCCTCTTCTCTACAAGGTGAACAGTTCCAACCTCTCCAATCTACCCCCAAAACTGATGATTCTCATCCCTAGACACATTTTTGTAAAGCTCTTCTGCACTCTCCAAAAGTTCACATCCTTCCTACAGTGTGACGCACAGAACTGCATACGACCTTCCAGCTGAGGTCTAACTAGTGTCTTGAATAAGTTGAGCGTAACCTCCTTGCTCGTGTGTTCTCTTGCCCTATTAGTAAAGCACAGAAGACTGTATGTTTCATTAACTGCTCTCTCCAACTGTCCTGCCCCTTTTAATGATCCATGTACATGTATACCCAGGTCCCTTTGCTCCTGCACTCCCTTATTTTATCCCTTATTTTATGTTGTCTCTCCATGTCCTTCCTTCCAAAATGTATCATCTCACACTTCATATTGAACTTCATCTGCCATCTAGCTGCCCACTCCACCAACTTATCAATGCCCTTTTGAAGTTTGACATTGTCCTCTCCACAGTCCGCAAACTTTGAAATTGTTCCCAGCACACATTCCAGGTTATGTTTAGAAATCAGGAAAAGCAAGGGTACCAATGTCGATTCCTAAGGAATGCCACTACAAACCTTCCTCCAGCCCAAAAGATATTACTCTCTGCTTCCTAATATTGAGGCAAGTTTGTATCCATGTTACTACTGTCCATTTTATTCCATGAGCTATAACTTTTGTCACAGGTTTGTTTGTGTATCAAATTGGTATGTTAGCCTTCATAGGAAGGGGTATAGAATATAAGAGTAGGAGTCTGATGTTGCAGTTGTATAGAACGTTGGTTAGGCCTCACTTGGAGTACTGCGTCCAGTTCCATCTCAAATGATTATTTCTTTCGGCTTACCCACCACTGATAATAAGCTGTCTGGCCTGTCATTGCCCTGGTTATCCTTATAACCTTTTATGAACATTTGCAATTCTCCAGTCCTTTGGCACCCTCCCCCCACCTTAGTCTAGAGAAGACTAGAAGATTATGGTCAACATCCCTACAGTTTCCATTCTCATTCCTTCAATATCCTTGGATGCATCCCATCCGATCCCAGTGCCTTGTCAACTTTCAGTACCAAGGATGAGATTTTCCGGTCACACTTGTCCCAAGGATGGAAAATCCCACCCGAGGTCAATGGATGTTTGCATGGTCCATGTCCCGCTTGCTACGATTCCCATGATGGGCGGGACGGGAAAACTCCGCTCCAACAGTCTATTCCAAACTTCCTCCTTATCAGTTCTGAACCCTTCTAGGGATAGAGTTTCCTCATCTGTCTCCAAGGCCTGGGTAGCATCTGTGTCCTTACTGGAAAGGTAGGAGCCCAACATACTGGTGACAAACAGGATTCAAAGTAGATGTAGAACAAATGAACAAAATGCAGGGCATGGCAGGTTCAAACCCACTGCAGGTTTGTCAGTTTTTGCCAGATTCCAATGAGAATGGAGACTGGGATTGATACATGGATGTGTTTTGTGTCATATCTTATCACAAACAGCTAGAAAATGTGTAGTGAAGAAGGTATTGCCAATATGAAATGGGTGGTATGTATTCTGCTGCATTTAATTGGAATACATGACTAAGGAGTGGTGCGAGACTTGGTTTGGTCAGATATGTACCCATGTATATAGGGCAGCACAGTGGCCCAGTGGTTAGCACTGCTGCCTCACAGCACCAGGGACCCGGGTTCAATTCCCAGCTTGGGTCACTGTCTACGCGGAGCCTGCATGTTCCCCCCATGGGTTTCCTCCGGGTGCTCCAGTTTCCATGAACTGGGTTTCTCTGAGCTCATGGCAAAGGTCAGCTTCAGTTAGGGATTATACACCAGTCTGCCTGTGCCTCAGTGTACCTGCTGCTGAGACCATCACCTTTGCTGTTTCTACCCCCCCCCCCCCCACCAACCAACGTGATATCAGTGCTCCCCCACCACAGCCTCTCCTCCGTAAACCTGAGCGCCTCCAAGCATCCCATCATCAAAGCAGCAGCTCCGACACTGTGGCCTCCAGTCTCTGGAGCGGACCTGGAAATCATTCTGAGTTAACATCAAGAATGCTGCTCACTGACCTGAGGATGACACCAGTGTGACCATACTGTAGGGGGTGAGATCACCACTTGACCCTCCTCCATCCCCTCCGTCCCTTCCCTGTTGATAGATTTTGGGATTGTCCTCATCGCTTTCCCAGGGCTACCAGTCACCCAGCAGTTTCTTTGGAACTGATGAACAACCTGGGGTGGTGAGTGTGTCGAATGAGTGTCCCTCCCCCATCTCAGCGGGTCGCAAGGTTGAAATTGAGCTTGTTCACTAACCCCACGTGTAAGATTAAATACATTTAATACACGCTGGATATTTCATAAGGAGTTGTAGAAAATGCTGAATCATTTATATATTAATAGAACTGTCATCAACTTCAAATAGTAAACACAAAAGAAATATTGACACTTTGGACGCAGAGGGAGTGCACGGCTCTCACAGTCAATGTTGTGAGTAATCAGCACGCACTTCACTTGCCCTTGCTTTACGTGTAAATCACTTCGGCCTCACCAGTAGGAAAAAAAAAACCACACGGATGGTAATCAGTGGAATGTGGCAACCCTACACTTGGACAGTGGTCAACAAACTCTGCACTCAGAACCCAGATGGGCCGAATGTGGCCCCTGGGCTCCAGGTTCCCATCATTGGTCTTTATTGTAGCTGGAGATAGCAGGAGGGAGGGAAAAGGGAGGAGGAACCCACTCCCAGCCCAAGACACTCAGGCTGATCATATCTGGAGTGCAGCAGCCGTGTACAGACCAAAGGGGTCCCACTCTCAACCCCTGACCTCTGCTGAGCGAGGCGATCCCAGATACAGCGATTTCCCCGGGCTGGAGGGGGAGAATGAAGAAACAACAGCAGTTCTGGATAGCTGTCTAGCTGTTGCTGGATGTAAAGTTTATAAAGTTTATTTATTAGTTACAAGTCGGCTTACATTAACACTGCAATGAAGTTACTGTGGAAACCCCCTAGTCACCGGCACCTGTTCGGGTACACTGAGGGCGAATTTAGCACAGCCAATGCTAAACCTAACCAACACATCATTCGGAGTGCGGTAGGAAATCGGAGCACCCAGAGGAAATGGGGAGAAAGTGCAAACTCGGCACAGAGAGTGACCCGAGCCGGGAATCAAACTCAGGTACCTGGTACTGTGAGGCAGCGGTGCTAACCGCTGTGCCACCAGGCCACCCAGATGGGCAGAATGGCCACGCGATCTATTGGAACTTGTGGCAGCAGCTTTCGAGGTCTGTCAGAATCTGTTTGTAATGGATAGTGGAAAACCACCTGATGGGAATGTGGTGAACTTTGACTATCTTACAGGGGAGCGATTGTTTGGAATATCCGCTTGCTGTCTGGGTTCAGTCATGAACTCTGACTAACTAATAGCATCAAGTCACTGGTGACTCTAGAACTGTACCTCAGGAAGGGAGAGAAACTGAGTGAGTGGTGTGGGAGGAGGGGACTCATTCATGACTCTGGGTGTTAAAGGGTCAATTCTAATACTTTCTGATTGATGGGACACAGCGGGGGGGGTGGTGGTGGGTGGTGGGTGGGTGGGGGGGGGGTGGTGGGGGGGAGCAGGTGGAGGAGATGGTTTTCCCCGGTCTCTGAGGAAATATTCCAGAGAAAGCTGATTAAATGACGTCTGTTTTATTGAACTGAATCTCACTGCTCACTGATAGGATTCAACTTACCGTAAGTTTACAAAGGCACTAGCAGCCACCTGAGGTCAACTTCTGTGGCATATTGTGGGGTGATGAATACAAACATACACAGAACTGCCTTTCAGAGCTTCTCGTCTCAAGGGAAATTCTATCGCTCCCTTTCCTGGAAGGCAAGATTTAGACTTTCTGGGAACTCCCGGAGAAGGATCTTTAATTTCTACAGTACCCTTTGCAACATCCCAAAGCACCTTCTAGTCAATTAACTAATTTTTAAAATTGTGATCAACGTTATAATGTGGGAAACCATTATTTTCACAGCAAGGGAAATTCAACATGCCCACTACGACACTTAGCAATTTTTACAAATGCACCATAGAAAGCATCCTTTGCTGATGTAATCACAGCTCGTTATGGCTCCTGCTCTGACCAAGGCCACTAGAAACTACAAAGAGTTGTGAATGTAGCCCAGTCCATCGCACAAACCAGCCTCACATCCATCGACTCCGTCAATACTTCTACTGCCTCAGGAAAGCAGCCAGCATAATCAAAGACCCAAACATTCTCTCTTCCACTTTCTTCCTTCGGGAAAAAGATACAGAAGTCTGAGGTCACAGACCAATCGACTCAAGAACAGCTTCTTCCCTGCTGCCATCAGACCTTTGAAAGGTCCTATCATTTATAAAGCTGATCTTTCTCTACACCCTGTGTGTAACTGCAATACGAAATTCTGCACTCTCTCCTTTCCTTCGCCCCTATGAACTCTATGAACAGTATGTTTTGCCTCTATAGCACTTGATTAACAGTACTTTTCACTGCATCCCAATACATAAGATAATAATAAATCAAATCAAAGAGCAATGAGATAGTGATCAGATAATCAAGCCACACAATGATATCTTTGATGTCAGTTGTTGTGCAATAATTGTCTCCCAATTATTTCTGGTCTTACTCATACCAAACGCTACATTATTAAAGGTATTACTTTTCTTTATTCATTTGTGGGACATGGGCATCGCTGGCTGGCCAGCATTTATTGCCCATCCCTAGTTCTCCTTGGAGGGCAGTTGAGAGTTAACCACCTTGCTGTGGCTCTGGAGTCACGTGTAAGCCAGACCAGGTAAGGATGGACGATTTCCTTCTCTAAAGGACATTAATGAACCTGATGGGTTTTTCTGACGATCGACAGTGGCTACATGATCATCAGTAGGTCCTAAATCCCAGATATTTTTTATTGAATTCAAATACCACCATCTGCCATGGCGAGATTTGAACCCAGAACATTAACTGTGTTTCTGGATGGATAATCTAGTGATAATACCAGGTGAAATTAAGACAGGGTGTGGAGAGGAGAATTATTTCTATGCCCCAGTTCAATATTTTTGGGTGGAATTTTCTTCATCCCACCTGCCCAGGGGAATCGGGTGGAATCGGGTGGACTATGCAAAGGTTCTTTGACTTTGGGTGGGGTTTTCCGGTCTTGGGGCAAGCGTAGCTGGAAAATCCTGTACATCTGGTCAAGAGAAATAGTCAAAAAAAATTGCTTTTTAATGTCCCGATTATTTTTTCTCCCCGTTGGGGTTTGATCTTCAATTCCTGGTGATTTAGGCCAATCCTGGGGGGTTGATAACCGTCACAGCGAAGGCTGAAGCTGAAGGCCGCGGGGAGAATGCTGAAATGGGGAATTCTGGGCTGTGACAGGACACTGTGTGAACTCACAGGGCCTAGAAAACCTCCTCTCGACTCCAGCCTGCTTGGGCGATGAGATCATCCTCTCTAATCTGTAGGGTGCTCCCCGGCCTACCTCAGGCCTAGATTAGTGAAGCTGTTATCAGAGTCACAGCTGCTGGGGTCAGCTGCAGTGCAGGAAAACATTACAGCCTGGGGGACCTCATCAGCGGCAAAAACACCTACTCCCTCCCCGTTAATCACCCTTTGACAGGTAGCGCACCAAAACATGTTCCTCTTTGGATGCTTGTAAAAAAGATTGATATTACACCTTTCACAGTCTGAGTACATCTCGAAGCACTTCACACCCAGTACGATGCTTTTGAGGTGTAGTCATTGCTGGGATGCGGGAAACGCCACGGCCTGGTTTGTGCTCAGCAAGATCCCACGGGCAACGAGATACTAAACAGAGAACCTGTTTCCGTGATGATGGTTAAGGAGTAAATATTGTCCAGGGAGAACCCCCCCGCCTTTCATATCATAGAATAGAATCCCTACAGTTCAGAAGGAGGCCATTTGGCCCATCAAGCCCGCACTGGGACAACAACCCCACTCTATCCCCAGAACCCCAAATATTTACCCAACTAATCCCACCAAAACTAATGCCAATTTAGCATGGCCAATCCACCTAACCCGCACATCTTTGGACTGTGGGAGGAAACCAGAGCACTCAGAGTAAACCCACGCAGACACGAGGAGAATGTGCAAACTCCACACAGACAGTGACTTGAGCCGGGAATCGAACCCGGATCCCTGGAGCTGGGAGGCAGCAGTGCCAACCACTGTGCCACTGTGTTGCCTGCACTGTGGCACAAAATAGTGCAGTGGGATTTTTTATGCCGATCTTACCGTATGGATGAGGCCTTGCTTTAACCTCTCGTCCGGAAAAAAACACTCCAACAATGTGGCACCCCCTCAGTACAGCGTCTCAGGTCTCTGCAGTTGGACTTGAACACACCACCTTCTGGCTCAAAGGCAGGAATGGTCTTTTGGAGAGTTGGGCCAACCAGCTTTGTTGGAGGTGTGGTGGGGGAAAGGAGGTGTGGTGGGTGGGGGGGGGGCGGGCTGGGAGAAATGTGGGACAAGTATGGATCTGGATCTAGAAAAGAGGAAAAAGGGTCCGTATTCAAAAGGTCAATCAAGAAAGGGAGTGAGAAGGCAGCTCTGGGCCCGCACTGGGAGTGACAGAATTGCTGGTGAGGTTTCTTTCATAGACTTCTGCTCCCAAATAAAGCAAAAAGGTGGACCACCCCATCTGCTACCTGGGAATACACGCCATGATTTGGAAACTGTTATGAAAAGCACTACAGGGGAAATTTGAAAAGAAACTCAGGTATTGCTACTATTACTTCAACAGATGTACATTGAATTAGTTAGTGTTTCCCAGACAGAAACAGATCATTCAGCCCATCTATTCTATGCTGGGATTTGTGCTCTGCACAAGCCCTTCCCATTCTATTCCACCTCATCCAATCAGGACATCTTTCTATTCCCTTCTCCTTATTACATTTTTAAATGTTATTCCACTCAACGATTCCATGTGATGGTGAGTTCCACATTTCTCTGGATAAAGGTATGATTTCCCCTTTCTGAAGCCTTGTTGACCTGGATTGATAACATCATGTCTTTCCAAATGCTCTGCTCTTACATCCATTTTCCCAGAGACACATGTTGCGCTAACTGGCCTATACACAAGAACATAACATAAGAAATAGGAGCAGGAGTGGGCCAACTAGCCCTTCGAACCTGCCCCGCCATTCAATAAGATCATGGCTGATCTGTCGTGGCTCAGTTCCACATTCCCGCCCTCTCCCCATAACCCTTAATCCCCTCTCTCATCAAAAACCCATCAACCCGCGTCTTAAAAATATTTAGCGAGGTAGCCTCCACCACTTCAACGGGCAGAGAATTCCAGAGATTCACCACCCTTTGAGTGAAGAAGTTCCTCCTCAACTCTGTTCTAAACCGCCCTCCCTTTATCTTGAGGCTATGCCCCCTAGTCCTACTATATAGGTACCTGTTTTTGTCTCTCTCCCTGTTTGAATGAGGGTATTTATCTTGGGATGCAACCCATCGAGTTGTGTTTACTTCCACCCTCCCTTTGCCCGTTGATTATTTAATATTTTTGGTTTGCTGTTAGTGTCCTCCACCGTGAAGATGGATGCAAAGTTATTATTTAACTCCTCTGTCATTTCCTGGTTCCCCAACCTCTACTTTCTCAGGAGACTAAGGAAATTTGGCATGTCAGCTACAACTCTTACCAACTTTTACAGATACACCATAGAAAGCATTCTTTCTGGTTTGTGTGGCTCCTGCTCTGTCCAAGACGACAAAGGGTCATGAATTAAGCCCAATCGAACATGCAAACCAGCCTCCCATCCACTGACTCTGTCTACGCTTCCCGCTGCCTTGGAAAAGCAGCCAGCATATTCAAGAACCCACACATTCTCTCCTCCACATTCTTCTCTTGGGAGAAAGGTACAAAAGTCTGAGATCATATACTAACCAACTCGAGAATGGTTTCTTCCCTGCTGCCTTCAGATTTTTGAATAGACCTATAAAACATTAAGTTGATCTTTATCTACGCCCTAGCTATGACTGTAATACTACATTCTGCACTCCCTCGTTCCATTCTCTATGTACGGAATGCTTTGTCTGTATAGTACACAAGAAACCATACTTTTCACTGTGTACTAAAAGGGAATATACATAATCGGAAATATTCTAGGAGGGGTGGATGAAGTGAGTGATCTTGCGTAGGTTCCTAAAGGTAGCAGTACAGATAGATAAGGTTGCAAAGAAGGCATATGGAATACTCTCCTTCATTGGCAGAGGCATAGAATACAAAAGTGGGGATATAATGATGGAATTGTGCAAAACACTAGTGAGGCCACAACTGGAGTAGTGTGTACACTTCTGGTCACCACATAATTGCTCAGGAGTGAGCACAGAGAGGATTTACTAGCATATTGCCAGAGCTGGATAATTGTAGCTAGGAGGACAGATTGGAGAGGTTAGGGGTTGTTTGCTTTGGAAGAGAGAGGGTTAAGGGGTGACATGATTGAGGAGTACAAAACTGTGAGGGGTAGGGAGAGAGTAGGTAGGAGGAACCTGTTTCCCTCGGCACACAGTTCAAAAATCAGGGGTTATAGATTCAACCAAAGCAGCAGAAGGATGAGGGGGAACATGAGGAAAACCTTTTTTACACAGAGCGTGGTGGGTTTCTGGAATTCGCTGCCTGAGTTGGTGGTGGAGGCAGAGACCCTACGCTCTTATAAAAAGTACCTGGATCTGCACCTTAAGTATTATAAACGCAGGGCTATGGGCCGGGTACGAGGGATTAGAAAGGGTGCCTGGATCTCTTTGGGTTGGCAGAGACAAGATGGGTTGAATGTACTGTATCATTTCTACAGCACAACTTGTGAGATGGCAAGGTCAAGTTAAAGATTGGAAATGCATACCTTGTAATCCTGTGTTTTGATATTGTTCAACTGTCAAGGCCTCTAGAATTAAGTTAGACAAACAGCTTCACTATCTCGAATGGCATTGGCAATGATATAGCTGAGGGTGCGTAAATTGCCTAGTTACACATGATATCGCCATAGTGATAATGGAACTAACTGTGTTTGCTGAGTGTTCGAAAGGGGAGCAGTGTGTCCAGAAGAAATCTCTTGGAGAGTTCTGAGAAAGAGCCATTGTGTGAAAAAGTGCGAGTGATCACACTGGTTTGTGCGTGTGGTGAAAGTTTCTCAGGCATTACAATACCGTTTTTGATTTGATTTACTATTGTCATTGGGATACAGTGAAAAGTACTGTTTCTTGAGAGTTACAAAGACAAAGTATACCATACGTAGAGATGGAAAGGAGAGAACGCAGAATGTGGTGTTACGGTCATAGCCAGGGTGTAGAGAAAGATAGTGACGTTTTAAAAGCATAGAGTGAGAATAAAAGATAGAATCAGAGGCTCTGCTGGGCACAGCTCGCAATAGGGGTCTTCAACGCTGCGGAGAGCACAAGAGACCCACATTGCCTCTTTGTGAGGGGAGGTATACTGAATTAAATGCCACACAGGCACTTTAATTGGGCAGCCCCAGGCTTTAGGTCTCCAGTGGCAGAAGTCCCACTGGCCAAGAGCTTCCAGCCTATCAGAGGCTAGTGTTGCTATTGACCAGTAAGGCATTGGCTGCTGCTGGTATGACAGCCACCCGAGGATTGTCGCTGGATCCCAGGCCACAGGTGAAAGGTGAGGTCATTGAGTGAGCATCATGGGATGGGGTCAGTGGATGACAGCAAAGGCAGGGGAAAGGTCCTTTGGGGACACCCCGTCCATTTACTCCCAACGCTAAATCCCTTGACCAGGGACTAAGTGATATTGAACAAGGGAACCCCCCCCTCCCCCCCGCCGCCAAACCCCCACCATCTCCCCAAGAGCCCAAAAGCAACCTCGCACGGCAATACCGCCACCTGGAGGTTCTCCTCCAAATCACTCACCATCCACATTTGGAAATATATCGCCGTTCCTTCACTGTCACTGTGTCAAAATCCTGGAACTTCTTCCCTAACAGCACTCTGGTGTACCTCAGGAACTGCAGCGGTTCAAGAAGGCAGCTCACCACCACTTTCTATAGTTCCATTGGAAGTGGTTCAGAGGAGATTCACTCCATTGATTCCAGAGGTGAGGGGCTTGTCTTATGAAGGGAGATTGAGCAGTTTAGGCCAATACTCTCTAGAGTTTAGAAGCGTGAAGGCAGATCTAATTGAGGTATAGAAGACGATAAAGTGATTGACAGGATTGATGTAGACAGGACGCTTCCTCTTGTGGGGTAATTGAGAACCAGAGGTCATAGTTTTCTGATGAGGGGTAGTAGATATAAAACAGAGGTGAGGAAAAATTACTTTTCTTAAAGAGTGGTGAATCAGTGGAATTCACTACCCCAGATTGAGGTCATGCTGGGACATTGAGTAACTGTAAGGAGGAGATCGGATTTTTTATTGGTAATGGGTTGAGGGGTTAGGGTGAAAGGGTACGACAGTGAAGTTGAGGCTGAGATGAGATTAGTCATGGTGGTATTGAATGGCGGGGCAGGCTTGAGGGGCCTCCTCCTGCTCCTACTTCCTATGTTCTCAAGGGCATAAATATTGTCCTGTAAATGCTCCCTGCATGGCAAGGCTCTCTGCCCACCATTGGGTGAACACCAGCAGAACAAGCGCATAAATGGGCCTTTCATCCACACACTTACTTGGGATGGAGGCAGGAAGAGTTTGGGGCTCCCACCTGCCCCCTACCTCCTAATTAAATGTCCCTGCCACCATGTCCATCACAGGAAATGGTAAGAAATTTCATTCCTGGTTGCCATTTCAGTTTCTCCCACCTTGGTACCCGTCTCCCATCACTTAAGAACATAAGAAATAGGAGCAGGAGTAGGCCACCTAGCCCTTCGACCCCATAATCCTTAAT
The DNA here is from genome assembly GCA_037974335.1 of Prionace glauca. Taxonomy (NCBI): domain Eukaryota; kingdom Metazoa; phylum Chordata; class Chondrichthyes; order Carcharhiniformes; family Carcharhinidae; genus Prionace; species Prionace glauca. Next base: position 72,235,736 of record CM075735.1, on the reverse strand, counting down.
TCTCTTGCCTATCAAAAACCTATCTACCCGCGTCTTAAATATATTTAGCGAGGCAGCCTCCACCACTTCAACGGGCAGAGAATTCCAGAGGTTCACCACCCTTTGAATGAAGAAGTTCCTCCTCAACTCCGTTCTAAACCGCCCCCCCTTTATCTTGAGGCTGTGCCCTCTAGTCCTACTGTCCTTTCTGAACGGGAAGAGCCTCTCCACCTCTATCCTATCCATCCCATTCATCATCTTATACGTCTCAATGAGATCTCCCCTCATTCTTCTAAACTCTAACGAGTACAAACCTAGTTTATTCAGTCTCTCCTCATTCTTAGTGTAGGCACTGTCCCCCTCACCTCTTCACGTGGAAACATTCCTCCTGCCCTAGGTGACTGCTCTTGACAACAAGGCAGTACTTGACTGAATATGGCATAGGAGATCCTTAGCAACATCAAAGTCAATGAGAATGAGGAGAAACTGGTATTTAACACAAAGGAAGATGGTTCTGGTTGTTGGAGGTCCCAGAACATCTCTGCAGGAGTTTCACAGGGGATCATCCTTGGCCCAACCATCTCCAGCTGCTTCATCATGACCTTCCTTCCAACATAAGCACTAATATCCTATGATGGTTGCACAATGTCCAACACTATTCATGACCCTGAAGCAGTCCATGTCCAAATGCAGCAAGACTTGGATTGGCTGACAAGTGATAAATAGCACATAACAAGTGCCAAGAAACGTCCATCTCCAACAAAACAATATCTAACCTTCTCCCTTTAACATTCAGTGAGATTACCATTGCTTAATTCCCCTCTATCAACTTCGTGAGGTTACCCTTGACCAGAAACTGAACTCATAAGAACATAAGAACATAAGAAATAGGAGCAGGAGTAGGCCATCTAGCCCTTCGAGCCTGCCCCACCATTCAATAAGATCATGGCTGATCTGTCATGGCTCAGTTCCACATTCCCGCCCTCTCCCCATAACCCTTAATCCCTTCTCTTATCAAAAACCCATCAACTCGCTTCTTAAAAATATTTAGCGAGGCAGCCTCCACCACTTCAACGGGCAGAGAATTCCAGAGATTCACCACCCTTTGAGTGAAGAAGTTCCTCCTCAACTCCGTTCTAAACCGCCTCCCCTTTATCTTGAGGCTGTGCCCCCTAGTCCTACTGTCTTTTTTGAGCGGGAAGAGTCTCTCCACCTCTATCCTATCCATCCCATTCATCATCTTATACGTCTCAATGAGATCTCCCCTCATTCTTCTAAACTCTAACGAGTACAAGCCTAGTTTATTCAGCCTCTCCTCATAGCTCAATCCCCTCAACTCTGGTATCAGCCTAGTAAACCTCCTCTGCACTCCCTCCAGGGCCAAAATATCCTTGCGCAGGTGCGGCGCCCAAAACTGCACACAGTACTCCAGCTGCGGCCTCACCAATGCCCTATACAGCTGCAGCAAGACCTCCCTACTTTTATATTCAATCCCCCTCGCTATGACTATATACCAATACCGTGGCTACAAGAGAAGATCGGAGGCTGGGAATTCTGTGGTGAAGAACACACCTGTTGACTCCCAAACCTTGACTGCCATCCACACAGTACAATTTAGGAGTGTGATGGAATTTTCTCCACTTGTCTGGATGACTGCAATTCCAACAACTCTCAAGGGGTTCACCACCATCTAGGGCAAAGCAGCCCGCATCCTATCCACCACCTTCAAGATCCAATCCCTCCACCACTGATACACAGTGACAGCACTGTGTACCATCTACAAGCATCCCACCTTCATCTTGGAGTTTAGAAGGATGAGGGGGGACCTTATAGAGACGTATAAGATAATGAAAGGGATGGATAGGCTAGAGGTAGAGAGATTCTTCCCATTTAGAAAGGATAGCAGGACTATAGGGCACAGCCTCAAGATAAGGGGGGAACAGTTTAGAACGGAGTCGAGGAGGACCTTCTTCACTCAAAGGGTGGTGAATCTCTAGAATTCTCTGCCCGTTGAAGTGGTGGAGCCTGCCTCGCTAAATATATTTAAGTCATGGGTAGATAGATTTTTGACAGACAAGGGAATTAAGGGTTATGGGGAGAAAGCGGGAAAGTGGAACTGAGCCACTCCAGATCAGCCATGATCTTATTGAATGGCGGGGCAGGCTCGAAGGGTTGGATGGCCTACTCCTGCTCCTATTTCTTATGTTCTTATGTTCTTACAAGGTGCATTGCAACAACTCATCAAGCCCCCAAACCTCACACCTAGAAGGACAAAGACAGCAGACACATGGAAACATTACCACTTGCAAACTGCCCCCTCCAAGCTACATGCCATCCTGACTTGGAAATGTATCGCTGTTCGTTCATTGTCACTGGGTGAAAATCTCGGAATTGCCCCCCTGGCAGCATTGTGGGTGTACCTACCCCACATGGACTTCAAAAAAGCAGCTCACCACCACCTTCTCAAGGGCAATTAGGGATGGACAACTAAAGCTGACCTAGACAGCAATGCCCCTGTCCCGCAAGTGGCACAGACTGACTCCAGAAAGGAGGATCAGGCAGTCATAGATTTGGTTTCCATACACCCCAAAAACGTGCTTTTAGGCTGATTGGTGTTAATAAATTGACTCTAAATTGGATCTCCCTTAATCTGGTGCACATATAATTCTCTAAATTTGCACCCTGTTATTGTGGAGTCCATGAGATGTAGATAAAAGTCGTAGGTAGAAGGAGGATTGGAATAAAGCACTCAGAGTGTTAAAATGGGTGGCGTGGGCTTGTAGGGCCGAAGGGCCTGTTTCCTGTGCTGTGCTGTTCTTTGTTCTTTGATGGGGACTGTTGTGTGAAATGTAGATTGTTGATATAGAAGACCACCCTTCAATGAGGAACAGTAGTTGCCCCTTTAAAAGCTAATGGGAAATTCTTATCAAACATTATCCTTTAAGACTCTCTCATTTCCTTTTATTAAAATCTTTAGGCCACACTGTTTGTCGAGTAATGAGCAGAGCCGAGCCAAGAATCGCCATGGAAACCGGCCTACTGTTTCCACACATCATTGTTAACAAGCAGAGCCTGAATGAGACAGATCAGTTCATTCAACTGGATATCTAGCAGGGGAGGATCTTGGCTGCCGTATTCACTAACTGACAAACCAGTCGCAGAAGGAACTTCACTCTGGTAAATGCCAGTTTATTCCAGCAGTGAGATAAGAATTCTTGGCAATCAGTTCCCTCGATAGCTGAGTGAGTGAGGAGATTGATTGTGGAGCTCCAGGTCTGATTGGCACTCCGCGCCCCATTGGGCGATCACAGGGAGCAAAGAGGGATTGGGTTTGCCCAGTCCTGAGCTGGTGTGGGGGCTGAGTGAAAGGATGAGCCAGGACACCCGGGTTCTTATCCCTATCAACCTGTCTGGGAAAGGCCATATTTTTTATAAACTTTATTCCAATCCAATCAAGTCAAATTAAACCCAATTCAGAGTCCCAACAAGTTGGGACATTCCCGTTCCAAGCTGACCAGACAGGGCTCTCACCTCCTGTCTTGGGCTTGACCTACATGATCCAAGCTGATTGGAGTAGGTGTAGCTCCTCCTCCAAGGCTTGATCTCATTTACATTTTAGCCAAAAGGCCGAGATACCGCTTTAAAAAATGGCTTCAAATGAAACTGAAATGTAACCTAATGACTTCAACCAAGTGCAGCATGTCGATACTACACTTGATCTTAGCCAAAAGACCGTATTAGCCGGATAAGGACAGGATCGGGATAAATGGACCGCCTCTTGGCCACTAACCCTCGGTAGCTGGGACTTTTCCAGTCCTGCTGTGGGTGGGGCTAGCTGTGGAGGACCAGCCAAATGTCCATTGACTTGCAGCAGGACTGGAAGGTCCAATTGGGTAATGATTCTAGTTGTTTTCTAATTGGTGTAAGAAGGCAGGACGTCACAAGAATGGATGTGTTTGACAAGGCTGGAGCACGAAACTTCCAGGAATACATTTAACCACAACTGGCAATCCTGATAGATTTACCTTTGTGATGATAAAATCATCAACTTTTTCATTATTTAGAATCATAGAATCCCTACAGTGCAGCAGGAGGCCATTCAGCTCATCAAGTCTGCACCAACAACAATCCCACCCAGGTCCTATTCCCGTAAACCCACATATCTACCTTTCTAATCCCCTGAGACTAAGGGGCAATTTAGCATGGCCAGTCAACCTAATCTGCACATCTTTGGACAGTGGGAGGACACTGGAGCAACTGGAGGAAACCCATGCAGACACGGGGAGAATGTGCAAACTCTACACAGACAGTGAGCCAACCCAGGACTTGAACCCGGGTCCCTGGCGCTGTGAGGCGGCATTGAACATAACTGAAATAACTCCTCCAAGGCCGGTGTCCCTTCACCAAACTTAAATTTACTTATGTAGTCAACAAGACGCAGACAGGTACTTTCTCATACAGCGTATAAACCCGAGAGCCTGTAACCCTGACACTCCACATTATATACACAGGCAGGGCTCCCTGATTGGACAAGTTATTACTGCCTTAATCAGGGAGCTTGTACTCTAAGAGGTGTGGATCTTGTTAATGTCATGACAATAACACTTCTTTCAGGATCGTAACTATTTCCTTAAACTGTTCTAATTCCTCTTCAGCTATAGGAAGCTTCCTGTGCTGAGTTCACTGTGTACTTTGAGGTTAAAAAACGTAGAAAATCGGTGTGTGTATAGTCCCTTCGAGCCTGCATGGTCATATTGACCATTCAATAAGATCATGGCTGATCATGCACTCTCAGTATCCCATTCCCACTTTCTCTCCTTATCCCTTTACCACAAGGGCCATGTCCAGCTCCCTCTTCAACATTTCTAATGAACTGGCCCCAACAGCTTTCAGTGGTAGAGAATTCCAGAGTTTCACAACTCTCTGAGTGAAGAAGTTCTTCCTTGTCCCAGTCCTGAATGGTTTACCCCTCATTCTTAGACTGTGATCCCTAGTTCTGAACTTCCCAACATTGGGAACATTCTTTTCACATCTAGCCAGTCCAGTCCCATCAGGATTTTATATGTTTCTATAAGATCCCCTCTCATTCTCCTGAATTCCAGTGAGTACAAGCCCAGCTGATCCAATCTTTCTTCATATGTCAGTCCTGCCATTTCAGGAATCAGTCCGGTGAACTTTTGCTGGACTCTCTCAATAGCAAGAATGTTCTTTCTCAGGCTAGGAGACCAAAATTGCACACAATACTCAAGATATGGCCTCACCAAGGCCTGCATAACTGCAGCAAGACACCCTTACTGGAATGCAACAGAAGTTCTGGGGTCACCACCCAATATAGTGATGTATTGCAGTCTCCCAAACTCAACAACAACGTCAGCAACCTTAGACCATAACCACCATTTCTATAATCTCAGAAGTTATTAATGCTGGTTCTGAGGTGGCCTCTAGACCCATTTTTGTTGCCTTACGTGTCTTACGACTGCCCTGTTTTACTTTGTATCAGCATCCCTACTGCCATTTACTCTCTCCTTCCTTCCAGCCTATCACACACTTCCCCTTTGACTCATTCCTTCACTCTAACCACCCTCACTTCCTCACCTGACTCTGCATCAGCTCAGGAACTGCTAAATCTCAAACTTCTTCCAATTCTGATGAGAGGTTATTGACCTGAAACATTAGCTCAGCTTTTCCAGCCTCTAGATGGTGTGGGACCGGATGTTCCCTAGAAAATGAGCTACAGGAGCCCTTGCCAGTCCTGGGGATGCCGGTGCTCTGGGGTTGGCCTGGAGTTCCCAGGAAAAGCCAATCTCCAGGACAGGACTGAGTGCAAACCTGATAAAAAAAATCAGAAGGACTATAGTGTTGGCATGGAGGGGGAACCAGGACAGGTTGTTGGTGATCTGGGCTCCTAAAAACTTGAAGCGCTCTACCATTTCTACTTAACCCCTAGGAATTGCCAAAATAATGACTCTGTGGGATATTCCCAGGAAGTTTCAACTTTTGGTAGGCAATTCCCCCGCTCCCGTGCCCCCTCGGATACAGGCTCCAACTGTGTGTTAGAGCTGGAGAATGAGATAGTTCCCACTTCCTAACCTGGATAGTTACCCAGGAAACGCTAGACAGAAAATATCCCAGTCCAGCTCCTAGGACTCCCACCACCCACCCCTCCTCCCCAGCAATCACTTACGCTGACCACCCCTGACCCAATCTGACCCCTCCCTTCCCAACCAGAATCCACACCCTCTGACACAACCTGAGTAGCCCCGTCCCAAGACACCCTCACTGACCCAGCGACTAGCATCCCTTCTAACCGAAGAACTCCCAGCACGACTCTCCCCCTGATCTGACCTGACTCAATCCCACCAGCTGACTCCTCCCAATCCCCTGACTAGCCCCATCTGACTCCCTCCTGACCCCACAATCACCCCCCCCCCCCCCCCCACCCTGCTCCCTGGACCGGGGGTTGGGGGGGAGTGGGGCGATGATCAGTGAATATTATCAACCCAGCCGTGATTGGGAACGTGTAAGAGGCAGGCAGTGTGGGATCAGAACCAACAGTTACACAAAGGAACCAGCGACAATCTCGGTAATGGGGACTCTGAGTGGCTGAGGAGCTGCCCACGACTGGGAGTCACTCCTTCCCAAGGGTCTTCTCGAGGGCCTAGCTTAGTGACTGGCCAATCATTCCCTTCTAGTTTAAGTTGACGGCCGTGTTATCCTGTTTCTCCCTCTCCACAGATGCTGCCAGACCTGCTGAGTATTTCCAGCAGTCTCAAAGGGTCCTACCACCCACCGTTCACACCACACTCTGGCTGCAGAGAGGTCGGACAGTTGAGCGAGCAGCCAAGTCTCTGTTCACCGCAGTGGGATGGGAGAATCCCGACGGCACAAAGAGCTGTAACATTCCGGCCAATGCGTTTGGTTTACGTTGCTACAAGACCTGATCGACTGTGAACAGTCACAGCAAGATAAGGAGCCAAGACCCACAGATCTTGCAAGAGATTCCTCAGTGTTAAAAATTGGAAAACATTCCATATATGGAACAATGATCGACAGTAGATTTTGAAGGAGAAACAGGCAAAATAGCCCAATCTACAAGTGAGTTCAGGAGAGAAAGACAAAATAACATTCTCCCAAGACCAAGGGATTTGATCAATATTTTGATTTGTGTAGTATATGCAAGGCGTTGTACAACATTCTTTCAGGTTGTGTCTGTATGTCAAATCAAATTCTATCAACATTGAAAAGAAATCCCATTAAAAACCCTCCAAATTCTGTCTTGGAGATGATCCATTCAGTCACAGGAGGGCCCAGAAGATACAACCCAAAAGCCTCCTTATGACCTGCATGTTTTCCAGAAACCCGGATGCAGACATAGGGGTGGTCGGGAATTGAGGGCCCTACATCCCTGATACATCCCGATCTCACTGTGGTTCCCCTGTGACCGCTATAAAAATAACAAAAAAAAGCACCCAAAAAAGTGCTGAGAAAAGATAAAAATTGGAAATTGTGGCTCAGATGGACAAGATATAGAATACTTGACACCCAGGAGTGAGTTACAGACTGGAATCTAATCGAGGGGTTCAGATGGTTTATATATAGAATAATGGATACCCGGGAGTGAGTTACAGACTGGAATCTAATCAAGGGGTTCAGATGGTTTATATATAGAATAATGGATACCCGGGAGTGAGTTACAGACTGGAATCTAATCGAGGGGTTCAGATGGTTTATATATAGAATAATGGATACCTAGGAGTGAGTTACAGACTGGAATCTAATCGAGGGGTTCAGATGGTTTATATACAGAATAATGGATACCCGGGAGTGAGTTACAGACTGGAATCTAATCGAGGGGTTCAGATGGTTTATATATAGAATAATGGATACCCGGGAGTGAGTTACAGACTGGAATCTAATCGAGGGGTTCAGATGGTTTATATATAGAATAATGGATACCCGGGAGTGAGTTACAGACTGGAATCTAATCGAGGGGTTCAGATGGTTTATATATAGAATAATGGATACCCGGGAGTGAGTTACAGACTGGAATCTAATCGAGGGGTTCAGATGGTTTATATATAGAATAATGGATACCCGGGAGTGAGTTACAGACTGGAATCTAATCGAAGGGTTCAGATGGTTTATATACAGAATAATGGATACCCGGGAGTGAGTTACAGACTGGAATCTAATCGAGAGATTCTGAAGGTTTATATATAGAATAATGGACATCCGGGAGTGAGTTACAGACTGGAATCTAATCGAGGGGTTCAGATGGTTTATATACAGAATAATGGATACCCGGGAGTGAGTTACAGACTGGAATCTAATCGAGGGGTTCAGATGGTTTATATATAGAATAATGGATACCCGGGAGTGAGTTACAGACTGGAATCTAATCGAGGGGTTCAGATGGTTTATATATAGAGTAATGGATATCCGGGAGTGAGTTACAGACTGGAATCTAATCGAGGGGTTCAGACCGTTTATATATAGAATAATGGTTACCCGGGAGTGAGTTACAGACTGGAATCTAATCGAGGGGTTCAGATCGTTTATATACAGAATAATGGATACCCGGGAGTGAGTTACAGACTGGAATCTAATCGAGGGGTTCAGATGGTTTATATATAGAATAATGGATACCCGGGAGTGAGTTACAGACTGGAATCTAATCGAGGGGTTCAGATGGTTTATATATAGAATAATGGATAACCGGGAGTGAGTTACAGACTGGAATCTAATCGAGAGATTCTGAAGGTTTATATATAGAATAATGGATACCCGGGAGTGAGTTACAGACTGGAATCTAATCAAGGGGTTCAGATGGTTTATATATAGAATAATGGATACCCGGGAGTGAGTTACAGACTGGAATCTAATCGAGGGGTTCAGATGGTTTATATATAGAATAATGGATACCCGGGAGTGAGTTACAGTCTGGAATCTAATCGAGGGGTTCAGATGGTTTATATACAGAATAATGGATACCCGGGAGTGAGTTACAGACTGGAATCTAATCAAGGGGTTCAGATGGTTTATATATAGAATAATGGATACCCGGGAGTGAGTTACAGGCTGGAATCTAATCGAGGGGTTCAGATGGTTTATATATAGAATAATGGATACCTGGGAGTGAGTTACAGTCTGGAATCTAATCGAGGGGTTCAGATGGTTTATATACAGAATAATGGATACCCGGGAGTGAGTTACAGACTGGAATCTAATCGAGGGGTTCAGATGGTTTATATACAGAATAATGGATACCCGGGAGTGAGTTACAGACTGGAATCTAATCGAGGGGTTCAGATGGTTTATATACAGAATAATGGATACCCGGGAGTGAGTTACAGACTGGAATCTAATCGAGGGGTTCTGATGGTTTATATATAGAATAATGGATACCCGGGAGTGAGTTACAGACTGGAATCTAATCGAGGGGTTCAGATGGTTTATATATTGAATAATGGATACCCGGGAGTGAGTTACAGACTGGAATCTAATCAAGGGGTTCAGATGGTTTATATATAGAATAATGGATACCCGGAAGTGAGTTACAGACTGGAATCTAATCGAGGGGTTCAGATGGTTTATATATAGAATAATGGACATCCGGGAGTGAGTTACAGACTGGAATCTAATCGAGGGATTCAGATGGTTTATATATAGAATAATGGACACCCGGGAGTGAGTTACAGACTGGAATCTAATCGAGGGGTTCAGATGGTTTATATATAGAATAATGGATACCCGGGAGTGAGTTACAAACTGGAATCTAATCGAGGGGTTCAGATGGTTTATATATAGAATAATGGATACCCGTGAGTGAGTTACAGACTGGAATCTAATCGAGGGGTTCAGATGGTTTATATATAGAATAATGGATACCCGGGAGTGAGTTACAGACTGGAATCTATTCGAGGGGTTCAGATGGTTTATATATAGAATAATGGATACCCGGGAGTGAGTTACAGACTGGAATCTATTCGAGGGGTTCAGATGGTTTATATATAGAATAATGGATACCCGGGAGTGAGTTACAGACTGGAATCTAATCGAGGGGTTCAGATGGTTTATATTTAGAATAATGGATACCCGGGAGTGAGTTACAGACTGGAATCTAATCGAGGGGTTCAGATGGTTTATATATAGAATAATGGATACCCGGGAGTGAGTTACAGACTGGAATCTAATCGAGGGGTTTAGATGGTTTATATACAGAATAATGGATACCCGGGAGTGTGTTACAGACTGGAATCTAATCGAGGGGTTCAGATGGTTTATATATAGAGTAATGGATACCTGGGAGTGAGTTACAGACTGGAATCTAATCGAGGGGTTCAGATGGTTTATATATAGAGTAATGGATACCTGGGAGTGAGTTACAGACTGGAATCTAATCGAGGGGTTTAGATGGTTTATATATAGAGTAATGGATACCTGGGAGTGAGTTACAGACTGGAATCTAATCGAGGGGTTTAGATGGTTTATATACAGAATAATGGATACCCGGGAGTGAGTTACAGACTGGAATCTAATCGAGGGGTTCAGATGGTTTATATATAGAATAATGGATACCCGGGAGTGAGTTACAGACTGGAATCTAATCGAGGGGTACAGATGGTTTATATATAGAATAATGGATACCTGGGAGTGAGTTACAGACTGGAATCTAATCGAGGGGTTCAGATGGTTTATATACAGAATAATGGATACCCGGGAGTGAGTTACAGACTGGAATCTAATCGAGGGGTTCAGATGGTTTATATATAGAATAATGGATACCCGGGAGTGAGTTACAGACTGGAATCTAATCGAGGGGTTCAGATGGTTTATATACAGAATAATGGATACCCGGGAGTGAGTTACAGACTGGAATCTAATCGAGAGATTCTGAAGGTTTATATACAGAATAATGGATACCCGGGAGTGAGTTACAGACTGGAATCTAATCGAGGGGTTCAGATGGTTTATATATAGAATAATGGATACCTGGGAGTGAGTTACAGACTGGAATCTAATCGAGGGGTTCAGATGGTTTATATATAGAATAATGGATACCCGGGAGTGAGTTACAGACTGGAATCTAATCGAGAGATTCTGAAGGTTTATATACAGAATAATGGGTACCCGGGAGTGAGTTACAGACTGGAATCTAATCGAGGGGTTCAGATGGATTATATATGGAATAATGGATACCTGGGAGTGAGTTACAGACTGGAATCTAATCGAGGGGTTCAGATGGTTTATATACAGAATAATGGATACCCGGGAGTGAGTTACAGACTGGAATCTAATCGAGGGGTTCAGATGGTTTATATATAGAATAATGGATACCCGGGAGTGAGTTACAGACTGGAATCTAATCGAGGGGTACAGATGGTTTATATATAGAATATTGGATACCTGGGAGTGAGTTACAGACTGGAATCTAATCGAGGGGTTCAGATGGTTTATATACAGAATAATGGATACCCGGGAGTGAGTTACAGACTGGAATCCAATCGAGGGGTTCAGATGGTTTATATATAGAATAATGGATACCTGGGAGTGAGTTACAGACTGGAATCTAATCGAGGGGTTCAGATGGTTTATATATAGAATAATGGATACCCGGGAGTGAGTTACAGACTGGAATCTAATCGAGAGATTCTGAAGGTTTATATACAGAATAATGGGTACCCGGGAGTGAGTTACAGACTGGAATCTAATCGAGGGGTTCAGATGGTTTATATATAGAATAATGGATACCTGGGAGTGAGTTACAGACTGGAATCTAATCGAGGGGTTCAGATGGTTTATATATAGAATAATGGATACCCGGGAGTGAATTACAGGCTGGAATCTAATCGAGGGGTTCAGATTGTTTATATATAGAATAATGGACACCCAGGAGTGAGTTACAGACTGGAATCTAATCGAGGGGTTCAGATGGTTTATATATAGAATAATGGATACCTGGGAGTGAGTTACAGACTGGAATCTAATCGAGGGGTTCAGATGGTTTATATATAGAATAATGGATACCCTGGAGTGAGTTAAGGCTGGAATCTAATCGAGTGGCTCAGATGGTTTATATATAGAATAATGGATACCCGGGAGTGAGTTACAGACTGGAATCTAATCGAGGGGTTCAGATGGTTTATATATAGAATAATGGATACGCGGGAGTGAGTTACAGACTGGAATCTAATCGAGGGGTTCAGATGGTTTCTATATAGAATAATGGATACCCGGGAGTGAGTTACAGATTGGAATCTAATCGAGGGGTTCAGATTGTTTATATATAGAATAATGGATACCCGGGAGTGAGTTACAGACTGGAATCTAATCGAGGGGTTCAGATGGTTTATATATTGAATAATGGATACCCGGGAGTGAGTTACAGACTGGAATCTAATCGAGGGGTTCAGATGGTTTATATTTGCACAATGTATAGCTGAGACTGGGTTACAGGGTTTTGTTATGAAGGGTTGGATATATTTTGCGAAGGATGTATACATGCGTTGCCCAATCTTATTTCATGAGCGTGTTGGTTATTGGAAATAGAGACGAAGCTTTCCCCCTCCATGAGTTTGTGCTGATTTGACTCCTAAATGAGCACATGTTATATTTGGACTTCATTTATCCAAAGGTCAAACTGGTTGTGAGAAGGGCCTTGTTAATAATGCACTGTCTAACGCTGACCCACGTGATGGATACGACTATACAAGAATATGGAAATGTGGAAAGTGCAGGAGAGTAATGGCTTGATGGAATAGTAGAGCAGGCTTGTGGGACTGTTCCAAATGTCCCTGTGTTTTGCACATCAGGGATTATTAGAAAGTCAATAAAAAATTATGGTCAAAAGAAGGAGTAAAAGCGATGAAGCAGTGGAACATTGTACTTCTAGATCAGTTACAAAGTTCCTGCTGGACTGGGTAAAGGCTGCTTTCCAGCTGGTTACTATGGTGCAGAAGGCAAACTTTGTTTGCCTGCCCTCTAAATGTAAGAATGCGATTGTTTAACTGGGATTTAGCCACAGGCTTGAACAGACTGATAAGCAGCTTGGAAGAATGCTCCCTAATTAATCTTCCAGCAGTCTAGCCATTCAAAGCACACCCACAGCACTCAACCTGGTCTTTGACCCAAAGCAAATGGGTAGAAGTGAGGCCAGCAGGAGCAATTGCAGCGGATACGCTGCGTGTTTGGTTAAGATCCTATCTGGGAACTCAAAGTGTGCGTTGGAAATGGAACATGAGTTCACCTTGCTCTCAGATTCGAACTGCGATTTGTCACAAATGGGTTCTGTTTACATTGAATTATTCTACAGAACATCTTCCAACTCTGTGAAGGGGAAGCACTGTATTCTTTCTGAAAATAACTGAAGACTTGCATTTATATAGCACCTTTCTCAACCTCAGGTTATCCAGATGCTGCTCACAACCAATAGCATACTTTCAAAATATCATCACGGTTGTTGAAATGGCAAGAAATTAACTCATAAGGACGAAGAGACTGGGGCAGTTTGGGGGCGGAAGGGTGGCACAGTGGTTAGCACTGCTGCCTCACAACGCCAGGGACCCAGGTTCAATTCCCAGCTTCTGGTGACTGCCTGTGTGGAGTCTCTCCATGTCTGCGTGGGTTTCCTCCGGGTGCTCCCGTTTCCTCCCACAGCCCAAAGATGTGCGGGTTAGGCAGTTGGCCGTGCTAAGTTGACCTTTAGTGTTAGGGGATGAGCAGGGTAAATTTGTGGGATTACAGGGATAAGGCCTGGGTGGGATTGTGGTCGGTGCAGACTCAATGGGCTGAATGGCCTCCTTTTGCACTGTAGCGATTCTATGATTCTAACAAAGGTGATTAGAAGACATATCCATGAACAGAAAAAATATGGAATAAGGATACACAAGAACACAGAGATAGAAGCAAGAGTAGGCCACCAGGCCCTTCCAGCCTGCCCCACCATTCAGTACGATCATAACTGATCCATGCCGGGTTCAGCCCCGTTTCTGTACCATTTCCCCCAGAGTTCTCAATTCCTCGATCTATCAGCTATTTATCTACCTGTACTTTGAATATTTCTAATGATGCAGCCTCCATTGCGCTTTGGGGCAGCGAATTCCTGAGATACACCACCCTCGGCGAGAAGAAATTTCCACACCTCAGTTTTAAATGACTGACTCTTTACCTTGTAACGATGAACCCTTGTGCGAGACTCTCCCACTCGTGAAAACACCTCACCATCTACCTTGTAAAGGCCCCTCAGGGTCTTGTATGTTTGAATAAGGTCACTGCTAAACTCCAAGGAATACAGATCCAGACTCTTTAGTTTCTCTTGATAGGACAACCCTCTCACTGCAGGAATTAGCCTGGTGAATCTCCTTTGGGCTGCCTCCAATGTTGCTCTCTCCTTTTAAAGGTAAGGTGGCCAAAACTGTACACAGTATTCCAGCTGAGGCCTCACCAACACCCTGTACAATTGTGACAAAATCTCCCTATTTTTAAACTTTAACCCCCTCACAATGAAGTCCAAATGCCGTTTGCCATCTTATCTACTTTTTGGACCTGTCTGCCAGCTTTTCATGGTTCATACACTAGAACACCTAGATCCCTCTACACCTCACTCACCTGCAGTCTCTCTCCATTTAGATAATAATCTGTCTTTTGATTCATGACCGTGCACTTCCCCCACATCAAACTCCATTAAACTCCCATGGACAGTGACTGGCCCGGATGGGGTATCCAGGCGAGCATTCAGGTCCTGCGTGGATCAGCCGGCAGAGGTATTCGCAGACATCTCCACCCTTTCTTTACACTGATCTGAGGTCTCTACCTGCTTTAAGAAGATGACCAGAATCCCAGTACCATAGAAAAGCCAGACAGTGTGCCTCAATGACTACCTTCTGGTTACTCTGACATCCATCATTGTGAAATGCTTCGAAAGCACAGATCAATTCCGGCCTCCCAGATTGCCAAGATCCACTACAGTTTGCCTATTACCACAACAAGTCCACAGCAGATGCCATCTCCCTGGCCTTTACACACAACCTTGGAACACATAGATAACAAGAACACTTACGTCAGATTCTTATTTATTAACTATAACTTAGCCTTCAAACTATTATTCCCACAAAACTCATCTTTAAACTTAAGGCTTAGGGCTCAGCTCCCCCCTCTGTGACTGGATTCTGGACTTTCTCACCCACAGAACACAATCAGTAAGGACAGGCAACAACACCTCCTCCACGATCATCCTCAACATCGGTGCCCCACAGCCCCTTACTACACTCCTTATACACCTACCACTGTGTGGCCAAATTCCCCTCCAACTCAGTTTTCAAGTTCGCTGACAACACCACCATACTGGGTTGAATCTCATGAAGAGGCGGTGTACAGGAAAGAGATAGAGAACCTGGTGAACTGGTGCGACAATAATCTTTCCCTCAATGTCAACGAAATAAAGATTATCATCGACTTCAGGGAGCGAAGTGGAGAACATGCCCTTGTCTACGTCAATGGTGATGAAGTGGAAATGATCGAGAGCGTCATGTTTCTAGGTGCCCAGATCATCAACAACATGTTCTAGTCCCTCTACGCCAATGCTATAGTTATGAAAGCCCACCAACGCCTTTACTTTCTCAAGAGGCTAAGGAAATTTGGCATGTCCACTATGACTCTCGCCAATTTTTACAGATGCACCATAGAAAGCATGGATTGTATCACAGCTTGGTATGGCTCCTGCTCTGACCAAGACCACAAAAAACTACAAAGGGTTGTGAACATAGCCCAGTCCATCACACAAACCAGCCTGCCATCCATTGACTCTGTCTACGCTTCCCGCTGTCTCAGCAAAGTTGCCAGCATAATCTTGGACTCCACGCACCCCTGATATTTTCTCTTCCACCTTCCTTTGTCGGGGAAAAGTTATAAAAGTCTGAGATCACGCACCAACTGACTCAAGAACAGTTTCTTTCCTGCTGTCATCAGGCTTTTGAATGGACCTTCCTTATATTAAGTTGATCTTTCTCTACAGCCTAGCTATGACTGTAATACTACATTCTGCACCCTGTCTTTTCCTTCTCCTCTCTAGTACTCTTTGAATGGGATGCTTTGTCTGTATACGTGCAAAAATAATACTTTTCACTGTATCCCAATACATGTGACAATAATAAATCAAATCAAAATCAACTCATTCGCCAGATTATTGCCACTTTCCCAATCTATCTAGTGCAGAATTATAATGTTGCCAATCTGCCCTTCCACCTATCTTTGTATCATTGGCAAGTTCGGAAATCTCACATCCTGTTCCTTCCTCCAGGTCCTCAGTGTAAATAGTGAACAATTGTGGGCCAAGAACGGACTAACTTACATCAGTAGCAATGTGATTATGACCTGTGTGTGGGACTAAGACCTCACCTTGTCTATTATTTTTATAATTTATATAGAATATGCTCATTGCTGTCTCTAAATATTTTGAGCTGGACCAAGACCTCAAATGTCTGAGTCTACGCCTGTCTGTGACCCCAGATGAATTCAGCATTGGAGAAACTCACACCTTTGTGTCCTTGAAGAGCCAGTAACTGTGGGCTGCACAGGCTAAGTTCAAAGAGGGTTACACAAAAGCCCTCATAACCCAGGCTGGCCAACATTGTTCAGCTGCCAGGACAAAGGATCCTGTAATCTTTCTTTCAAATCTTAAGGTATTCAACAACAGGGATCCAGATGAAGAATACACAAACCTTGTCAAAGAAAATCTGGTGAAGTAGAGTTATGTGACATGGCTGATGGAACCAGTAAAGTTACCGAGTGGAGCTACAAAGTCAGTCTGCCAGATCACCATATAATCAGCATCGGGAAAAGGAACTCAGTCTCATCAGATATGGGAGGCATGGACAGCAAGCTCCAAGTGTCAGCCTCTGTGGCACTTCTAAACATTCATTTTTGGGACATGGGCGCCACTGGCTGGCCACCATTTATTACCCATCCCTAGTTGCCCTTGGAGGGCAGTTGAGAGTCAACCACATTCTGTGGCCCTGGAGTCACATGTAGGTCAGACCGGGTAAGACAGATTTCCTTCCCTAAAGGAGATTAATGAACCAGATGGGTTTTTTCCGACAATTGACAATGGTTTCATGATCATCAGTAGGTTCTTAATTCCAGATTTTTTAAATTGAATTTAAATTCCACCACCTGCCATGGTAGGATTCGAACCCTGGTCCCCAGAACATGAGCTGATGATTATTGGTCTGGCAATAAGACTACTAGGCCATTGCCTTCCCATTTGGGGTTGGTTGGTTCAAGCCTGAAGCAGGCGACACTGATTTCTGACATACATAGCACCATCTGAGAAGACAGCTACTTTGGAGAACCATGGATGCACAGTTTGTCATAACTCCATGATATTTGTATTCTGATTATCTGTGCTGGCTCTAGAATCTGTAGTTTGTTCTCCTTCATTTGTGCTGGTGGGATCTTAGAACCATAGAATCCTCCAGTGCAGAAGAAGGCCATTCGGCCCATCGGGTCTGCACTGACCACAATCCCATCCAGGCCCTATCCCCACAATACCATGCACTCACCCTCGCTAATCCCCCTATCATCAAGGTGCGATTTATTATGACCAATCCATCTAACCCGCACATCTTCGCATTGCAGGAGGAAATCAGAGCATCTGGAGGAAGCCCACGCAGACACAGGGAGAATGTGCAAACTCCACACAGATCGTGAACCAAGCTGGGAATCGAACCCAGGTCCCTGGCGTCGTGGCGTAGCAGTCTAACCACTGTGCTACCCGCTTGTGTAGGACTATGTCCAGTGCGGTGATGATTGCGCTCTCTCTCGCTCTTGCTGTTCTTGGTGAACTGTGGAGTTGAGACCTGATATTTCGTCAGGTTAGTGGCTCTAAAGTCTTGTTGTCGGCACGGCAACCAAGGCATGTGACATTCAGACCTTCAGGGAGCTTAATCCTTGGCTGATATTCGGTTGAGGTCAGAGATTGCAGCAGCAAGGGCCTTTGCACTCTGTATCTGCCCAACCGTCAAAGTCATTTTGCAGAATGCCTGATTGCCTGAGCTTTCAGACAAAATACCAAGACGTAACCTAGCTGTGTGGAGCTTGCACATTCTCCTCGTGTCTGCGTGGGTTTCCTCCGGGTGCTCCGGTTTCCTCCCACAGTCCAAAGATGTGCAGGTTAGCCGTGCTAAGAATTTCCCCTTAGTGACCTGGGATGTGTAGGATAGAGGGAATGTGTAGGGATATGGGGATAAGGCCTGGGTGGGATTGTGGTCAGTGCAGACTCGATGGGCCGAAGGGCCTCTTTCTGCACTGTAGGGTTCTATAGCTGACAGTGTGAAGGCCTTCCCCCTCTTCCAGCACAACTGGAGTCTCAGCATCTCCACATCCTGCCATCCAGGCTGCTGCGCTTGGGAAGTGGTCATCACCCCACCTCTTTCCGGAATGTGCCTTTGCGAAGCAAATTGGCAACGAGGTTTTTGTCAAGACTCATCTTAACTGGCTCGATGCCACAGAGGATCTACACTCAATGACCTGTTCTCAGCAGACTAGTAATCCAAAGACAGATGGAATGCTTTGGGGGCCTGGATTCTAATCCTACCATGGCAGATGGTGAAATTTGAATTCAGTAAAAATCTGCAATTAAAACTCTACTGATAACTATGAAATCATCGTCGATTGTCGGAAAAACCCATCTGGCTAATAACTTTAGGGAGGGAAATCTGCATTCCTTACCTGGTCTACATGTGACCCACAGCAATATAGTTGCCTCTTAAGTGTCCTCTGAGTAAGTCACTCAGTTCAGGGGAAATAGAGATGGGCAGAGATGTCTACATCCAATAAATAAACATAGTATCGAGATGCCCTGCACTTCATTGAAAGGAATTGAACCGGGTTTCACATTTGAATTGTTAATTTTTAAGTAATATGTACTCTATAAAATGACACTGATTTTTTTAGATAATCTGCAGAATGGACTATCCTAATGGGCTGTTTCCTGCACAGTATCCTGTAGAGGGTACTCATCTTGGTGGCAGTGGGTTATCAAAGCAGCATGGTGGCACTGCTCGTTCACAGCGCCAGGGACCCGGGTTCGATTCCAGCTTTGGGTGTCTGCACACTCTGCATGGGCGGCACGGTAGCACAGTAGTTAGCACTGCTGCTTCACAGCTCTAGGGTCCTGGGTTCGATTCCCGGCTCAGGTCACTGCCTGTGTGGAGTTTGCACATTCTCCTCGTGTCTGCGTGGGTTTTCTCCGGGTGCTCCGGTTTCCCCCCACAGTCCAAAGATGTGTGGGTTAGGTTCATTGGCTATGCTAAAATTGCCCCTTAGTATCCTGGGATGTGTAGGTTAGAGGGATTAGCAGGGATATGGGGATAGGGTCTGGGTGGAATTGTGTTCGGTGCAGACTCGATGGGCTGAAGGGCCTGTTTCTGCACTGTAGGGTTCTATGGAAATCCTCTGGGTGCTCCGGTTTCCTCCCACACTCCAAAAATGTGCAGGTTAGGTGGACTGTCCATGCTAAATTGACCCTTAGTGTCAGGGTGGGTTAGCAGGGTAAACGTGTGGGGTTATGGGTGGGATTGTGGTTGGCGCAGGCTCGATGGGCCAACTGGCCTCCTTTTGCAGTGTAGGGTCTCTGAGTAATCTCGAAGGTGATTTCCTGCATTGCTGTCTCAGAGAGGAAAGGGTAAAATGGAGTTATTCCAGTCACCATCCGTTACACTCTGTTAGAAGTCAGGTGATGGTTCTTGTGGTGGAATAACTCGTCACCACTGAGCGTTTCAGTTTGTGCATGAAACGTAACGGCTTAGTTGACATACTGGAAACCAGTCGGAGCTGGGGGAGCCCTTACACAAGGCAGTTCCTTACAGGAACAGAAAGCACGCAGAGGGACACATCGAGAGCTTTTTTTTTAATCTAACATATTCCAGAAAAATTAAAACTCCACCAAGCCCCCGCTGGTACGACCTTGATACGGACACGAGGCAAACAGCGGCTCGGTGGAAGAATGTCCAAATGGTCTGGGTAAACCAGAAACACATGCTGCTCAGTGTTCAGGGCGAAACAAGCTGTCAGCAGGAAAGCAAAGCAGAGGCGCTGACTACATGTGGGTTCAGGAAAGTGCAGTTCAGCTATCTCTCTGCTGATGTTACACAGCACCAGCCCCCACCCACCCTACCCCACCCCTCCCTCCTTCATTGCTGCCCCTCCACCAATCCAGCCCAGCCTGCTGTATTAAGAGGGAATTCCAGAGAGTAAAACCTAAATCTAGCCAAAGTAAGAAAACAGCAGGGTCTATTTTTAGACCGCAGAATAGTGAAAAAGAAACTAATGCTGATTTAATATTTGAGGGGCAGGGAGCCCCTGGCAGTAATTTTGAGTTTGGGGTTACTGTCAGCAATGTTGCATCAACATGTTTAACTCTAATGTTAAAATAACTCTCATCACTTTCTCCTTGGGACAGTGATAAAGATGTTAAGCTCCTTCCAGTTTTATTTCTTACATCTTTTGTCAGGTGAGGCTCTCTCACAGTGACCGATCAGCCTCTGTAACTTCGACCCCCCTTATCACTGCCCTTCCTTCACCCCGACAACCCTCTGATCGCACCTTCAGGGAGGTCATTAACTTTGAAAGTAAATTTAAAGAGGAGAGCCAGACTCCCTGTTGCTACTTGACACAATAACTCTTACTGTACAACAATTAATCGTAGCAACCAACGTATTACTGTGATCCCAGTCTCCAGATTGTACTTAAACTGGATGTTGCGCTATGGCACCCTTTGGATGTCTCAACGCAAGAGCTCAGTGGGATTTGCCTGGGAGGTTTGAACTCATGGTGGGCAGTTCCTCTGCTCCCCAGGACTCTCTGAGTTTGTCTCCAAAGCTGAGTTAGAGCTGAAGACAGTTCAGACTTAGTTACCATAGAATTCCCACAGTGGAGGCCATTTGGCCCATCATGTCTGCACCAACTCTTCGAAAGAGCATCTTACCAGAAAAGTAAGAGTGGAATGGCAACTTAACAGTGACTGTTACACCTCGGAAGATTCAGGCATATATTTCATACAAGCTTATTTCTTAGGTCTAAAATTTCAATGGGTCATTCGCTGGATTATTTTTATTTCCGCCCGAGAGGATCTTCATGATTTCTTCACTTCTCTTGTGCCACAGCTCTCTGGAATTCACTTAGGATCACCTCAATCTTTCTATTTTTCTTTGAGGCTTGGAGTCCTTGGGATCCTTCCATTAGCATTTGTTAGGCAATATCTGAATTCTTCTTACGCACCTCATGATTGTGGGTAGCCCTGCTTTCGTAGTGGATGTCAGCTCCTGGGAACTTTCACTCTCTGTCTGTTCCAGCTCCAGATGTAAATATCATGTATATGTGTGAGAAAAGGTGCAGAAAAACCCAAAACAAAAGTGTACCTCTCTTGGAACCCTATCCTCATGGCAACATGGCACACCTAGATGTCATGATGTGGGTATGCCGGCGTTGGACTGGCATAAACACAGTAAAAAGTCTCACAACACCAGGGACGAACATCTCACCAGGACTATCCCCACACCCCCACTTCTTGCCTTCAGACAACCACACAACCTCAAACAGACCATTGTTCGCAGCAAACTACCCAGCCTTCAG
The DNA here is from genome assembly GCA_037974335.1 of Prionace glauca. Lineage (NCBI taxonomy): Eukaryota > Metazoa > Chordata > Chondrichthyes > Carcharhiniformes > Carcharhinidae > Prionace > Prionace glauca. Next base: position 72,214,127 of record CM075735.1, on the reverse strand, counting down.
GAGAACAGTGACCACAATACCACACAACCCTGTCACAGCAATCTCTGCAAGACATGCCGGATCATCGACATGGATACCATCATCACACGTGAGAATACCATCCACCAAGTACATGGTAAATACTCTTGCAACTCGGCCAACATTGTCTACCTGATACGTTGCAAGAAAGGATGTCCCGAAGCATGGTACATTGGTACATTGGGGAGACCATGCAGACGCTATGACAACGGATGAATGAACATCGCTCGACAATCACCAGGCAAGACTGTTCCCTTCCTGTTGGCGAACACTTCAGTGGTCACGGGCATTCAGCCTCTGACCTTCGGGAAGCATTCTCTAAGGCGGCCTTCACGACACACGACAGCGCAGAGTCGCTGAACAGAGACTGATAGCCAAGTTCCGCACACACGAGGACAGTCTCAACAGGGATCTTGGGTTCATGTCGCACTATCTGTAACCCCCGTGACTTGCCTGGGTTTGCAAAACCTCACTGTACTGTCTGGAGACAATACACATCTCTTTAACCTGTGATCAGTGCTCCTTCCACTCACATTGTCAGCCACTTCAGGTCTTGAACAGCAGGTTAGGTGTAAGGATTCGCATTCTAATCAGTAATCTCTAAACTGTCTGTGCTTTATATGCTCTGTCTGAGGCCAGAACTCTCCATTCACCTGACGAAGGGGCTAACCCCGAAAGCTTGTGAGTCTATTATCAAATAAATCGATTGGACTAAAACCTGGAGTTGTCAGACTTTTTACTGTGTTTACACCTAGATGTCCCGCATAAAGATTTTAACTAATTGATTTCAATTCCCAAGCCTGTCTTTTGATTTGAAAAGTATATGACTACTTTACAAACTTCCCTTACATATGAGTTTCTTTGCTATCTTCCTTTGATCTGTGGAATTGCATGAAAAACTTAAACCCCGTTTGAAGACAACAGTTGATGTCTTGTCCTCACCCAGATTCAGGGAGGAGTTTCCCCATTGTTCAATGTTTTCCGACTTGCACTCTGACCTTGTTAAATAAACACAGGCCACCCTTTGAGTTATAACCACATTGAGTCAGCTTACCCACTTCCCAACCATGGTGCTTCTACTGTGTTATTTTTAAAAACTTCAATTCCACCATAAGGAACGTTATATTCCCCAAACATGAATCATGAGTTCAGATATTTCCGCAAAACCTCCAATTTTAGTCGCTTCACTATTGGTGGCTGTTTCCTTTGGAAGGCTAGGCCCTAAACTCTGGAATTCCCACCCCAAGCCTCTCTGCTTCTCCATCTGCTTCACAATGCTTTTTCACTGAAGCTTTTAGTCACCTGCTTTCATGATCTCCTTAGCTGTAGCATGGTGTAATCATTTTGTTTCGTGATATTTCCATTAAGATTCTTGGATGTTTTACTGTGTTAAAGGTGCTACAAGGATGTCTTATCAAGGTCATAGAATAGAATCCCTACAGTGCAGAAAGAGGCCATTCAGCCCATCGAGTCTGCACCAACTCTCTGAAAGAGTATCTTATCCAGATCCACCCCCTCCACTCTCTCTCTGTAAACCTATACATTTAGCATGGCCAATCCACCTAGCCTGCACATCCTCAGACACTAAGGGTCAATTTAGCATGGCCAATCCACCTAGCCTGCACATCCTCAGACACTAAGGGTCAATTTAGCATGGCCAATCCACCTAACCTGCACATCCTCAGACACTAAGGGTCAATTTAGCATGGCCAATCCACCTAACCTGCACATCCTCAGACACTAAGGGTCAATTTAGCATGGCCAATCCACCTAACCTACACATCCTCAGACACTAAGGGTCAATTTAGCATGGCCAATCCACCTAACCTGCACATCCTCAGACACTAAGGGTCAATTTAGCATGGCCAATCCACCTAACCTGCACATCCTCAGACACTAAGGGTCAATTTAGCATGGCCAATCCACCTAACCTACACATCCTCAGACACTAAGGGTCAATTTAGCATGGCCAATCCACCTAACCTGCACATCCTCGGGCACTAAGGGTCAATTTAGCATGGCCAATCCACCTAACCTGCACATCCTCGGGCACTAAGGGTCAATTTAGCATGGCCAATCCACCTAACCTGCACATCCTCGGGCACTAAGGGTCAATTTAGCATGGCCAATCCACCTAACCTGCACATCCTCAGACACTAAGGGTCAATTTAGCATGGCCAATCCACCTAACCTACACATCCTCAGACACTAAGGGTCAATTTAGCATGGCCAATCCACCTAACCTGCACATCCTCGGGCACTAAGGGTCAATTTAGCATGGCCAATCCACCTAGCCTGCACATCCTTGGACACTAAGGGTCAATTTAGCATGGCCAATCCACCTAGCCTGCACATCCTTGGACACTAAGGGTCAATTTAGCATGGCCAATCCACCTAACCTGCACATCTTTTGGACTGTGGGAGGAAACTGGAGCATCCAGAGGAAACCCACGCAGACATGGGGAGAACATGTAAACTCCACTCACAGTCTTCCAAGGCTGGAATCGAACCTGGGTCCTTGGAGCTGTAAGGCAGCAGTGCTAACCACTGTGCCACCGTGCTGCCCCATTTAACACACTAAAATGTCCAAAAGCACTTAATGGCGCGATGTGGTTGCTAGTTGTTGCTATTATTAGCACTGTAGTAGCTTCAAGTTGACCATCTCTTATTCAACTTCCAGCAGTCACTGAATGCTTGTTTTTGCCTAGTAAAATGTGTCAGTAACTCATCATTTCTAGTGAAATGCTTCTGCGCAACTTACTATTAAAATTAAAATTCCAATTTTTTTCCCGCATCTAGTGGTGGACTAAGGTAGATGTCCATGTTCCCATAGCTAGTTATTCCTGGAACAGGTCGCTGGTCTGTCACTTTCAAGCTAAGAGCAGCCGTGCAATCCACTGTTTTAATGAGTTTCCCTAAAAATAGTGGCTGGAATTTTACTATCCCGCCGGCAATGGGAATCGGACTGGGTGAGGGGTAGACAATGGGAAGGTTACAGTTAGGAAGAGCGAAAAGAAAAGGAGTCATGGCACTAGGACCGCCCCGGAGGAATTACCCCGGAATATCAAGGGTGGGGTAGAGAAGGCAAGGGAGGGAGATCAGAATACCTCGGAGGAAGGGAAGAGTGCAGGGTGTGAGATAGTGGTGGGGGATGGGAAAGTCAGAGGGATTGACAGGCGGTTCTGTGGGCAAAAGTGGGACTCCAGGATGGTAGTCTGCCTCCATGGACCAGGGGTACAGGATGTTTCAGAAAGGGTAGAGGGAATTTTGAAGGGTGGAGGGACTGAGTCTGATGTGATAGTGCACGTAGGAGAGAAGGATGTAGGAACAAAGTGCAGGGGGGACATATGTAGGCAGTTCAGGGAGTTGGGGGCTAGGCTGAAATGTAGGGCCTCCAGGGTGGCGTTCTCTGGGCTGCTGCCAGTGCCTGGGGCTAGCAGGGCTAGAAATAATGAGATACTCCAACTAAATGCATGGTTGAAGGATTGGTGTAGGGCAGAGGGTTTTAGATTCGTAGACCACTGGGAAGTCTTTATGAAAGAGGGGCAAATATACAAGAGGGATGGGGTACAGTTAACTGGGAAGGGCATGCATATCTTAGCTGGAAGGTTAGCTGGGGTGTTTCGGCAGGGTTTAAACTAATATGGAGGGGGGGTGGGGAGGTGGATGGAACTGGGATTGGGGATAGGGTAAGCCCGAGGGTAGGAAGAAGGATCGGATTGTTTCTGAGGGTCTTCGGTGCATGTGTTTCAATGCTAGGAATGTGACTGGCAAAACAGATGAACTGAAGGCATTAATGTTCGAAAGGAAGTTGGAAGTGGTGGCGGTGACAGAGACTTGGTTAAAGGAAGGGCAGGACTGGCAGTTGAATGTTCCTGGGTATAAGTGTTTCAGGCGTGATAGGGGTGGGTCGCTGAGAGGTGGGGGAATGGCGTTGTTAGTTAAGGATTGCATCATAGCAGTGCAGAGGGAGGGAGGTATAGAGGATATAGGAATTGAGTCGCTATGGGTGGAGTTGAGGAATAGGAAGGGAGATGTTACTATGTTGGGTGTGTACTACAGACCGCCCAACAGCCCGAGGGCTGTGGAAGAAGGGATAAGCAGGGACATTCTAGATAAGTGCAGGAAGAATAGGGTGGTGGTAGTGGGAGATATTAATCTCCCCGGGGTAGATTGGAAGGTGCCGAGATCAGAGGGTGCTGACGGGGAGGAATTTGTACAGTGTGTAATGGAAGGATCCTTGGAGCAGTACGTGGATAGCCCGACCAGAGAGGGGGCTATACTGGACTTGGTTCTGGGGAATGAGCCTGGGCAGGTGGTTGACATTGAAGTAGGAGAGCATGTGGTTAACAGTGACCACAACTCTGTCTGGTTCAAGATATTAATGGATAAAGATGAAGCCTGTCCTAAGGGGAGGGTGTTAAACTGGGGGAGGGCTAGATACAACCGGATTAGGCAGGATCTTAAAGGTACGGACTGGGGTAAGCTGTTTGATGGCAGGTCGACGCTGGGTATGTGGGAGTCTCTCAAGGGAAAACTAAAATCTTTGCAGGAAAGACATGTGTCGGTCAAGAGGAAGGATGGGAAGGGTAGGATTAGAGAGCCGTGGGTAACTAGGGATATTGAGGACCTGGTCAGGAGGAAGAGGGAGGCGTACATTATATCTAGGCATTTGAGGACAGAGATAGCGTTAGAAGAATACAGAGAATGTAGGAGAGAACTTAAAAGGAGCATCAGAAAGGCAAAAAGGGGCCACGAAATGGCTTTGGCGGGTAGGATTAAGGAAAATCCTAAGGCATTTTACTCCTATGTTAGAAACAAAAGGATGGTTAGAGGGAAGATTGGTCCTCTCAGGGACAGAGGAGGGGAACTATGCTTGGAGCGTGGGGAAATGGGGGAGATCTTGAATGAATACTTTGCGTCGGTATTCACGCAGGAGAGGGGCCTGATGTCTGGTGCTGTGCTTGAGGAGTTTGAGGATCCGTTGAGGGAAATAGTCATCACGAGGGAAGAGGTGTTGGGACTTTTAGACAGTATAAAGACGGATAAATCTCCGGGGCCTGATGGCATCTATCCCAGGCTGCTAAGGGAGGTGAGGGATGAAATTGTTGGGCCTCTGACGCAAATCTTTGTCTCTTCTTTGGACACAGGTGAGGTCCCAGAGGATTGGCGGATTGCAAATGTAGTACCGTTGTTTAAAAAGGGTCAGAGGGATAACCCAGGGAATTATAGGCCGGTGAGCTTGACTTCAGTTATAGGCAAGCTAATGGAGAGGATCCTCAAGGATAGGATGTATGAGCATCTGGAGCGCTGCAATCTGATCAGGGATACGTAGCATGGCTTCGTTACAGGGAGGTCGTGCCTTACGAATCTATTGGAATTTTTTGAAGAGGTGACAAAAACGGTTGACGAAGGACAAGCCGTTGATGTTGTCTATATGGATTTCAGTAAGGCGTTTGACAAGGTCCCTCATGGTAGGCTGATAGAAAAGGTGAAAGCTCATGGGATACAAGGCCAGGTATGTAGATGGGTGGAGAACTGGCTTGGGAGGAGGAGACAGCGGGTAGTAGTGGAAGGCTCCTTTTCCAATTGGAGGTCTGTCACCAGTGGTGTGCCGCAGGGCTCGGTACTAGGACCTCTACTATTTGTAGTATATATTAATGACTTGGAAGAGGGGGTAGGTGGTGTGATCAGCAAATTTGCTGATGACACTAAGATGGTTGGATTGGCGGGTACTGAGGAGCAGTGCCTGGCAATGCAACAGGACATAGACAGGCTGGTAGATTGGGCAGATAGATGGCAAATGGAATTTAATCCGGAGAAATGCGAGGTGATGCACTTTGGCCGGAATAATGTGGAGGGGAGTTATACGATAAAAGGTAGAACTATCCGGAGTATAGATACGCAGAGAAACCTGGGAGTGCAAGTGCACAAGTCCCTGAAGGTGTCGGTGCAGGTGCAGAATGTGATGAGGAAAGCGTATGGTATGTTAGCCTTCATAGGAAGGGGTATAGAATATAAGAGTAGGAGTCTGATGTTGCATTGTATAGAACGTTGGTTAGGCCTCACTTGGAGTACTGTGTCCAGTTCTGGTCGCCTTACTACCGGAAGGATGTAGAGATCCTGGAGAGAGTGCAGAGGAGATTTACCAGGATGTTGCCTGGTATGGAAGGGCTGTCTTACGAGGAAAGATTGAACGAACTTGGGCTGTTTTCCCTTGAGAGACGTTGGCTGAGGGGGGATCTAATAGAGGTTTATAAGATTATGAAGGGGCGGCACAGTGGTTAGCACTGCTGCTTCACAGCTCCAGGGTCCTGGGTTCGATTCCCGGCTCGGGTCACTGCCTGTGTGGAGTTTGCACATTCTCCTCGTGTCTGCGTGGGTTTTCTCCGGGTGCTCCGGTTTCCTCCCACAGTCCAAAGATGTGCGGGTTAGGTTCATTGGCCATGCTAAAATTGCCCCTTAGTGTCCTGGGATGTGTAGGTTAGAGGGATTAGCAGGTAAATGTGTAGGGATATGGGGATAGGGTCTGGGTGGGATTGCGTTCGGTGCAGACTTGATGGGCCGAAGGGCCTGTTTCTGCACTGTATGTTCTAAAAAAAAAATAGATAGAGTAAATGGTGGTAAGCTTTTTCCGCTATTAGAAATGGATAGAACGAGGGGTCACGGGCTTAGGGTGAGGGGGGCTAGGTATAAGACAAATATTAGAGGGCAGTTTTTCACGCAAAGGGTAGTGGGGGTGTGGAATGCACTGCCGAGTAAGGTGGTGGAAGCAGGCACGCTAGGGTTGTTTAAGAGTCACTTAGACAGCCACATGAGCGGTCAACATATAGGGGGATATAGTAGGCCTTACTAAACATTGTAGGCTTGGGATTCCGTTTTTGCCTCAGGGATGTTACAGTCTTTGCCTGTTTAATAATGAATTTTTTGTCTCCACAGGCATTTAAGTCCACCTTGTTGATCAGCAAGGGGCATGCATGCGGCAGGTTGTAGTGGGCTGCTCTTGGATGTTGCTTCGGGAGTTGCCTATTGCTTCATGTCGTTAGTGTGCTTAAACTGGACCATCTCAAGGGCAACATGACAGCTCAGAGACTATCTCTGTTGCTGTGCGGACACATGGATTTGGGCCTGTGTCCATGGGAGTTTGCGCGTTCTCCCCATGGTTGCGTGGGTTTCCTCCGGGTGCTCCGGTTTCCTCCCACATCCCAAAGATGTGCTTTTAGGCTGATTGATTGGGTAACAAATTGTCCCTATATCGGACCTCCCTGATCCTCGCACATTAGGCGTAGACTAAAATCATGAATAGGTCACTGAGACAATGGGACGGTGGCGCGGGCTCGTTGGGCCGAAGGGCCTGTTTCCCGTGCTGTGTTGTTCTTTGTTCTTTGTCAGTTGACCTCGGATGGGATTTTACGGTTTTGGGATGAATGAGGCTGTAAAATCCTGCCCACTAGTGAGTTACACCAGCACATTTCACTAAAACTAGTGAGTTACTAATGGTGAGCTGACGTGCTAATGAGTCGCAAGTTCCTGCCTTTTGCTGAACAGAAGGTTTATCTAATCCTTCGTCCCACAGGCAGTGCCCTTGAAGAAGAAACCCTTTAAGTCCACAAGTGGGTTACTTCAAAAATCCCCGAGTTGCCACACTCCTTCCAGGGTACACTGAGGGAGAATTTATCATGGCCAATGTATCTAATAGCACATCTTTCAGATTCTGGGAGGCAGACTGTGTCTGCGTGAGTTTCCTCCGGGTGCTCCGGTTTCCTCCCACAGTCCAAAGATGTGCTAGTTAGGTGGATTGGCCATGCTAAATTGCCCCTTATCGTCAGGGGGACTAGCTAGGGTAAATACATGGGGTTACGGGGATAGGGCCTGGGTGAGTTTGTGGTCAATGCAGGCTCGATGGGCCAAATTGCCTCCTTCTGCACTGTAAGGATTCTCTGAAACCGGAGCGCCCGGAGGAAACCCACGCAGAGTTGAGGAGAACGTGCAGACTCCACACAGACGGTGACCCGAGCCGGGAATCGAACCCGGGGGTCCCTGGAGCTGGGAGGCAGGAGTGCTACCGCTGTGCCACAGGTGCCGCGAGGCTCGAGCTTTAAGAGAATCAGGGTTGTGTCTGTAATCTCGGAATCGATTGCACACACAGATGTTTCTCCTATCTGCAGCTTTCGGTTTGAACTCTGTGTGTTATCAGGATGTGGAATGCTCCTTGAGAAACACTGGCACAAACAGAAGCAAAAACAGCTTTTATAAAGGAAGAGAAAAAACAAAGAAGAATGAAAGGTTTTGAAGGTTTTGGGAGATGGGGCTGAGAGGATTAGCTCTTGCTGATTGCTGGGCCAAGTGTGTTGGCCTCAACGGTCTGTTAGTGCTGTAAAGTTTAAAATATGAAGACACTAATCGAGAAGGATTGGACGTGTGTGTTTTCTTGCTGTTTCCCTTCCTTGTGTAAAAAGATAACTTAATCCGTTTGACCTCAGAGGGCCTGAGGCAGCATTTCTGAAATCCCCCTGCATCTGTTTTCCCACAGGGTTCCCAAACTCAGAGAACATCCCTGGAGGTTTGAACATATGGCACACTCTCCCCGCATGATATCTGGCAACATATGGGACAGAGTGGCTGAGGCACAGGAAGAGGCTATTTGGCCCTTCAAACCCGTACTGGCCCCTCTGCAAGTTTTTTCGAGTTTATTTATTAGTGTCGTAAGTAGGCTTACATTAACACCGCAATGAAGTTTCTGTGACAATCCCCAGTCGCCGCACTCCGGCCCCTGTTCGGGTACACCGAGGGAGAATTCAGCACGGCCAATGCACCTAACCAGCGCGCCTTTCGGACTGTGGGAGGAAACCGGAGCACCCGGAGGAAACCCACGTGGACACGGGGAGAATGTGCAGATTCCGCAAGACAGTCACCCCAGGCTGGAGATGTACCCGAGACCCTGGTGCTGTGAGGCAGCAGTGCCAACCATTGTGTCAACGTGCCACCCTAGAGCTTCTCAGCTAGTCCCATCTCTCTCCTTTTTCCTGTAAATCCGACAATATTTTTCCTTTTCAATGAATTACCCAGTGAATGCTGCGACAGATTCTGCCTCCACCAGGCTCTCAGGCGGTACATTCTGGATCTTTGTGACATCCTCATTTGTTTTTCCTCATTTTGTCTCCCAGTTCTTTGGTTATTTATCTTTAATCAGTGCCCTCTGCTTCTCAACCCTTCCACCAGTCAAAGTAATCTCTGGTGTAGCACGGTGGTTAGCGCTGCTGCCTCACAGCATCAGGGACCCAGGTTCAATTCCGGCCTTGGGTCACTGTCTAGGTAGAGTTTGCACGTTCTCCCCTTGTCTGCATTATTTTTGGCAGAGGCTGTGGCCTCACATACTGCCTGTAAAGTTGGGCATCACAAACCCACCCAGGAAGTCATGACGGGGTTAATTACCTGTGGTCGTGGCTTCCCCCCACTCCTGCACGGGAGGACTTCCTGCCTCCAAGAGCCAGTCAGAGGGCTGGTGGTTCTCCAGGCTCATCAGCGCCACCGGGAGTGCTGGCCACTGCTGGGACTGCAGAAATCCTCAGGCTCGGAGATAGAACTGGCAAGGAAAGGTGGGAACGACTGGGTACAGCCATTTCCGGGGGGTGGGGGGGGGGGGGGGGGGGTCTGTCAGATGGGCACGGAGTAACCAAACATTTAAGGTTGTTGCCCCACCAACAATTAATTGGGAAAAGCTAAGCATCTTGCCTTAACGAATATCCATCAATATGAAGTTCTTCGAAAGATTAGTCACGGCACGAATCAATTCCAGCCTCCCGGACTACGTGGATCCACAACAGTTTGCCTACCATTGCAACAAGTCCAGAGCTGATGTCATCTCTCTGGCCCTGCGCTCAACCCTGGAACACCTAGATGACAAAGACACCTACATTAGACTCCTATTTATTGGCTACAACTCAGCCTTCAACACCAATATTCCCACAAACCTCACCTCCAAACTCCGTGGCCTGGGCCTCGGCTCCTCTCTCTGACTGGATCCTGAACTTCCTAATCCACAATCAGTAAGGATAGGCAACAACACCTCCTCCACGATCATCCTCAACACCGGTGCCCCACAAGGCTGTGTTCTCAGCCCCCTATTGTACTCCTTACACTCCTATGACTGTGTGGCCAAGTTCCCCTCCAATTCAATTTTCAATTCGATTGTTGATGACACCACTGTAGTGGGTCAGATCTCAAACAATGGTGGGACAGAGTACAGGAATGAGATAGAGAACCTGGTGAACTGGTACGGTGACAATAATCTCTCCCTCAGTGTCAACAAAACAAAGGAGATTGTCATCGACTTCAGGAAGTTGAGTGAAGGACATGCCCTGTCTACATCAATGGGGATGAACTAAAAATGTTCAAGAGCTTCAGATTTTTAGGTGTCCAGATCACCAATAACCTGTCCTGGTCCCCTCATGCCCACACTACAGTTAAGAAAGCCTATCAATGTCTCTACTTTCTCAGAAGACTAAGGAAATTTGATCTGCTCTGCCCAAGACTGCCAGAAACTACAAAGGGTCGTGAATGCAGCCCAATCCATCACGCAAACCAGCCTCCCATCCATTGAATCCGTCTACACTTCCTGCTGCCTCAACAAATTAAGGACCCCACACACCCAGGACATTCTCTCTTCCATCTTCTTTCGTCGGGAAAAAGGTACAAAATGTACCAATGGGCTCAAGAACAGCTTCTTCCCTGCTGCCATCAGACTTTTGAATGGACTTACTTGCATTAGATTAATCTTTCTCTATACCCTAGCTATGGCTGTAACACTACATTCTGCACTCTCTCGTTTCCTTCCCTATGAATGGTATGCTTTGTCTGTATAAGGCACAAGAAAGAATAGCTCAACTGGCCTCAGGGCCGGTGGACATCCCGATAACCTCACCACTGGTAAAATACCCGCAGCAGCAAGTAGGCGATGGGCACAGTGCCCCCCCCCCCCCCCACCGCCACCGCCCCATCCAATTTTATCCCCCTCCCACCTGCTGGGTGTTGCCAGGTGTGGTTTGGTATTCCTGCCATAGAGAGTGAATTCTAATTGCTTCTCGCTGAAGAGGGTGGGTTGTGGGCTGGGGTTCAGGACTTGCGGCTACACTCTGCATGTTCATTTATTCCCTCTTAGCAGGACTAGCTGTCTTTGCGAACCCACACCGAGGGGAGATCGGGGTCAAAGCTCACTCGCCCACAGTGGACAGATTCCTAAAGATTCACTGCCATCTGGTGGCAGGCAGTGGATGGTGCAACTTGAATGGAATCCCACCCAACATCAAGTCCCAAGGATCGCGGGGTGGTGGGGGGGTGGGGGGGAGGTGGGGGGGGGCGGTGTGTGGGAAACCAGGGGCTCCCTGCCCCCTCTACGGACACAGACCCCATGTGTTCAGGGATAGTTTTGCTGGATTAGTTTACGGGCTTCTGCCCTGGGCAGCTTAGTAGTTCTGTCAGCTGTGAATCAAAAGGCCGTGGATTCAAGTCTCACTGCAGAGACCTGGGGGGTGATTCTCCCACTCTGCCGTGCTAATTTTCTAGATGTGGAGATGCCGGCGTTGGACTGGGGTAAACTCAGTGAGAAGCCTCACAACACCAGTGACGTTTGCTACAAATAAAACTGTTGGACTTTAATCTGGTGTTGTGAGACTTCTTACCAATTTTCCAGTGCAGTGGGGTGGGAGAATCTCATGGGCAGGCATGGGATCCACATATCCGATCCCACCACGTGCACATCTCCCAATGCCGGATGCCTGGAGACCGGTGGGAAGATAGGTCAGCGATTTAAATCTCTATTTAGATCTAATTCTAATGTAATTAGTGGTCCTGGGACCGTAGTTTCCAGGTCTGCTAGCCTCTCCCACCCACCAAAGCGGGGTTTAAAGTAGCTCCCCATTTTCAGGGTACCATTGGGACCACCCTGCTGGAATGGATGGAGAGGGGGTGAATTAGCGCCCACCAGGGAGTAGGTGTCCTCTGGGCATGGGCATCCTGGCCCTGCCAAAGGGCAAAGTGTCCATGCCCAGGAGGCAACTTGGCACTGCCCATTGGGTATGGGGCAGTGCCAAAGGGGCAGGGTCAATTGTGGGTGGGTCATAATGGGGGGGGGCATTGGGGTGATTGGTAGGAGTGCGGGGGTCCCCCTGCCGCTCTGCCATTGGGATCGCAGGGGGCAGGAGGAAGGCCAGTGTTTGGGGTGGGCTGGGGAGGCGGGGGTTGGGGCGATGGTCTGCCTACGATGCCTGTGCTGCGGGGGGGGGTGGGTGGCTGGAAATCGGGGAGGGTTGGGACCGGGCTGAAGGCGTTCATGCTGATCTGGGAATGGTCGAGGGGTCAGCGATTGGGCCGTGGGGGGATCGGGGGGGTTCAGCACTGCGAGGGTCCTGGGCTGGCCAGTGATCGAGCTATCCGGCAAACGGGGAGGCTGACGATACGGGGGCGCAGAGTTCTGCTGGTTTCACCCTCTCCCGTCCTCTGAAATGTAAGGATATTCACTCTGGCGCCCTGTATTGCACAGAGTGTGGGAGATTCCAGTGTGAAATCCCACTGCTGAAAACCGCATAAATTACTCCAGTTTTCCCACAAATTCAACACTCAGGATTCTTTTGGAAGAATTCTGCCCATGGATGGGGAGAGGGGAACAGTGGGGCGGGGGTTATTTTTCACTCCTAATTTTTGGGTCAGATGCGATGGAGGGGGTAGGGATTTGAATGGGATTCCAGAAATGGTATTTCCCACAGGTCGGAGATACGCCAAATTGCATCAACTTAAATCTCATTTTCAGGTGTTTACACCTGATAGCCCCCCTCCCCCATTGCCCCTTCACACTGGTCACCCCCTGAGCTGCACCCGCTTGAGGCGCACAAGTGAACACAGACCCTGGGGTTGGGGGGTTCCGAGGGGCTGCGGGTGGGGGGGAACTGTTCTGCCCCAGCTGTGTCTCGGTATAGAGTTCCATCGTGGTACTGTGGAGGTTGAGATTTGTGAGGGAAGTGCCAGGAATCCTGGTGGGTGGGTGGGGGGTTTGGGAGGGGGAGGCGGGGGGTGCGAGGTTCCCAGGTGGTGGGGAGGAGTTCTGTGACAGGCCGGTTGTGTGTGGGGGAATAGTTTTGTGATGGGATGGTCGCGTGTGCAGGGGTGAGTTCTGTGGTAGGACGGTTCTGTGGGGGGATGTTGTGGTGGGGGCGGTTGCATGTGGGGGTGTTGTTCTGTGATGGGATGGTCGTGTGTGGGGTGTCCTGTGATGGGCATGGTAGAATTGGGGG